>JAAIXI010000237.1:2652400-3039918 GCA_013403645.1 Heliconius nattereri
TCCGACATAGTTCTTAGGCCGGCGCGTAACGTGGCCAAACCATCTCAAGCGACGCTCTTGGAGCTTATCCGCTACGTCACGGACCCCAAGACTACCTCGAATGAATGTGTTGCGTATGCGGTCAGACCGCGTTACGCCGCACATCCACCTCAGCATCTTCATTTCCGTGACGTGAAGCTCCTGAGTGTGCCGAGATAGTGCTGGCCAACATTCGCTGCCGTATAAAAGAACCGGTCGGACGATGCTCTTGTATATCAGCCCCTTGAGCTTGGGCGGTATTCTGCGGTCGCAGACCACACCAGTGACCTCCCGCCATTTGGCCCAGGCAGCGCTTATCCGGCCATGGACATCGTGGTCGATGCCTCCAGACTCGTGCATAACGGATCCAAGGTACCTGAACTTCTCCGACTTAACGGCTGGTTCAGGACCTATAAGGATGGTGCTCGAGTCCCGGCTCCCGCAGGCCATGTACTCTGTCTTCGACACATTTAGTTTAAGACCGCCGTTCTCAAGCGTACCCTTCCAGAGGTTCACTTTACGCTCCAGCGTCAGTCGGTTCTCGGCAATGAGTGCTATGTCATCGGCATACATCATCAGCCATGGAGGCTGGTCCTGGATGTGAGCCGAGACAGTATCGAGCACTACATTGAATAAGAACGGACTAAGAGCCGAGCCCTGGTGAACCCCCACTGTAATCGGGAAGGGTCTAGTATCGCCAACAGCAGTCCTAACCATAGACGACTGCCGTCTGACCACCAAAACCCCTTTGTGGGGAAAAACCACCATTCTTACGGACTGGATATAAGAGTGGCGGCTCGAGGAGCCGGGGACGCGTACCCGTATGCCCACAAACCAATATCGGACAGATATTAGTCTGGACACCCTCTGGAGAAAGATGCTAAAGTACCTATATAGATCTTTTCTTGGATAGTATTCTGAACTCACACATTGTTGCTTTTAGCCCTAGATGCTTCTGACCCCCAGGCGAAGGCAAAAAATAATAATGTTCCTACTTTTTCAGAGTGAAGAATTAGCAAGGCAAAAAGCATTAAGAGCCGAGATGATCCAACTCGAAGACGTTCTCGGCCAACTGCGCAAGGAGTATGAAATGTTACGAATTGAATTTGAACAGAATCTCGCCGCTAACGAACAGACTGGACCAATTAACAGAGAGATGAGGCACTTGATTACGTCACTACAGAATCATAATCAACAGTTGAAGGGTGAAGTCCACAGATATAAAAGAAAGTATAAAGACACAAGTCAGGAATTGAACAAGGTATCATTTATTTTTATTCATATTCGTCAACATTTTATAGTTTATTAATAAATCAAACTGTATTTATATTTATTTTAAAGAGTATAAGTTCCATAATGGCATAGGGGCGCAAAAACGAAACGGAATATTTATTTAAATTTATATTTTTATTTCTACGTTCTGGTGTCGTTATTGAAAACGTTTTATTAATGATGAAATATTTTTTTAATAATTGTTGAGACATTTGTGCACGTGGAGTGAAAGAATAGTAAAAAGCCATTATAGTAGTGCAGTCAGACAGTACCTGACTGTACATATAATGGTTGTTCTATCTCCACTCGGCGGAATGAATTATCTAATTTTCACCACTCTAGTGACATAAAGTGTGACGTTAAGTACCACCAGTACTACTGAACATGCTTTATTTTGTATTGGGGCAGAAAGCAGAGAATGAAGTATCTTGAAATTAAATTCCTTTTGCCTTCCCTGCTTTATACAAAGTGAGGGTTGAAGTAAAAAAATATATTAACTGATTTAAGGTACGCAAAGAGTTGGAAGAGGCAAGTTCCCGCGGCGGTGTCAGCGCGGAACAACCCGATGAAAAACCACTCGTAGTGAAGAAGGAAGAACCAGATCCTGAGGTAATCATTAACTGTATATTATTATTTTAATTTTAACAATATATCCCAATTTGACTATACTATATTGATAGGAATCTAAAGTGTTAGTAAAAATTAAGATTATCTACCTAAACATTTCCTAATGTCGAATGGCTGTGTAACTTCATCAATGAAAGTTAAAATAGGGATTAATTAAAAAATATATATTAGTTTTATTTGTCATTTTCTTTAAAATAATTTTCGTATTAGAAATGTATTCATTACCTGAATAAATTGTCGAGTACATTACATACTCGAGTATATATTTACTGTAATTCTTTATGAGTTATAGTGGTTCAAAGTCAGGAATGATTAGTGGACAAGTACTCACCAAAAAATAACAAATAAATAAATGGAATAGTGGAATGAATTTCTCGTTATGTACTGTGTACTAATTACAAGTTAGTATAATATATATATATTATGTACAGTAAGTAGATTAAAAATAGAAAATAAATATATACATTAAAAATAATATAAATACTTTTAAGGGTGAAGAAAGTGGTAGCGGTGCGTGCAGCGGTGGTGAGATGAAGGGCAAGGAGCACGGCCGCCTCAAGCTGCAGGAACAGGACCAGCTCATCAAGGACCTTAAACAACAGTTGAAGTTTGTTGACAAATTATTTGTTTTTCAGTTTCATGCATATAATGCAAGGTAATCGCAGGGAACTTAGTGTTGAGATATTTAGTTCTATACTTTTTGTTTCAAGAATAGATTTATGTGTTGAGTAGTGGTATTTAACTGTTCGTTTTGTTGTGTCTGATTGAGAAAAATTATAAATCATATAATAAATACAGCAATCAGATATAAATTACAACATAATATCAATAGAAAGGCAGTGAACGAGCAAAAAGAGCTGAAGCTCCTACTTGACATGTACAAGGGTCTGGGCAAGGAGCAGCGCGATAAGGTGCAGCTGATGGCGGCCGAGAGAAAGGCGAGGCAGGAGCTGGAGGACCACCGGCAGAAGGCCAAAATGGCGCAGGTTTATATATGATCTATGTATACTTATTGTGTTTCTTTATGTGATTGTTATTTGAAGTGTTTGTCAAAAAAATAGTTGAGAAATCGTATAAGCATTTGAGGGTACCGGGATTAAAACTACCCTTATTGGAAACCGACTAAGCGCTCTGGCCACTAATTATCAATTAATTTTATTCTGATTAATTAAGACAGCACTGTGCTGTATTTATTTTTCATATTTCATATTTATTGAACCTTTAACATATAGTAATAATAATAAAAAAGGATTGAAGAAGCTATATTGTAACTGCTATTAGCTGTGAGTAGAAATGCCAACATATTGCCCTAGAGTAATTTTTCTACTTACACCCATGACATATTATTTATTTCCTTGCATATGCATTCAATATAACAAGATGCATAAAAAGGATTTTTTTTAAAAAGAACTTTACTTTAAATACGGTAGATATAATATTTATCTTACAAATCATTTAATAGATTTTCTCTGTTTGTATTATATTTACAGGAAAGTAAACGTGAGAGGCGGCTCGCTGACGAAGACGCGTTGAGAAAGATCAAACAGTTAGAAGAACAGAAGTATGAATTACAAAAGCAGTTGTCTTGTGCGCGACCCAACGCTGACCCTCTTCATGCTTTCTCTAGGCCATTTGCTGGCTCACAGGTATGTAAACTACTATTTTTGATCGCGGTTTTGTCTGCGTCTAATTTGTTGATTTTGTGGAAAACATCACGCCTCTTAAAGATTCTGCTTGTATTTGTTATGAAACCCCTATTTCACACTCCTAGAGGAGAATTTCAATTTCTGTAAATAAATGTACATTAGTTTTCATTTTTTTTATTCAGACCTTATTTATCTTGGCTGTCACGTAAACAGAAATTGGTCTAAACTATATGTAAACGTTTTTTTAGCTTCACGCTGCATCTTTGTTGCCCATTAACACACTTCCGTTCCTCGCTCTCCGTTGAATTTCCGGCATTGCGTTGCGAACTCACCACCTTGTGCCATAGTGAGGAAGTGAAAATAATTCAATCCCCCGAATGGAATCAAACTGACAACCGTCGTCGTTTACAATCAAATTTTATGCCGCTACGCCACAACGTCCATTAATATAATAACTACAATTAAATTAACTATGCAATAATAATAATGATATACTTTATACTTCCAGGAGGAAGAAGCGCTCCTTAACGAAATGGAAGTAACAGGCCAAGCGTTTGAGGAAATGCAAGAACAGAACTCTCGGCTCATTCAGCAGCTACGGGAGAAGGATGACGCCAACTTTAAACTTATGTCAGAACGTATTAAAGCTAATTCCCTTCATAAATTGCTTAGGGAAGAGAAACAGTTGTTGCAGGAACAGGTTGGTGAAAGAAGAATACTGTAATAACTTTATTTATAAAACATAATATATGTATATAACTAAAATCTATTCATAATTTAAATTTAGCTTTAGAGTATATATTTTTGAGTATTTGGGATAAACGTGAAAAATATGTTAAATAAAAATATAAATTCATATAAAAAAATTGATATTTTTAAACCACCTAAGGTTTATGCATAAAGTAATAAACAACCTAAAATACAGTAAACATAGTAAGTACATAAAGAAGTCTTACATTCTTGTCATATTTTATTTTTCTCAATTTCTCCGAAACAGTATTGATGTGAACTGATTTAGTTAACTAAACTTAGTTAACACAAAATGCAGACCTTAATCCTACGAATTAAACAGTACCCGCGGTAATCCAGCTCTATAACTACAGAATAAAAAGATTGGCAAATCTTCACCAGTATAATTTTGGGCATGTTGCAACTTGCACTCGTTTATCTATATTTCCTTCAAGGTAAGGTTTATTAAAAAAAAATCGAACTATAGAGCATCTTTCTCAGTGCTCTACAATGCGACATCGCCCTGCAAGCGTTTTTCGACATATCGCGGGTCCAAAAAAAATCAAGCGGCAAAATATTAATGCAATATTATTTTCAGGTGGTAACTCGGGATCAACAAATCGAGTCTATGGGGTTAGTGGCGCGCCGTCTCGAGGAGAAGGAGAGACTCCTACAAAATACGTTGTCAGCCGTGGAGAAGGAACTGCTTCTACGTCAGCAGGCCATGGAGATGCACAAGCGTAAAGCAATAGAATCGGCTCAGTCAGCTGCTGACTTGAAATTACATCTTGGTATGTTATGATTATATTTAAGATACGATTTTTAGCCAATTTTTGTGGTAGGTTTTGCAAGAGATGACTTCAAATTGACAAGGTTTTGATGTTTATAGAATTTTATCATTTTCTATATCAACTAACAACTTCATATACAATTTCTTTATAGTAGGAAATGATTGTCACCTGATAGTTTGATATTAATACAATTTTATTTATATTATATTTATAAAAATAACTGTATATTTTTTATATATATTTATTAATACAGCATTATTATTGTATGACATTATATAATATTAATTACTAATGAATTCATGTTTGTATTTAAATACAGAAAAGTACCATGCGCAAATGAAAGAGGCGCAGCAAGTTGTGGCTGAAAAGACAAGTGCACTCGAGGCCGAAGCATACAAGACGAAGCGATTACATGTAAGTTTTTTAGCTTCACTTTCCCACTTTTCTTTGAATTCTCGAGACATTGCGTGTTAAATCATGATATATGGATTAGAAATTATATTTTTTTCTTATTACAACTGACATGGTAATACGTAATGACCGTCATTGTTTTTTGTCAGTTATAAAATACTATAAATATTTCTTACTTTAATTTATATGATTCAAATGTCAATAAACAATTTTTATGGTTTAATAGGAGGAATTGGCAGTGTTACGGCGTAAAGCGGAGCGCATGAAGAAGATGGAGCAGGCCGGCAGCAGTATGGACGAAGTGTTGTTAGAAGAAATACGCGAGTACAAGGAGACTCTCACGTGCCCTTCATGCAAGGTTCCTGATCTGTTTCTATATATTTACTTAGTTTGACACAGGCACTATAGCAAAATAAACAAACAAAATTATTATAAGATTTTTTGTTTCATACTTATACTCTTTGAAATTTTATTTTAACAAATAATTATTGTAATTATATTGTATCTGTTATAGAAATGCTTTTTGTTCTATAAATATAAAAGACTTTATGTAGCCTAATTCAGTACATTTGCTGATTAATACATTACAATACATCTAACAAATAAATTTGCCAGGTGAAACGCAAGGACGCAGTACTAACAAAGTGTTTCCACGTGTTCTGCTGGGACTGCCTGCGCACGCGCTACGAGACGCGCCAGCGCAAGTGCCCCAAGTGCAACGCCGCCTTCGGCGCCAACGACTACCACCGCCTCTACCTCTCCACCTAAGCACCGACATCCACAGTGGTTATGTTGCCCTGGTACAGCCCGACGAATACTTTATGAGGATTGTGATCGCACCATCTCTCCACCTAACCACGTGTACATCCCTAGTAGTTATGTTGCCGTGGTACAGTCCGACGAATATTTTATGAAGATATATACGCGTCAGACTCCCACATGTACGGTCGTGTGCATAATATTCGATAGTCGGAGTTCGGCGTCACTTTGTGTCGTTTATGTTGTAAATGACACTTAGCGTCACGTTCTACTGTACTTTAGTTTGGAGGTAGCAGGGTAGCGGTGCGTATGATGAGGGGCGTTCCTGTGTAGGTATCCAAATACCTCTGAATATTCATAAAGTTCTTGTCGGGCCCACCAACTACTAACACCGATTGTACTTGTCCACTTAAGAACAAACATCCTTAGTGTTTATGTTGCATCCTCCTGGAATTAGCATCGTTTGGGCGTTGTAGTTTACGTAAGGGGTATACAAGTGTTACGTATCGCAATTTACGGAGAGTGCCCTCTTCTCCCCTCTCCTCGCAAAGTTTATGGAAAGGCGGGTAACCCAATTTTCTTTTATTTGACAAGGTATTCCTTCCATCCTTTTATTGGAGCATTTTTAGTCCCGTATTCTTTTTTTATAAACAAAATTAAAAATATCAGTAAACTCATTAAACGTTACGTAATGTTAACGGTGATGGATAAAAGGGGGGAGACCATAGTTTCATTGATAGTAAGGAGGTTTGAAAATTTAAAAAATATGCGTTGCGTAACACGTAAACGGCGCCCCTTATCTTTTTTTAGTGCATCGACTGTTCGCGATCTGATTTTTGTTGGTTACCCCTATTTGTACAATTAATATTTATTAATAACCATGTTTACTATCACACATTCTCATACTTAATTTTGTTTCGATTTTTCATCAAATTCAAAAATATGTTATTTAGACAAATAAAGTAAAATTAGCGAACACTTTATTTAAAAATTTAATAGATTTTGCTTAATATTGTTACGTTATTATTATGTACAAAAAATAAAAACCAACAATACACAACTTGTCTGTTAATATTAATGAATTATTATTATATATAGTGTTATTAAACCTAGAGGTAGTAAAACAAATAGCTTGCAAATATTTTAAAAATATTTAATAGTTAAAACATTTTAGTGACAACTAAAGGGATTTATTCACTACTTATTTATAAGCTACATTCGATGCGACTCTTTGGCTCTAAAGTTGGTAAGAAATCATTGACAGTTGTATTTAAACGCATAGGCAGAGGTAACTTATTATTATTATTAATTTTATTGTGACACCTTAGTGCTTCAACTGAAGAATTCAACTTCAATTGATTAGGGGTCATGCATAAATTACGTCACACAAATTTTAAGATTTTGTCTCCATAATCCCCCTCTTCTGATGACCCCCCTTCGTCACACAATATCACACATCATTGAAAAAAGAGTGACGTAATTTACGGATGGCCCCCTTACGTAGGAAATAATTTTATATTACATTAGGAAATGGTGTATATGTGTATTTCAGTCGCTACTACTAAGCTGACACAATGTTGCCAATTGAAAAATAATTTGTAACTTCGAAAGGGATCTCATGGCAATACTGACATTAATATTGGTTTTATTATTTAACGAGATCAGCTTGTATATGTGGTTACTTATATTTGTAGTTAACGTTTAAGTTTTAGCTACAACAGTGTAATGTGGTTTGCATTTTAGGTTATATTGAGTTTTTTGAGAATTCCGTAGCGTCTCGTCCACGAGTGGCGCCATCTAAACAGATGAGATTAAACATTCATCAAATAAGAAACAATCATTAATTAAAATGTATTTATTAAATTATATATAACCTTTCATCTTGAAGTTGCTATAGTGATAATAAAATAGATTATTTAATAGTCTCACTCGTGTATGGCGCCATAAATAAAACCGGTGGCTCTCATTGAACAGTATTGAAATGGATTAAATCACTTGTGTGATGGGGTTGTGAGTTCAATAGAATGATGGCAATAGATTTCTCGATCTGTTGATTGGATGGTTACATCGATTATTATTATTGTCTATTAAAGCATATGTATGTGTCTACAATTCGTATTCTCTGTAGAATAAAAATTAAAAATATTATAAAAATCACCAAATTAATAATGCATAAACCAAAATGTCAGCTTTTTAATCTTTTGTATCATAGTTGCTTAAATAAAAAATAAATACGAATATGAAAAATCTTATATATAAATGAGTAATATAATATTATTCTGTACATAATTTTCCATTCTACTCGGATTACGAATTGCCTTATCAATGTTAGATATGTGGCGTGTAATTTATTATTAAATAACTTTATTCGCTTTTGAGTATTATAGTCTTAATCAGTTTGTTGAGCATTGAAAATATTAAATGTAGAACAAAACTATATCTAGGGAACATTGTCTGTACATCCTGTAAGTAGTAGAAACAATATACCGTGTTAATTAATGTGACATTTATATAGGCCGGGCTGTATGCAAATATAATAAATATAGATAACATTAACATAATACAGCATCTGTTGAGTTATGTGATTTTAAATTTTGAAACCTATTATTATTTTTATTTGATATAAAATGACCAATAAGGGACACAGATAATAGTAAACAGTTAATATGTCTTCTATTAAATAATTTTCAAAGTCCAAAGCTATAATTATGTATAAAAGCATACGGTCCGGGCACGCGACACGAGCATGCGGAGCGCGCTGCCATTGTTATCAGCTTATCATTCATTCCTTAAGTTATAAATATACTTTCCATGTATTTAATTATGAATTATGAACGCAATCATTAAATTTAAGAATTTAAAATGCATTTTGCAAATCCGTATCGCGCATACGTGTTTATTGTATATTGAGAATTACATGAAATCGAACAAGTTGTTTATCTTCGTTTAGTTTGTAAGGTTATTTAGGTAAACACCACCTTGGTATGGGCGACCAACTATGACTATATTGTATGAAAATTGCTTTAAAATCAATAGCTTTTTCTTATTTTTTGCTGTAATATTTTATGTCAATGATTAAATTGGTTAAGAATTGGAGACAAGTCATGTGGCTCACAATTGATAATATTGACTTTATTATAATTTTAAGAAAAAACATTTTATAAACATATGTGTGAAAAAAATATTCTTTTTATGTTATTTCGCCCATACCCAGGTAGTCTGCTATTGTAGATAGGCTAATAGACTAACGACGGCCCACTGACTGATATATTTATACTTTGGGCTTAACTCTCATTGGGTTATATCGCATTCACTGTCACCTGCAATCTCAATACGTTTCTATGTTTGGAAAACATCAACTCATATAGTATTTTCACTAATAACTTTAAATGGTGGTGTGGAAATATAACTATTATTCAGTGGCAGTGTTGAATTTGAATTTATTTTAATAGAATAATTTTGTTAAACGCAATATCAACACAAATCTTGTACATTTACCCTCAGCCTTGTTGTATTTAGTATATCGTGACGTCACTTACTGCAAGATTGCCATAATAAAAAATCGATAATATTTTTGACTTTGATACTTTTATAACAAAATATAATAATAATAATTCTTTATGAAATATATTCAGTTGATTAAATATATCACACTATAACTGATTTCTGTTCTGTAATTTAGTGAACGCTATCTGAAATTTCAGCAAACTTGTAAGTTTTTTTAAACTCATTGGTCATAAAAGTTTACTCACATTAAATATTATATTAATGTTAATATAAGTAGGTAAAATTTTGAATATTCCTCGATGTAGTTTTTCGATGTTAAATCGTTCAATTTTAATGGTGTCGCAAATTTCAGGCTGAGGCTACGTGATTCACTCAAACTGTGTATATCTTATGTAATGTAATATTAATTTAAATAGATTATGGATTAAATGTTTCAAACACTTAGATTTTGTTTTATTTTGTTTTATGATAATAATTCTGTTTTAGCAACATATATTTTAGGAAAATTTTAATAGTATAAATTGAAAAAACAAAGAATTAGTCAAATAATGTTTTAATTTATCGATATTATTACTGAAATAACATATGAATATATTATAAGTTGTATCTATATATCAGGTAGAAATATATTTAAATTCAAAGAAAAATATCCTAAGTGGCCTGTTATTGTATAAGGCTTCAGTTTGTTTATTTTAAATCGAAACGACAAACTTATTTCTAAAACTAAAGATATGAAAAATTGGACGGCTAGTATAGTCTGGCAAAATGTTATTGATAATGGGAAGCACGCGCGGCAAATTGCGCAGAAAGCGTATTTTGATGTCTGCACATAGACACCCGCTCACGCCGGACCGATTCCCCGTAAGGGCTCGCAGGGAATCGGTGCTGGGTGTGACCTGGCTACGGTACAGTCGAGCGCAACGCTATAAGTTCATTACTTTGAAATATGAATATACTCGTAATATCATATGATAGCATCATATATACGGAATGGCGTAGTAGAGCATATTTAGCTAGTAATATTATAATTATTAGTGTGTTTGTTAGCTTAAGCAACATGCAAAATCAAGTTATGGATAACCATTTAATAAAAAACTGAATTGAAATTATTATAATGGGGCCACACACAAATCTTCTGAATCCAAATTCAATAAAAAAAGTAAAACATAAAAAGTAATTTTAATAAGGTACATAAAAGAATAAAAATAATAATACACACAAAAAAAATGTAAAAAAATTAAGTTTTAATAAATAAAATGGTACGTACGATATGGTACTGGTAATGGTAATGGTACGATATTTGTGTATCTTCATATAATTTTCGTTTTGTGTAATTTACTACAACATAAACATGATAGACAGATATTTTATTTATCGTATAGGTAAATGGGATTTGCTAAGCGTGAGGTAAAACAACATAACAGGGTAACACTGATCGAACGTTCTCTGCGCATACGTATACTGCGCAATTTGCCGCGCGTGCTTCCCATTATCAATAACATGTTTGCCAGACTATACTAACAACAATAAAACAACACAGCTTCACGCTTATCCCTAGCGGGGTAGTCGGAGAGAACGGAGCGCCAAACGCTACGGTCTCTAAATGCCTCT
Source organism: Heliconius nattereri (assembly GCA_013403645.1). NCBI lineage: Eukaryota > Metazoa > Arthropoda > Insecta > Lepidoptera > Nymphalidae > Heliconius > Heliconius nattereri. The sequence continues at coordinate 2,663,772 of JAAIXI010000237.1, forward strand.
TTCGCCTGTTCCACTGACTGATACATCGCCATTTTACAAATATAAAAAAGTTGTTTCGAATATAAAAAAATGAACGGCTACTAGGTGAACTACTAGGTACTTTTATATTTATCTAGCTTGATAAATTTATTTCTCTTTTAGTATATTTTTAAAACAACAAAGGAACATATATGTAACATATTATAACCTTAACATATAAAACATTTCGTAAAAATAATTAAATTAATATTTTATATTGAAGATTTGAGAGCTTGGCGGAAAGTGGGGCAGTGTCTGAACATTAGGTTCCATCAGCCACCTTGTTATATACGAGATACGGCGTAAGCTAAAAAAAGGTAGTTTCTTAGATAAAACCAAAAAATATATTTATCATAATTTTATTTACATTTTATACATCACAATGTGACAGTTTCATCGTATGTATGTAATACTCATAATAAACTTATTATCTAAGTAATTTGCTTAACATTCTTACAATGATCGTGCTACCTCCTAAAGCAAACTATGTATATGAATGGCAAAAGCGTGTAGTTGTACTTTCAAATGTGAAAAGTTTCTATATTTTATGTTAATTTATAATAATATAACCACACAAACGGAAAATGTGAAAGAAATTAAAGAATCATTTTCGTCTCTGCGCAATCCAACATAAATACAACTTCAGTCTCATTCGTCTCTTACTGCAAATAAAGAAATATAATTGAATTTATATACCAATATGTATATAAAATACATTGGAAAATATTAAATGCGGCGAAGCAGTTGCAGTGATTTAAAATTAATTAAAAAACAGAAACGCATAAGTTTTGGTACTTATTGAAAATAATATATTTGCAATATAGATATGTTTGTATATTGAACATTTTAAAGGTTTTCTTTAATAAATCTTTTTCATTCGACAATTTTTATTGACTAGACTGTAACAACAAACACCATGACATTCATTTATTTACATTTATTCTTGGTGTCGCTATACAACACGCTGTACATTGGTTTACATCTTAGTATTAATGGCACACACAAACAAAATTGCGATTTATTTTAGTAAAAATATACGTTTATTTACTCTAAACTGATATTTCTGTGTTTACATTTTCTGTTTTAAGCAGGATTAAATTTAACACAATATATTTTTATATAAATTTTACATAATACAAGGTACTTATAATGTAGGTACATAATTATGTATTTTATAGATATATATTGAAATATAAATCGGGAACAAATAGTAACTGCAAAATAACCTTACAAACGTATTGAAGTTCCATATAAAAAATTAGCAGGATACCAGCAGGATTTGAAGGCGCACCTCATGCGTTCTATAGTATATACGGTAGAGCGCTTGAAGAGTTGATTATGAGCAAGAGGGGCGAGTTAAAATCCTGCTTTACGATAACATTTTCTATAAATTATTATAACACAAGTTTATAAGCAATGTTTTTATTTGAGGCGGCAAAAATAATATAAGTAACTCTTTTGAAAAAGCAGTCACATAAATATAAACCGACATCTTGGAATGGAATAATTAAGTATTGAAAGTCTGTAATTATTATGAAGCATGAACTCGTTCAATTATTTACGAACAAATATGCGTGTTATTTTGTCGAACGTACACCGCCATTATACATTTTATTCTACACTCAGCTACCAACATGTAAACTCACTACTCCAAACATTCAAAAACACTTAACCAGTAGGAAAGTAATACACGACAATATCTCTATACTTCTCAACGCTGACTGAATGAAATATCTACTACAATAAAGATTCATAAATTAATTTTTAACAAAAATAAAAACCGCCTTCTAACAACGAACTAAAAATTGAAAAATAATTTTACAAAGATTTTATAATTTTGAAGTAATAAATATAAACTTAAACACTCACTATTATATATATATATAAAGTATACGCGTATTACTTTCCACGGCTACCCTAAACACTTGATCACGACTACACCAATTGACTAACTATTTTGTTCCAATATTCCCATTTACGTATAATTTTTCGAATAGTTTTTCTAATTAAAATTATTTGTCTTCCAACGGCAAGCAGTGCGCGGGACGGACGTGTGTAATGGCATGGATTGCGTTGTCGTAAAATAAAGAATTTTAGCAAAATATTTCTTTAAAATATGAATAAGGTCCTTAAATTTCGTATTATTAAATTAGTGGACCGTCGCATTTCTTAATTATTAGTTAAATTAATTTTTTAACTACTTTTTAATCTAGGCTGCTATAAAGCGGTGTGTTTATGTTTCAGTGAAATATGTTAAAGTTTAATTAAGATGGGTTTTTTTTGTAATTTGGCAATATTTAGAATAGTAAATGCTATTGGCACTTTGTAGTTTTATACAATACATAAAATATAATTTGTAGTATTCAATATTTAGAATGTTTTGCTAAATATAAAGATTGTTCATTTTTATTTTAATTCTAGTGACCATAATTCCATAAATTGAACAATCCTTATACTTTAATGTTATAGATTTAATAGTACATATACTGTTAGTATAGTTAATATGGATGAGGCTTAGCTAAAAATATTTAAGTGTCATTTAATTTATATTAGTATCATAAAATGCACAAAATAGAAACATATAAACAATATTAACCATTCTTCATATCTCGCTATAATTGTAATTATTTATTAAAATAAAATCCTGAAAGACTGAAGTAAAATACGAAAATATATTTTACTACCTAAGGGATTTGGTGAGAACATCTTCAAGTACATGTTTTATAATTTAATCTTAACTAATTGCCATCATGTCCTATGTGTAGTCTATTTTAAAGTTTTAAATCCACACAATTGACTTATTAGATCACCCTAGCCCAATTTTTTGACTCATTTTTCTACATTTTTTATTCATTATTCGTAATATTGATGATTGATTATTAATGAGTACTCTAGGCATAAGAAGAGGAAAGTTTCTACAATATCGAAGACTCTTTTTTTTTAAGTGGCATGAGTATTAAAAAAAGGATATTTTAATATTGTATTTAAAATAATATTTTTAGTACGTTTTATGTTCACTGATCTTTAGTTAGAGTAGTCGTAGAGCTTAAAATTTGGTTTGATTATGGAATGATTAAGATCAATAATAATTGTTAATAATATGTCTGGCCAATTCATAAGTATATGAAACATATGATACAATCAGAAGTTTTATGTATAAATTTCTTTAGAATTTATGTGACCATTTCATTATTGTGCTATGTACATATGATAAATTCAAATAAAAATTAATTATAACATATTTTGGTCCAATTGACAGTTACCAATTGGATGTGGAGTATATATAATTTGTCTAGACCGACTCTTCCAAGTAAAACATTATATAATTTAAATTTCAAATATTTCAGGATAAACCATTTACACAATTACTTCACACTTCCAATATTACATAAAGTAAGGTACTGGATGTAGTGGTATAAATGCATATAAGGCTAGGATCTGCCCTTAAGCGGTTTAAACAGAAACCTTTTTGTAGTGACCTAATCCATTTACTATAAGAGGCCATTCATAAATTGGCTCACACGAATTTCATGATTCTATGACCCCTAGCCAAAGGTGATCACATTTGTGATCACTTACCTCGTGTGACCTAGAAATATACAATTCCTATTTTAATATGTACTTTTAAATTGAGGAATTTTCCCTACTCCTTGACACTTAATGTCCCTCTTAACGTTTGACTTAATTTATAAATGGCTCCTAAGCTCAACACAGTCGACAAGTCATAGCCGCTCTGAAGATAGGCTTTTAAACTTTTGCGCATTGTTGATAGAAAATAATCGAAAATAACAAAAATCTGGAACTCAAATCTGCGCAGCCATCTACAGCTCTCTTCAGGGCGGCTACGTACTTTAGGAAGACGTCGCTTTCAGTATGGTGTATTTCCATAGTTTGATTTCCAATCGGCCTCACGTGCAGGCAGCAGCAGGGGCGGGTGAGGGCGCGGGTGCGGCGGGGGAGGGAGAGGGGGGCGCGGCGTCGAGCGCGGTGGCAAGGCGCTGCAACCTCTGCATGAGTCGCGGGCAGTCCGCCACCGCGGTCAGGGCTCCGCGCAACGCGTCCGTGCGCCGAGCGCGCGTTATATCGTCGCACGATTGTAATTCCTGGAATAACCATTATAACGTTAACAATCAATTCGCCTTGTTGACAAGTGTTGGTTGTCTAAGGATAACAGGTTTAAATTTACTAAAAGATATACAACTGAAAGATTGATAGGCATCTACTCCCGCATATTTACTTATTCATATTACTACCATAATTATTTACCTGTTCTATTAATTTGATGTCATCCTCTTCACTGTTTAGAGCTAGCTGACCTTTTAATGCCTACATAAACAGATAAAAATGAAATATAATCACAACTTAGTAATTGATAAGTTAAGCATGAAACGAGGTTGCACTAATGCTAAATTTATACTATTTAGTTATTTTGCTCTGTTACCATAAATACTTTCTATTTAAACTACTGGTATAGTTTAATAAATGAAGCATAGTTTTGTCTTGTAAGCCATAATTTGCACTACTGTATAATGAAATTATATTTCATTGTAAATATACTATAAAAAATCCTATTTCTATTGCTTATTATACTTTTGTATTACTCTAATTGTAAGCTTAAAAAAGCTAAATTGAATATAATGAAAACTATTAAAGACGTAGTAATGTAGTCTGCTTAATAAATATGGTCCCTCGACCCATATTTAATGTAATTTTAATAAAATTTATGTGTGTATTTTATCTATACTTTACATTAAATTGTTTTAGATATTTTAAAATAACTTATAATTTACAAATCCATATACCATCAACTATTTACATTGCCCGTGTGTATATACATGGTGGAGGTCGCGAGTCAACGCGGGTACATAAGCGTTGTGACGTCTGTGTGTTCTCTCTCAATAAATCTATATGTGTCTATAATAGTAATTGAAGAAATAAAAAAGAGTTATACAAATCATGGATACTAAATATGAATATAAAGTAAAAATTTATTATATTATAGATTTTTAGTTTATATTAAATAAATAATAAATAAATGTGATAAAATGAAAAAACTTATATAAATTATCAATAAAGGGATTTACTTTTACTGAAACTGCATATAGGGTAAAATATTTCTAACCCAGAACTAAAGAAATTAATCAAGGTACCTCAATAGTTTGGACGTAGGATTTGTTTTTCATTTCACGATTTTTATCCATATCTGTATTTCGTGTGACGCACACATACGTATACGTTGTTGCCGCTTTGACAGGTAAGTGTGTGCGTGCCTATGTTATACTTTACAAATAGTGTTTTATTTTAAAACGATAATTTTATTATTTTTTTTGTTTGAAAAAATAACTTTCTCATTTCTGGGAAATCATTTTTTTCTGAATTATATTAGGCTTTTATAGAGTAGTTAAAACAGTGGTTTCATTTAAAGTGGTGCTGACAATTCCACTCTGTATAGGGCAATACAATTGTTAATCGATACTATAACAAAATCATACTACAAATTTTATTTATTTATCATACGAGTACCTCTGTATAAGACAACAAATAAAATATACGAATAATAAAATATACGAATATCTATATACGAATATTACATAAAAAAGCAAAAGGAGAAAGTACTCTATAGAGAGATAGACAAAGAGAGAGAGAGAGATCACACTTGACATAAAAAAGTGCGTGAAGCGTATAACAGTGTATTAACCTTGTCGCTTTATTCTTGACTCGAGATCGCCAAGCAGGCCCTGAATGGTGTAAATACCTGTTCACATTCAACCAGTTAACGGCACTAACACTACTCTACTAGTGGCTACATTCACTTACTTATTAATTGAATTAATTTAAAACTGTATTAACAATGTATAGTTATAGATATTTAAAATAAATTTAATATTTTAAAAAACATATAAAAATTAAAAAACGTAGCGGGAGTCGAATCTGCTCTTCTTGGATATTGTCAAAGCACTTTGGCGACTAAGCCATCTCTTGTCAAGCTACGTTCGTACGTAAATTCTTATAAGCAGTTATATTAATGTTGTTAGCATCTCCATACTCAATATTGTTAAATTATAGATATCGCTGTATTTTTATCAGTCTTAGTAGGTAAATAATAAAGTTCAAAATTAGTATTTTATCGTCGTATTAGTATTATATTATAAAATGATATTTGACCAACTTGTTTAAAAGATAAAAAGAATATCGAGTTTACTATTAAAATTAAGATGTTAGTTAGCTTACTTCTATTGATTGTTGGTATTCTTCCATTAGAGTTTTGCAGGCTTCCAGTTCAGCAAGCTTCTTCACAACGACGTCTGCTACGTTCTTCTCTGTTACTTCTATTTTATCTCTGCAATAAATACATTATATTTTTTTTATTTGACTATTAATGTTGATAATGTTCAATCATAAGAGAGTGCCTTGATAGTTCTACTATAGCAATACTATAAAACATAAATATTAAAAATATATATCTAAAGGTAAGTAGACTTTAGAATCAACACTACATATCTAATAAACAAAAAATCTGGAATAAGTTCTAAATTCAAAAATCGTACACACCTTAACGCATGCGCTAGCGCTGCAGCGGCAGCATCGGGCGCGGTCGCGTTAGTCGCGGCTGAAGCGGCGGCGGCAGCGGACAGTGCGCGCAGCAGTTCCGCCAGGCGCAGGTCTAGGGACAGCACGCGGTCTAACAGGGCTCCCCGCGCGGACCTCTCCCCCGCCGCCTCCCACCGTTGACGTGTTGCTATGGCGGCGGACAGAGCTCGCAGTGACTCGCGTTCTGATGGCCAATCTGTTGAGTTCTCAGCGTCTGGGTGTGTTTCTTCAGCGCATATGTCTTCTACTGACGCTTCTGCTTCTGTATGATTATTTTGTATTAAATAATGTTAAACTTCATATTAATAAATCGAATAAATCGCAAGAAAAAACTTACTACTTTCAAAAGAATCTATTTACTTTCTAAAGAGAGTAAGTCAAGAAATACAATTCTGTTATCAATTGTTCTGATGTATCAGCTCAAAGATGTTAAGCTGGTGTTTTATTTCTCTATGGCAAATAAGTAGTCCATATCAGCTAATACATTCTTAATGACGACGATTGACCACCAATGTCTATACAATTTATCAAATACCATGTTCATTATAACTATAATTCACCTTTGTCAATATCCTCACAGGATTCTCTTTCTGGCGACAATTCTTCGCCACTCCAAGCACCAGCACCCTCAGCGCCAGACCACCACTCTTCAGCGTATTCTAAAAATATTTACAATGAACACGTACTAACGTGAAAAACAAAGACGAGAAGTACGACATATGTTCAGTTTACACAGAATTATAACAAAGATTTATTTTGAATCTCTATACAATCAGGCAATTGTCTCGTTTTAACACTATGTTTTGTATTTTAAATAAAAAATATACCCGGATCAGTCACAAGACACGGCTCAGTTTCCGAATCTAGCAGATCAGCAGAATTATCATTGTCATCTGACACCCGCGACCGTTCATCATCATGCGGGGCGTGGGGGGTGTGCGGGGTGTGAGGCGTGTGTGGCGTGTGGGGCGTGTGCACGTGCGTCTGCGTCAGTGGCGCCCCGGCCGCTGTGCGAAGCGCGCGTGCTACAGCGCCCAGGAGCCCTCCGCGTGCTTCGTCTTCTGGTGATAGTGTTTCGCCGCTATCGCTGCGGCTAGAAATGATTATGTAACTTTGAGATTTTTCCGTATTTACTTTACTAGTAGAGTATATGTATTTTAAAACAGATGTATAACAATGTATGTGCAATATATAACATTATGAATAGCCCATAATCCCAGGCCTCCCAGACCTACGTCATTTTAAGAAAGCTGAAATTTTGAGGACTATTAGTCTAATATGTAGTTAAGATAGTATGCGTACTCACAAACTTGAAAGTGGGGTCCTTTCGGAGGTAGCGCTAAAAAAGTGTAGATCTCTGTCTGGGAGGATAATTGCTCTCTGTCTGGGAAAGTGTGTCTGCTAAGCCCGCTCCGCACCCCTTACGATTATGTCACTTCAACTAATCAAATGAAGAAGCAATGAAATCCCAACTAACCTACAATAAACCTCATTATGATACACAGTCTGCTGCACGGCGTGCGGCGGCATAGCGTACGCAGCGCGCACGGCGTCCGTGAGCGCGCGCAGCCGACGCGAGAGTGCGTCGAGCGCGACGACCGCGCCCGCGCCGCCACGTGCGCGCGCGCCCGCCGCTAGCGCCTCTTGGCGGCGCTGCTCGCACATGCGCACTAGTTGGCGGCATTCTGCTCGTCTGGTTTAACGATTTAAAGAAACTGTATTGTGTTCTAAGAAGATTAATATACAATCTATTAATATACAAGCTATTATTAATAGTCTTATTATAATTTTAAATTGCATCTGGCATAATGTAAGCAGGGTAAACAAAGGGAAGCTTGTATTAAGACACTGCCCGCCCTACGTACGTTGTTTTTAAATATTGCGTGTTGAATGGCGGAACTTAACACCGCAGTGCGTCTTCTTATCATAGGAAGGAAATTAAAATAATTCATTCACCGGGTGTAAATAGAACACATAACCATTGCATTGAGTAAGAGGACACTCATTCTGGATGCGCCACGACAGCCAGGAGGCCGACTTTATGCCCGACAGTATAAGGCTGTCGGCAGTCTTAACCATTACATTCTTCATTAAAAAAACGTGCTATTGAGTTCCGGCTACCAAATTGCCGCATTTTCAATTAGATCAGAAAGCAAAGAGCAGTTCTCGCTGTCTATGTTATGCAGCATAATATGCAACATTAAAAAAAACAACTAAATAAGATATTTAACGGAACAAGTACTAGTGAGCAACATTCTTAAATAGATTCATTAGCAAAAGAAATATATATATACCAATGCCAGTGCTAATAAACTCTTTATAAATAAAACCACTAAACGCACCGATTGACCTGTCCAACAGGTTTTGCATTTCATTTCCGATTTAAAATACCTTTAATTTGCATAGTTATGTGATTAGTAATCAAAGTTCTTGCAATTAAGAAGAAACGGAGTTCTTTTTAAAACTTCATTAGGTGTTGCGGAATTTATGATAATGAAAGATATGTATATATATTGTTTATTAACACAATTATGTATAAATATGAATCATTATATACATAAAATTCATATTATGAGAATTTACATTGCGTTATTTCATTGTTTTCTTCGAATTCTTTTTAAGGTTCGCACCAATCACTAGTGCCATATATAATTAATTATTTATAAGTATCCCAATATTTAACATATACACTTAATAATGTCAGTACAACAACAAACATAAAAAACACATTTTTCATTACACATAACTTACCTAAAATACACTATATAACAAAATATATTATACCTTTAAATAACACTGATATTTAAATCACCTGCGTTCCAAATCAGCGCTAAGTCTGACAATGTCCGCTTCAGCTTCACGCAAAGAGTCGCTTAGGGCCCCCGTCTCTGCCGCCAGGAAGTCCTGCATCTCGGCGGCTTCCCGCTCGGCTTCAGCCAGCCTTGCTTGAAGCACGCGACATGTTTCACGGCTGTTGCAGGCTTCCTTTAATTAAATAAACAAAAATATATAAATCATATGCTTTTAATTCAGGCGGGAAATATTTTTTTTCTATATTTATCTATTACAACAAAAAAATTGTAAAGAGTTCGTATAGAGGCTGTGCTGTATTCTATGGTGCATCGTACAAGCTACACACATTTAAATAGTGCCTTAATGTTTTATGTTTCTATTTTATTTTATTTTATTATTATTTTTTTTAATTTTTCTATTTTAGCTTCTTTGAAATTTTGTATTATAAAATGTTCTATTATTTAGTACGTAATAAAAAATACATCCTAACCGCATGTAGCTTGTTGCAATGGTCCCGTAAGGCATCTATCTCGCCGCGCTGTCTCGTGGCGAGCTCGCCTGCTGACCGTAACTGCTCCTCCAGAGCACGCAAACAGCCATCTGCATTGGCCCCGGCGCCTTAAATTATAATAAGTAATTTTATAATAATATTATTTTATTTAGTTTCACGCTGTATCCCGTATAAAGCAGAGGGTAGGCAGAGGGAACTTAATGTTGAGGCACTCCGTTCCCAACTTTCTGCCATTCGAAGTATTAGATGGACTGGATGGAAGTATTAGATGGTATTAGATGGATTTGACTATGATCCTATTGTATTGTTAATGCGTTGTAAATATTACAGGATAAACCTGTGATGCACTTGATGCATCAGTTTGTGACTTATGACATCTTCCACAATAAGGCAAACAACAACAATTACAGAGACAAATTTTACATTTCCTTTCCTCTGTTTTTCGATGAATTAGCTGTTTAATGTAAATTAAACCTTCAAAGAGGGGAAAAATTGCTGTATTTAGATCTGTAAAGGTGGTTTTTAAAGAAATACATACTGTTATTCAGAATATTTAATGAAATACATACCAGCACCAGCAAGTTCTAGTAGCCTTTGTGAATTCCTCTCCAATTCTGATATAGCGGCCAGCCTTGCAGCACGTTCTGCAGCTAACTGAGCTTCAACATGCAGCCTCCTTTCTCTCTCTTCCGCGGCCACCGCCTCCGCCGCAGCAGCTGCAGCTACTAATCGAGCTGTTTCTGTATCCCGAGAGCTAGCTTGCACTCCGCGATGACAGCGCGATACGTCTACTCGACTGAAAATATTAAAAAATACTTTAATTACCGAAACTTGAGATAAAAATACATGTAATTGTTGCCGAGTTTGTAAGTAAATATATTAAATACATCAATTTTATACAAATTAAATGTATTGGACTACTTTCATACACTTTTAGCACAAGTGCGATCCTGTGATCACAGAGTACTCATTAATTCCGCAACCTTTTAATCTCATTTAATATGTTTAATAATGGCGCTAGCCCATGATCTTAAAAAATGCAAAGTATAAGAAAAAATTACCTCTCTATATTAGGTACAATTCCCGCAAGAGCGGATTCGATGTCAGTTCCGATCAATACGGTTTGTGAGACTTTCTCAGCATATATCCTGACGCGAGTCTTAGTTGCTGTACGAGAAGAAACTGAACGTGTCACAGTTGGCCTTTTAGAAGATGGTGGCGTACTTTCATGTTTCGGTGAAGATTCCAGATCCATATCACGCCGTCTTCGTGGAAGTGTGCCGTATTTGTCGGCAGCAACTCTTGTGGCACTTGTATCAATGACGTTTGGCATTCGTTGACCATTAGTAGGCCATTTCTTCTCATCAACGGGTGAATTAGGCGTTCTACATCTTGCAGTTGATGTTTTAGTAGGTTTGGCACGAAGAGCTGGGCTTTCCCTGATTAAATTTGGAAGGTCTGTAGTCGGTCGAATACGTGGTTTAGGAGTAAGCGGCCGAGGCTTTTCTGGTGGCGTTGGCTTTTCCCTGCTTCTTGCTCGTTCTCGCGTTGCTAAATTAGGTCCACGAGGCGCAGTCACCGGTCGCGGAGTTGAAGTACCTATTGGTGAACTTCTTTTTGGTTCGGACACGGTAACGTTTACTCGACGTCGAGGCCGGGGAGGCGCTCCTGCTAAGGAAGAGCTCTCTGATCCACACCCGGAACCACAGGACACAACACTAGATGCACAAGATCGAGATCCACCTCCACTGCTTAGAGCACGGCCACATCCCTCTACACCACTGTCACTTCCAGCAGCTCCCAACGCCAGTTCATCGCCCGCAGGTAAACTATCGAGATCGCCTAATGATCTAGCATCGTCGATCGCCTCACAGGATCCGTTAACTACAAATGACTCCTTAAAATCTATATTTTCAATTTTACAGTCTTCTAAATTCTCAATACTAATACCACTCTCTTCTTTAACAGTTACAATTGAATTATCACTTGTGTCGTTTAGTGTAATTTCCACATCTTCACTACTAGGAACTATTTCGTCAACGTCGGTCACAATAGGTGGAGAGTTAGTTGCTTCGGGAGCGTTTTTACTAGTATTTTCTTCGTCCATCTCAGTTTTTAAAATCACATGATCTGAAACAAGAAAAAAGTTAGTTGAATGAAAAATTCAAATATCTTTAGCAGACAGGCGGATGGTTCCGTGCCAAGTAATCATTTCGAAGCAGTGGCATTGTTCGAGTAAAACGTTCATTGTGCGGCAGCCCGCAGGCCACGGGTCACAATCTCAAGGGAGCTTATTTCTATTGTTCCTGTACGGCTATTCTTAAACTATTCGCTTTATTTTCACAAACTAACCTGGTTTATACGAAATATGATCCCATAGTCTAGACAGTTCAAATGTAACCGAAAATACCTTTTACAAATTATAATTTACAAAGAAATACTAGCAACGCATCATAAAATACAATTCTTTTCCAGAGCAAATGTGGTGATGATTAATTACAAATTAATGAACTCTAAATTGTATTTCCAAGTGGGAGTGTAACTAATACAGTAGATATGCAACAAAGCTCTCTGCCACATGACCCCTATACATGTCACATACACCGCGAGGCGTATGAGCGTTCCCACGGAGGCCTGCATTGAATCTTGCGACATCCATTCACATACACGGCCAACTTTATCTCAATGTTTTGCACATTTAGTGAGCTCATAGTAATTTCGTATGCAGCAATACATATTCAAGTAGTAAGATGTCATTATAATTTTACTAATTATATGATTTAAAAGAAAATTATTTATAGAAGCACAAAAGTCTAGTGATTCATATTATGTTATATTGCAAGTAGTTTTTCCTGTTCTGTTACTTATTTAATAACTTAAAGTAAATGTTATATACCTGCATAAAAACTTGATATCTAACATGAAATATCAGTAAAAGATAAGAAACGGACTAGTTAACACTACGATTATTCTATTTACCAATAACTGCGATAAAATGGTCTGATTAGAGGTTAAGAAGCACCAGGCTGATGTAATAATAAGTGTAGCATTAACGTTTTTAAAGATTAATATATGTATATATTTATATATGTATGTATTTGAGTCCTTAATAGGTTTGCCTTGTCTTTTTTACATAATTCCATTAAAAAAAGGTGTTTAACGAACGGCCTACCCTGCCACGTGCAAAATTCAGCGTAACGCTGAAATAAAGAATGCCTCCAGAATACTTTTCTAGTATATTTTATTAAAAATAAATATATTTATACCAAATAATAAACAAAAAAAGCCAGAACCCATTACAATTCTCGTGAGTCACACAACACTGAGAGGCATGTATTCATTAGCCATGGTGCCGACAACCATGAGCATCACCGACACGCCGTCTGCTCACACACTCACTGTATATCAATATTTATTTTTAGCTTTATAAGAACTAGCATGGTTAATTAAACGTGTAGAAAGGCCATGGTGAAGGCTCAGTCGACGACACTTGTCATTCGTGAAGATGAAGGTCAGCTCTGTTTAGTTGACAATGTAATATGCATTCAGATTTTATGGTTTAAAATATATAAAACTCTTAAATTGTTCTTTGCTTATTTAAATAAATGTAAATATGCGTATATCTATAGCAGACATTGCTTTACGTTTTATCAAAATAACTTGCAATCAAATATGAATAAAATACTTCAGATTTATCAAAATGAAATCATTTTTATTTAGTTTTCGTTACTTATATAATATATATATATACATATATATTATAATCAAAGGTTTTTAAAACGTAATCTGCTAAGTATATAAACTAAAAATATATGCAATTAAATTTTATGTACCTATATATACAAACTATTTTCTAAATGCAATTTCTATTCACAAACTTTCGTCGTGTTGAAGAAAACGGCCAAAATACAAATAAGCTACCGTAAGTAAACACACACCTTCTTAGTATTCTAGAAAGGTTTGAATGACATTATTTGCGTAAGTATCAAAGCACGTAGCGCACGGCTTTTCACGCTAATCCTTGTTACTAAAGGTAACGATTTAATATAAGTAAATTACAGCTAACAATCCCTCGTTTGCGCAAATCTGCACCCAAATAGACGCCATTATATCTGTTAAATCATTAATTTATGAAATTAGAAATTAATTATATTGTGTTAGATTTGAACGGCTGGTCGTAGGATATGAGGAGTCAGTTAAGCTGACCGAATCAAGAATTAAAAAGACCTATGAAGGACAAGTGAGCGGCAGAGAGAGACCTCAGTTTATCTCCACAAAACAAAAATAAGGATCCTCCGGAAGGTATACGGAGATTGATGACATTGGATGAGGAGAAAATTTTGTGTTGCGATCTCTCTAGCTAGTGATAAAGCGTAAAGCTAAGAAAAAACCAATGTATAATATCTTCAAACACTTAATTTATATGTAAGCTAGAAATGAAATCAAATATATAAGTGGACGTTTAACCTGTAACAACTATTTTCGTCGGTAGTATAATATAATTAGGATAAATGGGATATTACATGAAAACGTGCCGACGTACATATGTATGTCAATTTGTTAAGAACTAAGAATTTTATAGTTGTAGCTCGAACTCGGTTTTGAAACTCCGAATATAGGTTAATGTGTATTGCATAATAATAGACTTAGCACTGCTTGTCGCACTTTGAGCCATATCTACAATAGCGGAAGTGTTTGTGCAATTAGTTTATCCATTATCCATCCTGTTGCTCTAAAATAGAATGTATTAAAAATATCATATATACGTCCTACAGATAAAAACACGCATTTTGCATATAACGCTAACGATTAAAAACTAATAACTGAGTGGAGTGTCTGACCACTAGATTTTCTATGTCAATCCTCCAGCGGCACAAGTGTGTAAACGTGTAAACCTAAATGCGACAAGTTGTGGGTTTGATTCCCATTCGAGGAAAAGATATTTTTAATTTGTTCATTTTTTTGCTCTGCCACTCAAGACGTAATATCTCCAGAATTCGGCGTTAAGTCAGAGCGGAGTGTCTTAACACCAGGCTCTTTATGCTAAAGATTGTTACTAATAAATCACGCTCGAAAGGCCATAGATTAAGAACTGAATTGAACTGAAATTAAAAAAATAATAAAAATATTTCTTGACCTGTGTATATGATTTTTATAACGGCGATTGACACGGGGTTCTCCTTCATTTAAAGTGGGTTTATATTTTCTATTTACTCTTTCAATACCATCCAAGGTACGTTATTGGTAGAGTGTTATTAACAAGACTATACTAATAAATATTTATTCGTAAAAGGTAAATGGATTTGTAAACATTTAGTCGCAAACTGACGGGTGTAGAATAACATCCACGACGCCGCGAGCGACGACCGATATACGTTAGAGGACAAAAGGACGAAGATAAAATTAATTTGCGGTATTTAACAAGCACTTAATATTAAATTTTCAATTTTGTTCCAATATTGATTTTGTTATACTATAAAGAAAATAATAAAATATAAATGAAAAGCAAGTATTTCCACAGTACAGTACTTTCATGATTTGATAGTTCAAAAAATACTATTAAACGTTGAAATAATTATTACTAAGGTCAGGACACAAGCAGGTGACTGTAAAAGTAAACGCGACAGATTGCGGGTTTGATTCCCGAATTCGGAAGTGAAATATTTAATATTTTCATTCCTTCGCTCTGGTGGTGTCCGGCGGTAAAGCGCGTTGAGTTCCGCTACTCAATACGCAATGCCTAAAGAAAATAGCGGCGGAAAATAGACAAATAGGAATGGATTTAGAAATAGGAACGAAATGTCTCAACACTAGGTTCCCTCTGCCTACCCCGCTGTGTGCGGGATATAGCGTGAAGTTGAAATATACTAAATATGTATTGTACAGATAATGTTGCATAAAGTTACGCCGTGTTATAATAAAATGACAAAAAGTTTATTCTGTCATTAAACCTATTTTGGGCCATAGAAACAGAATAATAAAACATGTTGCCAACTACTGCCTATAAACATTTGACTGGGTGTGTTAATTTTTTATACAATTAGCTGACATCATACTATGATCACCCGCAAATCATTGGCTTCTATGTTTTCAACTGTCATTATAGCTTTCATATAAAACACGACACAAATATTATAAAATAAATTGAAATGAAGCAAAGTAAGTATGTATTAAAACATTTATTTTGATTATTATTATCTTTATTTATTTGTAAATGAAATACAAAAAAAGTCTAAGCAGCCAGCTCTTCAAGACAACCTTTAGGGCGAAAAGAGACTATCATAATTCTAAGAAGGTGGGTGAAGGACGTAGTTAAACTTAATTATTAATAAAAAACTATCTTTTTTACTAACTTTTTAGTTTTTTAATACTATTTTAAGTGAATAGTATTAAAAACTTCATAATACAAAAATATTGCGACACATATGTTATACGCAGTACCTATAACAAAAAAGTATTTCAACCATTTAAGTTCAATCATAAAATAAATAAATTTAACAAATAATACCAGCATAAAGCAAATATGAATAGATTTTTTGTTGAAATGTAGTACAGTGCGTTCCGATTTGCAAGAAAAGAGGATTAAAACAAAAGCTCCATCAGCAGTTTGACTTGCATATACTGGGAGCTTTGTCATCACTCGATTTAGATGTGCGATAGTTCACTATGGAAACGGACCACAATTTAACTTAGATATGAAACAAGTATTGCGTCATTCTTATATTATACTCTTTTAAAAGCGTGTAGTTATATAGAGATTTTTCAGATTTTTATTCCTCTTCTTCAATTTTACGTTGTATCCCGCAAGTTAGGCAGATAACCCCTAGTGTTAAGATTTTCCGCTTCCCACTTTTCGTGGCGGAACTCAACCCCGCGCTTTGCATCGACACCAGAACGAAGAAATCAAAAAATATTAAACATTGCATTTCCTCGAGTGGGAATCGAACCCACAATTTGTCGCATTTACATATACATGCTTGTATCCCTGCGCTGCGACTGGTCTCGAAGCTCATTGAGATTTTTGCTGATAAAACATTCGTATCTTGTAATAAATAACATAAAAATGTTTATAAAACGACATCTACAATTCATATTATACCTAAGTAAAGGCACACAATCTATAAAATGCTAGAGCCTTACTTTTTTCATAAAAAATATATTAAGGCCAGGCCGAGTAATGCTTGAGAACACGGGAAGCAATAAACCTGAGACAACTATAATACGAGTATATACTAAGAAAGGGATTATTTCACCATTATATAAACGGACTATGCCCAGTTCCACTGAAGTTAACTGTAGGTACACTTTGGTCCAGAAATAAAAAAAAAAGCTTTATAATCCCGTTAAATCTGCACCTCCTTTTATGTCACAGGTATGGTGAACATGGCAAGGTCGTTGCACCATTGATTGGCGCGGGTTCGATGTCTGCCGGATATGAGTTATGATCAAATATATTTTTTGCTCGTTTATAATAAAACAAAATTAATATTTTAAGCGTACGAAGGATACTTGAAAATTAATAATGTTTTCGATTAATATTTGCTTAGCTTTGATTCGATTACCTATTACCTTAATAATAATAATATGAGAACATTGCAAAACCTCTTTTTTAAAACAAATTACAAATTCTATGAAAAATAATTTAATCCGTAAAATAATATAATGAATCATGTTCAAATAAGGAAGCACATTACGTAAAATTTTAATTTAGCTGCCCACTACATACCTATATAACAATTATATTGTTCTCGATAGGAACATGTCGAGTTTTGAAATTAGTTTGAAGTTCATTGCCACCAGATTATCTTTTCATATCTCTCGTAACGCTGCTGTCTGGAGCGTATGATATATTAAGCTCTATTTTAATATCGACAAGTTGTGAGAAAAAAATCGATTTTATGATTGCGCAGTGTTTGCATGTTATATTATCTATAATATAGATTATATATAATTACTTAGGTATTTATTATGTATATATATAGATTTTTATGTAAATATATCTATTATACTGAGATAAAATTTTAATTAAAAATATCTATTTCATATTTTTTTTAAAAAACAGATAGTTTATAATACAAATATTACAAATAATTTTGTTTAAATATATTTTTTTATGTAAGTCCACGTAGAGGTAGAGCAGAAAATAGTATAAAATATTTAACTTAAAATTGCTGCAGTAGCATAGACTATCCAATTAAGTTCAAAATATTGTTACTTCACATAATAATACACACTTAAACTAATTAGTAACTCAAATGGCAAACGCAACGAGTTATATGCATTACGTAGGTAATAATATAAAATATTAAAATAAATCGATAAATCTATAAAAATATTTAAATAATATTGTCTTAGTTTAATTTTTAATATAATAATATCAACAATTCAATAAGTCCTTTTGCACTATAATCACCAAAGTAATTATAAGGCTATATATATAACATGCTTATGTAGTAGTTACTTCAAATATTATTTAAATATAAATATCTGAAGCAATTTAATAAAATAATAATAAAAAGGAAAACATACAAACAACAAAATAACGATATCCTTAGTCCCGTCATTAAAAGTAGGCTGTTATATTGAAATATGAGGTCGCGAGTAACGGTAGGGCTGGGTTCCCCGAGGGCTCGGCACTAGTCAACGTCCGCTTCGCACTCCGAGCTGTGACCGACGGACCGATATAAATGTTATTATAGCATTCACGATGTGACAGTAATATTTGTTATGGAATAGAGTAAGTAAAAACTTTATTATAGCAACGAATAAATTAAACTTAGATGAAATTAATAAAAAAACACAAGTTATAGATAAATAACAATTTTGTTGTAACTTTTAAAAAAGGTAATTAATTATACATGATATTTTGACAAACAGTATTTATTAAACATATATTATATTTATGACGTTCGTTTGAATTTTTTTTTGTAAAACTTATACTTCTTAAACTGAAGTATTCTTTATATTAAAAAGTTTTTCTAATTTTACTTTCCATCTTCAAACAAATTCTCACAAATCTTAGAACACCACAACAAACTAAAAGAGAAATTATTTGAAACAGCTTGTATAAATGTAGAGTTAAATTTGTTGACACAATTTGGTTCTAACGACTTCAATTCACCCTTATAGCCTTTTATTAGCTCAGCAAATAGAATTAATAGTAAAAATAGGACAATCCATAATAAGCTGCTTTAAAAATATTATAAAAATGTTGGTTGCAGGTTGATTTTAATAATTACAACATTATTGTTATTAATATTATACCACCAGAATTCGGCAGAAAGTTGGGAACGGAGTGTCTTAACACTAGGTTCCCTATGCCTGCCCTGCTGTGTGCGAGATATAGACAGGGTAAACCGGATTTTTATTTATTATACCTAAACCATACTTAAAATAAAAAAAAACAGCCAGAGGCTTACAAATCGAAAACAATACTAGATAAAATTGTCAAATAAAAAAAAAGGAATAAATAGAATGGTATAAGCCATTACAATTAGCAGAAAGAGCAGCAGTACGTTGACGAGTGGCGTACAACCCTTTTTTTATTTAGCAATTAGATGTAGACAGGCGCGACCGGATGTCGGTATACACGCTGACACAGCCAAATATACGTATATGTAGACAGCCTTTAGCAATATCGTTGTTTTTTAGCAGTAGCAGTAGCGTCCATAAATAAAACACCTACTTTCTAGCAAAACTGAAACTATGACTAAAATGTAAGTTCTGTTTAGTCATGTTCTTTTTAAAATATTAAATAGAGTTAAAAAATATTTATTATATATGTACATATGTATAAGTTCATATTTGTGTTGTACAGATAATTATACATGAGTTTTTATAAAGTTTTCCTGCAGCTGCGATAAGTTTTACATTCAGCTTTATTAGCATGTGTACTTTAAATGTTGGTATCCATATACGAAGCATGGTAAGCCTGTACACCCACACTAAGTAACGATCTCCACGACATTAGGAACACATGAAACTTTGTCACGACATGCAAATGTTTTGCAGAATTACTTGATGTTGGTAGGCTTTATGCTGTGATTATGAGACTAGATAACAGATAATAGAAATATAGAATATTGTATACAATTTTTTTTCACGGTCTATTTCTCATGTAATAGGGTAGACAAAAAAAAGGAAAGCTTAGTGTTAAGACGAGAGTGTCTTTAGTGCCGGAACTCAACGCGCTATGCCTAGACACCAATAAGAGGAAATAAAATGAAAATATAATAAATTTAATACATATGTGCATAATATACGTTGTGTGCTTGGTATGTTCGGGATCAAATCTGCCTCCGGCACGCGATTGTTTTTAGTAGCTGCCAAGCTCACGCTTCAACTTTGGAAAAGCTATGATTTTTTCCTGTTCTTGGATGATGTAAGAATATCGTTGTTATTTATAAATGACATACATTTTATCAAGATATCTCATCTAAATATGTAATCTACTTTTTTATTTCAAAAGAGAAAAAGAAAGTTAGAAAATTTAAACATCCAAAGCCACTAAATAAACATACACACGACCTGAATCACTATCCAGAGCTAAAATAAAAAAAAGAATAAGGCGCCAACCAGTAATCTTCATGAACAAAAGCTTAGTAGAATGAGATGTAAATCATTATGAGAACGCAATGTTTGTTCGGGCAGATTGTTAGAAACAACACTTTTATTATTCCAATAAACATTTTCTCCCCCACAAAATACGCCCTCGCTTTGTCGAAAGACGGGAGTTGGATTGCTATATCGATTTTGATGTGCACGTGGTAAAACTTTCGAGTTTTACAGTTTGGTAAGTTGAGAAGTAAAATTGGAAAAATGTTATTATAGAAACGTATTCAAACTATTTAAGATAGATTTACAAAAAACAAAACAGTCATGAAAGTTATTTTTGAGTTTAAATTTTATTTCTTAAATCATATGTAATCAATTAATATATTTCTCTAATTGTAATGTGTGTAATATTTTTCAAATGTTTAAAGGCAATATACTCCAATGTAACATAATTCATTTAAATTAGTCATTATGTTACATATCCTCTAGGTAAGTATAAATTTAATAATTTAGAAGTTATCTTTATTCAAAGTAGATAAAGTATAAAAGCTGAAATACTTTTTATTGTATTCGTGTTGTTTTAACAGTACAATTTTTAGACACATTTAGTTAAAACATAATAATATTAAACATCTATTAAGTATTGACTCACCTCATTTACAAAACTAAGTATTTAACACTGAAATGGAACTTTTTAAAAACTTAATACTGTAATTATAAATATAAACAAATTATTATTTAGAAGCTAGAACAATTGCAGACGTCAATGTCCGACGTGGACAAGGCTAAAACTAAACGAGACTTTGTCGGCTGGAGTCTCAGAGACCGAGGGGTGCGCACACCATGATAAACCGACTGCCGCTAATACACATTCATTTATTGCCAATTACTTACAAGTATAATACATCTGTACACGGCAAGGTTATAGTGGTATGCCCCCACGCTGATTAGTCTTGCAGCTGTGCCCAATAAAAACAAGATGTGGTCTAGATAGAGAGCTTTAGTTCTCAAGCGCGCCTAAATTGGTGTACGTCTTCGCTTCGTAGGGGAGAGCTGTTATTCCTTTTACAGATCCAATATTCTTAGGAGAAGATGGTCTCGTTGGTTATACATGATGTTAATTGTTGGTTAATCAATTAGAAAATGATAATAGGCCGTCATGACGCAATGACAGAAGCGTGTGACTGTAATCCGACGGTTTTGGATTCGATTCCAACTAGGGGAAATGAACTGAACATATTAATAAATAATAATTATTTATTAATATGTTCATTTCTTCTCTCTGGTACCAAAGCAAAATCGCGGCGTTAAGTTCCGGCACTCAACACGCAATGCCTCGAAAATTTGGTAGAAAGTTCCCACATTTTCACTTTTTAATACGACACTAGCACACCATACCAATGCACATTTAAACGTCGCATGACATATACATAAAGGTCGAGAACTCTTAAAACGAAAGGTTCCTCAGTTTAAAAATGAGATTGCAAGAGTCGACGATGAATTACTAAGATTTTTCTGCTTTTAGTAAAGCACCATAAATATAGACCACGTTTAGTGGCAAACATTTGTGACAATTATATGTTTTTTACTTAATTTAGCTTCATGCTGTTTCCCTAGCTGACTAGACCCTGACTACCCGTCAGTGAGAACGCAACGCCAAACGCTCTATGGTCTCTGCATACCTCTTTCGCCTCGTCCTCTGTCATCAACCTCTTCATACATGGGGGTCCTAATGCTTTTTACGTGACCTTCCTCCAATATCCTTTAATAGTGTATTTTCGAAGGTCAACCGAGGTCTCCATCTTCCTCTCTTATATTAAAACAAAAATAAACTATATAATAATGCTACTTATACCTAATTCTCGTAATAGGGATAGGTAGATGGATTCAATTTGAAACGAAGCAATGAATGCATCAGAATAGAATAATATAACCTATTTCAAAACAGGCATTGTAATTGAAATCGTCAATCCGTTGCGCTTGTGTAGTAAGCCGAGAGTAATCGCATTCATGGAGTCGTGGTATTATAGTATGATTTGCCGCTAGATCTTATTTGCGTTCAATAATGTTGTTTTCTGGTCGGACGAACCAATGTCACGATCATCTTGATTATTGGTAAACCAAATTATATTCCTTGTTTACTTTTCTCATGCTGAATCCCACACATAACAGGGTAGCGGGAACCATACATAAATAGCTTTTTTAATGCAAAGGTAACGTGCGTGCAAAGGTAATTCCTATCTTAACTAATGATATCCTATCTTAAATAAACGAAAATAAAATAATTCTAATAATCATGTACCTATAAGAAGTTTCAACGCCAAAGATAGTTCAGAAAAACTAGCTAACGGCGTCACGTAAAAAAAGAAGTGAAGAATTTTGATTGCTCAGTGTGCGCTATATAAAGTTTAAAAAAACCTTGAATATTTAATCATACTTTTAACAAACAGTATTTTCTTATCGTCTTAATTTTGTATAATCATTATAAAGTAAACGTTAACGTTAACGTTAAACTAATATTCATATATTATTACTTAATAATATAATTTTATTAATAATATCGTAATAATATTATAAAGATGCACCAGTAAGTTTTAACAACCTTATAAAGATTTCGAGATGGCCCGACTGAAAAAGTATACTTAACTAGACCGCAGCATCCGAGGCTTGGGATCAAATCTTACTACCTATGTAAAATATTTTTATACAGAATTTCAAAATGTATGAATAAAAAAAATTAAATGTTATAAAATTGTATATGATATATTTCATAAGTAATGTTCTACCATAACTTGAGTAAACTGTAACATTTATGCCGATAAAGTTTGTAATAAAAGTCTTAACCGCAGTTAACATTCTTAAGAATGGAAAGTAGCACAGCCTCACATGGCTACAATATGAATAATTTTATTAATAGTCTATTGTTTTAACTCTAAATACTGGTTGTCCATAACGGTTCTATACAGATAGTAGAAAGTCAAAAACGATATTTATATGAAAGAACTATTTTAATTTCAGAGGTGCCGAAATTGCAACGAAGCTCATCCAAAAAATGAATACATTAACATAATAAGAAAAATAAATTCTTAATAATCAATTTCAACAATTTCCGTAAAATATTTCTAACTGTGAAGACGCAAAAAAACAAAAACACCCTAAATACAATAATACTATAATTAATTTCCCAGAATACTGCAAAAAGTCCAGACGGCAATATCCTCGCCAGGCAGGAAAGCACTGCCTATACTGGCCGGTTATTCTATTATCTTTTCCATCACAACCATGTAACGGCTAACCCCTTTGATTGCTTGGCAAGACTGATTGGATCATATCAATGAACCGACATAGCTCCAGGAAATTAGAAATCTAGAGATGTATCGAGCAGTTATAAATTTATGTAGTAACGTCTGAAGTTCTATATGATTACGCATTCTATCTTCAATAGTTTAAAGTATAATGCAAATTTAACAAAAGAAATAGTTTTTTATGTTTTTAAATATGCTATAATATTCAATTTGTCCTTTTCACTTATGTCAATATGCGTTTTGGAATGTATGTATGTAGGCATGTGTGTAACATAAAATACCTCTCATGATATATTCCGAGGTATATCTCAGTCGTAAGAGTAAAAACTGTCGCTTTAACCTAGATCGTACAATACGACGTTCGACGATGTTTTTAATAAAAACCAGCTTTTATGTCATGTTTTATTTTTAAATCATCTTTAAAATTGCAATTCACTTCCGTAGATAAAGCGAAGCTATCGTGAAAATCAATCACTTTCGAATCGACATTGCTGGGGCTTGACATTAGAGCAATGACTTTTGACTTGGCCTTAACCGAAAAAAAAATCACGATACCGTTTAAAGGCAACTAAAATGTTTTGTATTTACAAGTACTTAAAGAAGACGAGTACTTTAGGTTCGTAAATGGCATTTATCATATTTATATAGATAATTGAAATATTTATTTGAAGAAATCATGTACCAAAAGAGGCCGTCGTGGTGCAGTGGCACAAAAAATTCGGCGGAAAGTGGGCAACGCAGTGTTTTTATATAAGGTTCCATCTGCCTACCCTGCTGTGTGCGGGATACAGCGTGAAGCTGAATTAATTTGACTTTTTAGTGGGGAACGGAGAGTCTGAACTCCCTTCCCTATGCCTATGCTGCTATATACGGGATAAAGCGTGAAAGTACAAAAAATCTACCATTTTAAACATAGCTTTGTATTTTAAAGTAAATAAATACTGTTATCTCGATATCATATATTATTCAAATTCAATATGTATAAGGTTAAATAGATTCATTAAATACAAGTTCGAAGCTAACTGCCCTTTGCAATGACACACTGCACCGTTGCAATTATGATTAACTATAAAAATAATTACACAGAATAGCATTCCGTTTAGCATTAACATTTTTCTACCGCTTAGTACCGTTTTCAATTTCTCACACGTTGAGTTCTTGACCTTGGCCAGCTCCACCATATGGTGCTGCACTTAACTTTGACTTGAGAGTTAGCGCTTAGCGCCGTATAAGGCACACAAACGGGCACATTCCTCTCAAACCAGCGGTGTCAAACTTGCTCATATCGAGGTCAATATTTATGACGACTTGGAAAATAAATAAAGTACTTAAGAACCAAATTTAATATTATTCAAAACAATCAATATTGAGTTTTGGACGACTATTCATCATTATAGGAAGAGAAAGTTGATTTTCTATTTAGTGTTACCAGTTCAAAAAAAAAAGATATTATTTAAATTGGATACCTGTATATTTAATTTAGAATACTAACGTGCTATCTACAACATTTTTTGTATTATAATAAAAATTTCAAACTCTACAATTCTCGTTCTTATTACGGCTATCTCCATATGTGAAGTTGTACATTTACGTCTGCTACAATCAGCGTGCCAAATAGAGAAATCAGTGTGAATTTAAGACATTATAAGTGTTTATGAATAATGTGATAAATACGTATGTCTTAAATAGAATTCGGCTGAAATTGGGAAGCGGAATTTCTAAACACTAGGTTCCGGCTGTCTGCCCTGATAAAGCGGAATACAGTAAAGCTGAAAAAAAGTGCTTATGAATTATGTCCGTGTCACTCAAAGAAAATATTTCAGTAGATCTTAGTAACATCGTTCACGAATCTCTGGTAAGAGTGTGACGTAAGCGCGATCCGAATTGGAAATGCACATTGCAAAACCTAATTAACACCTCGGGGTTATATAATTGCGCACATCTATGTCAATGAGACCGCTGCTTTGTATGAAATGCCGTCCAGAATGTTTTAAACGATGTAAGAATTTGTATAACAATTTAATAACTTTAATCTTTTCGAAGCCTTATAAGGCATATTAAATGTGTGTACGCGTACGGGTTATATATACTTTTTCATTTAGCTGCTTAAATTCCATTCAAAACGGCACTGACTACGTACTCTTGTAAAATAACCGGCCTGTGTATGTTAATAGCTATTTATAAAAGTAAAGTTCAATAAAAAACATATAAAAGTGCAAGACTTATAGACCGTTAGTTTTAAATTATTAGATGGAGCAAAAGTCCTATTATTATTATTGAACTCTAGTTTAAGAAAAATCACGAGCGCAAACCCAGCAGTCGTGCTGTATTTGCCAATTATCTCCAAGAATCCTACTTTTTCCAAAAAAATCATAAATTCCGAAATACCTGTTGAAACACTGAAAACCACTGAACATAGATGGGAGTAAAATAGGAAATACTGAGGTCCCCTCCCATAGTGGTCTATGGGAGGGGACCTCAGTTGATCCGTCGATCGAATTACATCTGTATATCCAAAATTTGGTTTAAATTTTTAATCTTTAAAGTTTTTAAGTAATTTAAATATGAATGACTAATTTATTTACTACTTGTTATTGCAATAAGATCTTAAATGCACCAGGCGGAACCATGGTCAAACATCCACGAGTATCAAGTAGTAAACCACACGTAAGGCTATGTGACGGCTATGGCGTAACATATGCATAATATTACTGCAGTTAATTGACGTTTAATTCGCTTTCTCCAATTTGTTGAAAATGTCAGCGTTTTAACCTCCAAAACGATATATAAGAGCTGTAATCTGACTACCTAACTAACCCTTTGTCAGGTTCGAGTGCTCTCATCAACGACGATGGAGATGTCAGCTGCATGATTTTTTTATTAAATTGTTTGAGACTGAATATTCTATTCTAATAAAAAATAATACAGTAATTTATTTTAAGATATTATTAATTATTAAAGATGTAGTTAATTAGCTAGATTCTTAGCTAATTATGATCATTTAATATTTTTTGCTTAATGACAAATAATGTAAAAATGAAGGTATAATTAAAGATAAAATTAAAATGTAGGTACTAAGTTGTTGTACGCTGGCAGAAAATATTAAACGAGAAAGGTCCTTAAACAAGTTTTGGCTGCACTTAAGAATTAATAAGCCGTTTGTAATTTAAAAGCCGTTTGGAAAGTTGCAATTGCAATATGGCACAAACAAGTTGAAACTAAAAAATAAATGATGAAGAATGTAGAATTTATGCGTTGCATCGTTTTTATGGGAAATACCTATGAATGCAGGGCTAAGCGACGGAGTACGATCTAATTTTAGACCTTCGCATGTGTCCCGTCGCGTGCTTAGCGTTCCTGTCTCGGAGCTGGTATACCAGAGTTCTTCGAGAATGTAACATGTGAGACATTCCTCACCGGTGGCTTGTGTGATGCACCTTGCACTAAATTTACAATCATCTATAATTCATTGTTCAAATAACAAGTCAAATTCTTACTATTAATTTCGGATCGATAGACCATTTTGGTAAAAGCTATTTTTGTAATATAAATTTTATATAGTTGTATGCAAATGTAGAGTTGACTTTAATAAATAAAGTTTTAAGCTGTACCTATTCGCAAATATGGCGATTTTACGAGTTTCATTTGGACTTATTTCTGCCGAAAGTTTGAAAGCTTTGCTGAAATAGTGCCGGGTGCACATCCGCATCGCAGTCAATGATGAATATGAATATATAAAACATAATTTAAATTGATTGTACAAGTTATATATTCCTACTTTACTAGTAAACATTTTTTAGGAACTTTATAACACCATTAGAAAAAAATAAATCGACAAAATTGTAACGTACTCTACGTATATATAAAGACAGACATAGAACGAAAATTCTCCTAGTCTCAACGTTACGCAATGTTTTTAACGATTGACACGAGATTCGTAATAGGATAATGATGCCACTAATCATACTAGACGAAGGTCAAAACCTGAACCACGTTGATTTGTAATTTCCTAACGTAATTATCCACTTGTACCACCTTCTTACAATTCTATTAATTGAAATCATACAATAATAATAAATAATCATCAATAAATAAGAAATGATTTTATAGAAGAAATCATTAACAATTTAAAATGAAGTAATAAATTATATAGGATTTTATTTATTAGGCAGTATGAGTAATGACAGTAGGTATTAACGGAAGCGTATTCGTAAAAGTGCGTTGACATATTTAGCGCTGGCGATAGATCAGGATTTCCATACAGGGAACATTTGCTAAATAACTAACGTCCGGTGACCACGCGTACACAGCACTCACAGCTGCAGCTCACAAGTCCAAATTTAGACTCCTTCTTTAAATGAAAGTTCCAATGAAATTATAACTATTTGATGATTAAATTATTATGAAAATAACTCTTTAATTCTTTTTGAATTCTCACTATAAATAGTTTCTTATAATATGGCTAGCTAAAAAATTTTAAGCAGTTATTAATCAGTCAAAAAAATTAGGTCGACACGATTTTGGCGTTCACCAGTAAATATTTCATATAAACTATTCGTTACCATCTTCATCTAACAAGACAAAATAAACTTTACGAACGTTGCTGTGAAAGTATAGATTGTCTCATCTGTAAATTGTATTTAAATAAAAACTGACAATTTTTTAACCAAAACACCTACAGTTTTGGGTATGGTTCATATTTTTCAGCTTCACGCTGTATCCCATATATAGAAGGGTAGGCAGAGGGAACCTAGTGATAAGACACTCAGTTCCTCACTTTCTGCTAATTTTTTGAGATATTACTTGTTGTTTTTGAGTAGAAAACTCAACGCCGCGCTTTGTCTTGTTTCCCCCGAGTTCCGCGCCATAATGAAGGTTATGGTTAAATGTTATTTTAAATTTTCTAACATCAGGTGTTATTTAAAAAACGATAAGCCGTTATGTCGTAACCATATAACAATAGTATTATATATTATAAACGTTACATAAAACTGAACAACAGGAAATTCAATAATTCTTATACTTCTGATAAGAAATATATTATGAGTATAAATATAAATTAATCCTTAATATAATAATGTGGTTTAATAATCATTATTATTTTTTTAGATTCAGTACAAATATATACGTATACATATTTATAATTAACAAAGAATTTATTAGACCGTAAAAAAATTAAAAAATATATTTTTTCTTAAATGATGTAAAAGTTATATCTATATACTACTTTAAAAATAAGAATGAAAACAAGAGGCTAATGCTATGGAACGACATGTGAATGTGAACGCGTTGGTTGCGGGTTTGATTCTCACCAAGTCCCTTTTTCGTTTTTCTGCTCTGGTAAAATTAAATTTTGGTGTCAAATAATAATGCTATAAAAGACATATATGTTTAAGAACTAAACATTTGTATTATACTAAACAAATTTATTTGAAAAAATAAACCGTTAACTAAAAAAGGGCACGCGCCGACATTTTGAACACATGTATTACCTGCACACGTGTGTAAATATTAAAAAGGAAGCCAATTGATATACTCGTATAGTTAGTTAGTACTTAGAGCCAAATTCGCTTATCAAAATAAATTGTTATTATGGAAATGTGTATGTTTCTAGGTACTTGTGTCACTTTTGTAAAGTAAAAAATTCCATTAAAAACAAGTCATCCACATTGCTAAAGTTAATCTAAGTCGTAGATGTATTACTATAGCATTCAAATAGGAAAATACATACAAGTAAATTTCTGGGGTGCTCATCAGATTATTATGGAGCCCCCACCACCCACCCCCTATTCCTAGGTCTACGAGTACAGTTTCAGTATGTTTCAGTATAGTCAATTATGAATGCCCAAAGGTAAATTTTACTAAAACTTCCTATAGGTAATAACTTTAAGTTGCATAAGTGCATTTGACTATTGAACTGCCCCAACCTGTCGTTCTATCAGATCTATATATATATATATGATATATGATATATATGATATATGATATATATGATATAAATAAACAACCGTTATCGCGCAACAATCGTATATTAAAGACAGATTCAGAATTAATGAGCAATCGATTATGTAAGCATTAATAATTACTTCGCAACTATTCAAGCCAATAAAACTATTATAATAGGTGGCTAGTATTGTTTTGGTTCTCGTGGTATATTGAAACATTAAAAGAATGAAAATATTGATAAAAATCTGACAACGATAACAAATTGATTACTTAGATTAAAAAGTTCGCCAATTAAAATTTGAAAAACAAGCTAGATCTTTATAGTACTAAAGTATAAAATAAATTTCAACATTGCAGAATAAGCTATAGCCATAAATATATATATATTAAAATTGTCAAAAATATATCTTTTTCTTAAGATGGAAATCTTTTGAAAACAGGAAATAGAAAAGTAATGACCAATGTCAAATATAATATTTACTTTTCTAATAATGCAGTAAACTGTCGATTTACCGAGTGTAATAAATAGCGAATCAAGTATGGTGAGCCCTTCCTGAGTTCGTTGCACGTCAATTGTTTTGCAGAGACGCCGTCTGCATACGTATTTCCATTTTTTATTCTCTTTATTCATACTTATTTTTGCATTGTAAATATATATATATAAATAATTTAAAAATAATCAAATCAGTAAAAATACTTTAACACTATACGATTATCTCCAAAAAACTAAATTTATATTCGTCTTTACAATTAAGTATATATAAAAAATCCTACAAAACAATACAATTTAGGTTTCCGGTGAATCGATAAGATAAGTACATTTTTAAAATTGAAAAGATAACAACCTTTCACGATAAATCGGCATGGATTTTATATTTTGAACAACGTGAAATATGAGGGTCACAAAGTGTGACTGTAAAACCGACTGGTTGTGTGTTCGATCCCCACTCGAGGAAATGAAATATTTATATCAATTTATATTTCCATTTCTTCGCTCTGGTGTCGAGGCAAAAGCGCGGCGTTGAGTCCTGTCACTTAACACTCAATGCCCCCAGAATTCGGCAGAAAGTGGGGAACGGAGTGACTTAACACTAGATTCCCTCTACATACCATGCTGTGTGCGGCATACAGCGTGAAGCTGATTTTTTAAAAATATTATACATACATAATTAAACCGTAAAATGAATACATTTATGTCATTAAACAACCATTACAGCCACCATTTCAGTAGTAACGCTAGTAGGCTAGTCCAGTCTCATTATGTTACGTAAAAGCGATCACTATGATTGGCGGCTAAGAGGAGTGCACAATGCTCGTCTGAGCAAAATGGCTTTCAACATCCGGGAAAGTAAGAATATAGCTGATCATATAAGGTATATAGTTCATATATGAATAGACAAAGTAATTTGACAATAAATAAATATTGCGATATCTAATAACGTACCTATAGACTTCTAAAATTACTCTAACCAATAGAATCGGAGAAAAGGTTTATTTTTATTTTCAGCTTCACGCTGTACCCCGCATGTAGCAGAGTAGCCTACCATGCAGAGAGAGCCTAGTGTTAAGACACTCCACAAAGTGGAGAACTTAACATAGTAAACATTTCATTTCTTCGAGTGAAAATCGAACCCAAACCTGTCGCCATTAGGCTGTAAACGCTTATGCCTCCACGTCATCTATTATTCAATTTATATCTTAATATACTCGTAAATAACTAATAATAGCAATCTTATTCCATTCAATCTCTGATAGTATTTGATAATGCTAAAGTTTCACAAATGGCAAATGGTGACCTATCTTTCGGCACCCTAATGATTCCCAAGAGACTAAGCATAAAGGCCGTGAAACTATGACCCAAATCGTTGATTTTCGCAACATTATTACAAACGCGACGAACTGGCGCCAAGTATTCGCATGTAAGTAGCTTATAACTTATTACTACATTATAATGCATCTATATTTACAAAATTAAATATCGATAAATATGAAAAAAATAATACAAGAGTTCTAAATGAGAATAGATAATAATAATAATATTTGATTATTTATATTAATTTATATTTAAATGTAATTTTTTTATAATTTCTCACAGATAATAAAAGTACATATTGTTACATATGTCACTATGTTTGCTCGACTTGTTAATTTAGAGTGCTAGTACATATTCTGTCGAATAATCACAAATCCGATCGGAATCACTTCTCGATATTAAGTTATAACAAAATGTGATATACTGCGCTCCGTTCATACACTCGCTTCGGAAGCATGGAAATGAGGCGAGAAATACATTAGTCGAATACAATTATTAGGCAAGTGTTGGCACTGAGAATATTTCTGCTTTCTTGATGCATTATTGGAGTAATAAACGAAGTTAAGTTTTTGCACCAACATTGTATAGTTTTAGACTGTCGGTGACGGCTGTGGGTTCGATTGCCAGTCGGGGTAACGATTTATTATTTATTAATATTGTAATTTCTTTGCTGTGGTAACAAGCCAAAAGCCCGGCGTTGAGTTTAGCCACTCAACACATATCGCTTCTAAAAATTCGGCGGAAATTGGGGAGCGGAGTGTCTTTACTTAACACTAGGTTCCCTGAATCTACTCTGCTATAAGCGGAATATATCGTGAAGCTGATTTGATTTATTTTAGTTGTATAGGAATAATCTCACTTTAATCAAAACCTCGGTCTAAGCTGCTTGGCGCAACACCGCAGCCTCGACAATCCGGCGCCGCCGCCGTCACAATGCGGACCGCACTAGTGTATCAAATAGCGCAACTATCGAATGTATACAGGCTAATATGACGGAAGTTGATATATTTTATTTATAATATTAAAATACATAAAATATTTGCAAGAAAAAATATTTTGAGTGATAACAGAGAGATATTTCTATTTTGAAAATTTTAAGCACTAAGTTCATTTCCTTATTGAACAACATTCATATTCTCTCATTTATTACGCTGGGCATTGGCATTTTTGTCAATTTTTGAAACATTGCATGGGAGTTGAAGGAGCTTAATTAAAATGTTGGCAAACCAGACTTTCAACCCACAGCCGTCGCCTATAATTACAAAGATAATCTAATAAATAATATGTAAATTACTATTATGAACATAGCTAAACTATAAATCAGTCATTTAGTTTTCAATTAACATTACATATACCAAAAAAAATTAAACTACCCACATATTTTCTTAATATTTAAAATAATAAAAGCGTATGGTTTATAACTATAAGTTCCTTGCATTGTATTTTAATTTTGTTATATTCTATTGAACTAAAACTAAAGACGAAATTACATGCAGTTATCGCTTTACGACTTTGCTCCTATCTTTTATGTAGACGATGAACATGTTGCCTGTAAAACAAGATGCGAGCCCAAAATACCCAAACACAAACAAACAATCATCCGAAACGGCATTTGTGTAAATACTAACTGTTTATAAAACATTATATCTCAAAATGGAAAGATTATTTACAAAAAAAGTGGTTTATTTGGTACGTCTGTTTGTATAAATGGTCGCAATGGTTGCCGGTTCAAAATGTACACGGGGTAATTGTCATAATTTGATATAGCTATAGGCTTATAACAAATACACTAATATGTAAGTAATGTAGCGACATAAACATCACTAACTGCAGACTAACAAGTCGTAGTATGCATATTTATCACCAGTAGAAATATAAAAAAGCTAATTTGTTCGTAAATAAAGTCACATCATCGCCACATGAGACAAGAACCACTTCTACAAAAGAAAACTAAATTAAAACAGAAGTAAACGCTAGGGTGACAGCTGAGACTCCTTGGCGACGCTCTAGAGTAGATACTTTCCATCAAGTCATATCTCCACAGCAAAATGGGCCACGAACCGACAAAACAATCCACATGCAGGAAATTAAACGGAACCGTGCACAGCCGGCTACCTTCATATTTACCACTTAAATACGAAGAGAAGATAAAACTTGAGGACGCGTTATTGAACAAATGTGATAAAATACAAGGCGAAACGCGAATGTTAGGACGCTTAATTATCTTACTACCGCAATCGAGCCGAAATTACTGATCAATTTATTCAATATGAATATTTAAATGGCAATTTGGTTAGTTGGTTATTACCTGACTGCAATTACGTTGCTTAATAAATTTAAATGAGACAAGCTTCAGTGGAGTTAGATCGGATGAACACATATGAATACAGTCATGGGCGTATGAATTAGAGGGAGGGGTGGTCCGTGCCCACCCCAGAATAATAATGTACACAACCAAAACATTTTACTAACAAAAAATTTGCTGTGAAAAATAATAAAAAAAAATTTACATGAACGTATCTGTTCAAAGCCAGCCCAAAAAAAATCTCTAGATACGCCCACAAAAGTCTTTAATCATCCCTTTGAAACAAGAACCATTGTTTTTACTTAATTAGAAAGGAAAAATGTAGAATACAGCAGTATGGTAAAATTAGATATAATAAATATGTTCTTAAAAATAATACTACATTTGTTAAGATGGAAAATTAAGTTTATAAGACGCGCGAAGCTGAAGCTAACTTCAGATTTGTTATTTAAAAGGTCATCGATCTAAAAACAGCCTCGAGTTCACTGGCCGGTAGTTAATTCTACACATGAAGTGTTTATATACTGGCAATACATCGCTATGAAAATAAAGTGTGAAAATGGAGATGAAATATAAATAACACACTGAAAAATAGCTTTCAACGTACACAGAATCCGAAATTGGAAATATCTCGTTAAAAATCGTGAATATCTTTGTAAACTACTTTTCTCGTTAGTTTTCATTTTCTTGTTGACTTTTCTCGTGAATCTTGAAGTAGCGCGGCCGTTTGAATTCAGCTTAAGTCAACGAAGAAGTCGTGCTTACAAAAGTCTATTCATATCGTAATTGAAAGTTGTCAGCATTTTTGTGAAATTAACATTTAAAGGTTCAACTTAAAGTTAATATTTTTATGTTTCATTTTATAATTATTGCAAGCTTATGTGCGCAGGGGGGCAGTGCCTGACTACCTAGTATTAAAACACTCTGGTTTCCATCAAGATACTTCCGTTCCCCATTTTCCACTGAATTCTCCAGGCACGGGAGCCTGTTGTACGGAGCGGGACCCAAGGCTGCCCTTGGCCTCGTCTCCAGAGGGTGCAAATGAAAATCTCAAATTTTCCCAAATACCCTGAGTGAGAGGCCTCAAAATAAATAATGTAAATAATTTAATTGCAATTATAAAATATACGTAATTAAATAACGCGTATGAGAACGCATCTTCCTGTAACCACAACTTCCCAGTACAATTCTCGACGACTGTTAATAAGTTAATATTAGATACTGAATAAATATATATTCACAATAGCTCTTAAAGACTAAAACGTCGAAGTGATTTGAAGTGGAAATAGATTTGACGGGAATTTCTGGGAGAATGCGTTTATGTTTATTACAGTTAGCTTTATATTGTTGGAATCGTATCGTCTGGGCTTATACAGTGTGAAGAAATATGTTTTGAAAAAGTAAAATTTTTAATAGATTGTTTTTTTATATTTCACTTGAAATTTTTCTCATTCTGGAACCACTTTCGACAAACTTACTTTATTTATATTGCTTACTTACTTACTTTATTCCCGATTCAACCATATTGTATTTTTTTAAGTTAAAAAATATTGACAAAATTGCGCGTGTATGTTAATACTAGAAATAATAAAGAATAATTGTTGAATGTTGCCATACAAGTACATACACCTATATAAAGATCCAAAACTAGCCGCATATGAAAGTTTAATCTCAGCAGAACAATGTATCAATAAATCTATTAACAAAATCCGGTTCCGTTAACAAAAACTGCACTTTCCAACCGGTCTGTACACGGATCTAGGACCTAGTATTAAAGTTTGTACATATAGAGAAATAAAACACCTATTATATAAAACACACTGATAATAATGATTAAAATAAAATATAGGTAGTACATCATATAAATATATAGAAATGATCTTATTACTTACATGCATGAAAAAAATTATAAAAACACTTAAATATCACTGTGGATCCTTATCAAAATGTCCATATAACGTATACAGTCCAAATATATGAAATATATATTTATATTTATGTCAAAAATATACCGGTAACACGCGTCCGTGTCCTACGCGAGAGTAAGCGTGACTGTCTGACTGCACGGCGGTACCAATTTGCTAACCCCAGTGCCAGTACCCAGTACCCAATACCCAGCCGGCTGCCGGCTGCTGCTAGACCGAGATACAATTTGCTGTTTAACTTTAGCTTAGCTATGCGTGTGCGGAAGTAACTTTTGTTTGTAAACTTAAATTACATGAAATATAAATAAAGATAACAATATAAGCGAATATAAAAAACAGCTTTTCATTAAATTTAACTTTCTCGTTTTTTTTATATATTATAATTGTTTCCTTATTTCTTGATTTCACATTTTACAACAACGTATGGACAGGGTATGAATTATGAAATATTGTAACGCAGACATTTACATATTATTATGTAACGTTCAGGTTGTATGTTTTTATGCCAATGCTATAATAAGAAATAATAAATGTATATCATGTTTTTAAAAACATATTATCGTTTTAATTGTTTTAATAGAGGCGATATAAAAATATATAAATAGGCTAAGTAAATGTCATAAATCACGGCCTAAACGAACGTTTTGTTTATAGCTGTAAAATTTATCACCGTGCCCGAATAGATTTTGATAAGCAGATTTCTTCTAGAATATAGGATGGATGTATTAAAGTCTATATATATAATAAAACTGAAACACATAGCAGTTTGTACATGGATATGCTATATTATGACATTTACTATTGTAATGTCTGAGCGTTTGTTCACGCGAACCTTAGAAACGGGTTTTTGCATTTAAACGCAGATTTCACTGTTGTATTTTGGCAATTATTAGTATTTTCACTGTTGTCTTTATGGGTTCATGAATAAATAAAAAAGTCATCTTAATATAAGAATTGCATGCAATAATATTGCTAAAAGATGAATTGGCTGAAACTTTTCCGATCAATGTTATTAGGGGATATTGCCTTTAAAATGATAATGTAATGTAATGAGATAATAAATAATTGAGTAGTGTTAAATATGTATATCCTACATTTAACAACAGTTGCAAGTAGTTATCTATTGATCAATATAAAAATTAAAATATTATCGTACCCCTGCAATGAAAAAATATAACGTAATTTACTTAGTTTAGAGAATATAAATACCTAGCGGCCCGCCCGCGGCTTCGCCTGCGTGAACTACGTTATTATTAATTTCTGTCTCCATGAGTACCTATAAGTGATGTCCATGCACAATTTGAGACTCCTAGCATTTGTAGTAACGAACTTTCATACAAACTTTCAACCCCAAAAGCAAGCCCTTAGAAGTCGAATATTACAAATTACGTCTTAGCGAGCACCTACGTCCTATAAATAACTCCTATGCAAAATTTGAGATTCCTAGCACATGTAGTTTCTGAGATTTCGTGATGAGTGAGTGAGTAACCTTTCGTTTTTTTATATATATAGATAAAAGAAATCTGTAAAAATAACCATGTCTGAAAGTATTTTTCAATATTTTTAATGCCTATTATGGAAATTTCATTTAAATACATACTGTTGGCTCATAATTGAATTGTCGGTGAAGTGGTCCTTACAGCACTGGCAACGTTTTCAAATGTTCGCTCCTCGTTATTGCGAACAGAATCCTAATTTATCGGTGTAATTACACTTGTATCGTAGTAATTGAACGGTAAACTTACTTTAAAGTGGATAATCGGTCATCAGTAAGTTTTAAAAGACTTATTTACTTTTATTTCATTTTTGTCAGCTTCACGTTGTATTCCGCATGTAGCAGGGTAGGCAGAGGGATCCTAGTGTCAAGACACTCCGATATCCGTTTTCCGCCGAATTCTTGAGGCATTGAGTGTTGACTTGCGAATTTTTTACTTGAGTGAGTGTGTTAGTTAAATGCTAATTTTACAATAAGTTATTTAATTCATTAAATTGACAGTTCATATATTCTATATTGGATAGCATATCTATTTATTATATCAGAAATAAACAGCGACAGATGTATTGATCTAATATAACACCGTAACACAAGTTAAATCTTACAAACTAGAGTTCATAAAACCAGAGTAAAAATATAAAACTGAATATTATATATAACTAGCGACCCTCTTGCGGCTTCGCCCGCTTTTACTACTGGATTATTCATATAATGTATGTTTGCAAAGCACTTAAGATAATGTGAAAATTAATTAAACCCTAATGCAACCCGCATTTTCGTAGTTTCAATAAGGATTTTCCAATTGTTTTACACAGCAAGGATTTTTTAGTAGGTACCGTAATTTTAAATCTGTGCTACTAATCTTTTCAAGTACTTATTAAAATATATTTAAATGACTATTTTTAGATAGTTAAATGACTATTTTTAAACGGAAGAAATTATAAACAAAAACCTACCTACTAATAACTACTGTGTCAACGGCGGGATGTGTCAACAATTAAATGCGTTTTTCTCTAAAACTATTCGCAATTTCGAAATAGTGTAAAAATCAAATTTTATCTTCGTTTAACGTAGAAAATTAATAAAGTATTTTAAAGGATAAGAATTAATACCATTATGGAAAAACATCCCTCACAATAAAAAATATATTGAAATTATTATTTTTAGACAGAAAAATGATCACTAAACGTTATTCTTAAAAGATACGAATATGCCGTCGCGGACTTTTTTGTAGATCTTATTAAGAGGAACAATACTACAGTACATTATTATCATGTAGTGCTTACCATTAGAGCAGCGCATGCGCGAAAGTGACTCAACGGGTAGGACTTTATACACATTTGTCGTATTTATGTTAATTTACATAAGAATGTACAAATAATAAACTATATATAAACCTTCCATGAGAAATACTCGAACTAATGGTGAAAACCGCATCAAAATCCGTTGGGTGGTTTAGAAGAAGAAGCGACTTTGTTTTATAAGATATAGGATAGGATAAACAGGTTTGACTTATTGTATCTGATTACTGTACTTATATATTTTTTGACAATAAATTTTCATTTCATTCATTTCATTTCAAAATTGTCATTTAATAACCTACACTTTTTTAATTAGTAGGTACGCGATGCGGAAATTCATTAACTTAAAAAAGAATAATTCGGGAGACGCACCTCATTTCATCAAAATTAAACGAATAACTGAATCAGTGTCCACGTCAGCCATACGAGTTGGTCGATGACAGGAAATTGCAAGCACGGAGTGAGACTATTGGGCTAATTTAGTCCACTGCACATCGTTCAACTGATACATTTTCGTTTATAAATTTTATAATCTGGCATAAAATGATTTACGAACGCAATTCTATTGTAAAATGTTTATTATGGAGGTTTTATTTGAGGTACAGTGTCTGATTGTAAGCGTGATGTAGGGCAATTGTAGGTTCGATTCCAATTTGGGAAAATGAATTAATTTCATTCCGTCGCTTATACAATGCCTTAAAAATTGAACGGAGCGTGAGATATTGTGTAAAGCTATATTTATTTATGAGAACAACACCTACAAATAGATCACAGTGCGCTACACTCATTTTAAGTATAGAGTACTTAACATCGGAAGATAATGTTAGGATAGTTTGGAAATAGAGAGAACAAAACTAGCAGCAATTGTGTTAATATTCAAGTTACTCATTCTTTCTAAAACACATACAGTAGCCTTGAAGTCAATATTTTATACTTATCTTCTTCTTCTTCTTGGCATTAATCCCGGCTATTACCAGGGTCTGCCGTCCTACTCAACCTACTCCACTTTGCACGATCTTTTGCGTCCTCGGTGGTTAGACCATATTTTATACTCATATGTTAAATAAATATAATTAAACTATTTTCTTTAAATTAATTGAAATAAAGTTAGGCAATAGGAATTAGGGTGACTCTATGTCGTGTTGTTTATACTATTTGACAATAGAGTCCTAAATACGTCTCTCTATATAAGAAAACACTAATAAAAGCACTCCTAAGTACCCCGTAACCTCGCAAACATTAAGCTTAGTCATACACAATGCAAGTTTTTGTCACGATTGCGTCAAACGCTGGACTAAAAATATATATTTTCATAAAAATATTTACTCTTGTTAAAAAGACACACAAAGGTCACAAATTCTGAGTTCACTTTTATATCTACACTTCTAACTCTTGAATAACGTAACGGCTTTGTTAAAATTACTAAACAAAATTTAAAGAGGTCGTATAGCTAAGCATAGCTTTTTACAGTTCGTCTTATGATGCCATTCCGTATATGTTATAATGAAAATATATAATTGCAGCGACAGCAAAGCCGGGTTGGCTTTGGAGTTCAAGTGTGTATTCAATATGAATGTTTTTATTACTATTAAAAAGGTCAAGGTCTTTTCTATGTTGAATTATATTTAAATATTGATAACGGAAGTAATATAAATATGATTAGGTGAATAAGTAAATGAAATGAACAAACGCAAAAATCTAAATATCTTACTCGATTAGGCTATTACAGGCACTTTTGAATCCTTAATTTTCATAGAAATGTCAGTAGTATCAGTCCCATAAGACCACCAGCTCGGAAGGCAGTTTTCCCGAGAAGAGCCGGCAAGAAACTCTAGAATTGCTCTTTTCAAAATATAATTTACAGAAGATGTAATAATCAATGATCATGTTTATAAGCGTACAGCAAAACCAAAAAAATAGGTCAATCGGTTCCATCTATAAAATGTTCAATACAATCATACAATACAAACTACAAAGTAGTAGACGTAATTTTACAAGTGTTATTTGCACAACTAGGAAAACAAAATTCAAATTCGTGTACAAACTTTAGCTACCCACATTACTAGAAATTCAAAAAAGAAAAAAATATATAACTTCTCTTATACCGGACAACAAATAAGCAAAACCTAAAGACGAAAAACAAAAGAAATATTTTAACAATCACGAAAAAAAGCTTTAAAGAAAAATATGACAAAATTTTACATTGCGTTAAGCCCGAAATATATGGGCACATACCTACCAGCCTCTCCGATCTATTGTTACGGTCGTGAACGGTATTGCGAGGCTATCGGTTACAGTCGGCTGACCCACATGTACCTACATACGAGTACTAGCTGTGAGAGGACAGCGTTGTCTACTGGTCTGGGACATTTGATACAATTTGCATTACTTGGAAATTGTATGCTATGTGTGAAGCGTGGAAATATAACTCGTTGTTTGTATGTCATATTATGTAGATATGGTGTAGCTTCTACTAAACATAAATATTCTTAAAAATTGATTCTATGGAAACCTTTTTTTCTATAACTTTCTTAAGCAATAATGCGAAACAATTCACATTTTACGTCATGGGAAGTTTACCATTATATAACATCACTATTTTCTAAACAAATCAATCTCGTAATAGATGATAAGAAAAGCCTTTTATTTTCCCATGTGAAAATAAAAATAATTATAGTTGTACGATAGAAATGTCTATCGTCATAATAGGCCTTGCGTCTTTTTAT
The DNA here is from genome assembly GCA_013403645.1 of Heliconius nattereri. Classification (NCBI taxonomy): domain Eukaryota; kingdom Metazoa; phylum Arthropoda; class Insecta; order Lepidoptera; family Nymphalidae; genus Heliconius; species Heliconius nattereri. Next base: position 2,705,055 of record JAAIXI010000237.1, read on the forward strand.
AGCTGTATCAGTATCTCGTAATATGGAAAGAATCAATGACACACTTGACTGATCTGCACAATCGGTGGAAAAAGTAGAGTCAACACATTGTTGATTCGACAGGTGAAAGTTCGTGGTAACAAATAGGTTTGCATTATAGTACATTGGTTTACAGCCAATATGTAGGCAGAGTTCAAACTAGTTTGGTAGTAAGCATCTAGTGACATTACGACGCCAAAAACTATAATTCAAAATTCTACAACTTAATCTAGGAAACACTATTACTGAAAATAATTTCAATAACGTAGGATTCAACAAACCGTATAAGTACGTCTTCTTAACTTTCTTATGTTAAGGAGCGAGTTCATGAATTATTATTTACTGAAGTTTTTTGCTAGTTCCAAAAAGTTGTACAAGTAGCAATATATAAAAATGCACACTAATAAACTACGCTACTACGTGCAAATCTTCTCATAATCATAAGGAAATGCGTTTCGATGTTATGCAGGCAGTGGAGAACGTCGCAATAGCTGAAAAACTGCGTTTTTTTATTGGCGTCTATCTATGCTTCAGGAATTTCTTTATAGGTAATTAAATAATTAACCATATTATAGACTTGTATGGCTGAAGCTAATGGACTGAATAATTGTTACATAAAAACATTAGGTAACTAGACACCATTTATACAAGAAGATACTCATTTATTCATGGTTATAAGAAATAAGCAAATTAAATATGTTCTTATTCTATTAATACTTGAAATATAATAAGTATATCTCTTATTTACATTTGTTTTGTAATAACACACCTAACAGATATGTCAAATCTCGTATGCAGCGAGTACCTACTGTGCAAAATTAATAGCTTAAAAGATTTCGACGAATTGAGAACCTCCTTTTTTTTTAAAGTCGGTTAAAACTGACACCTCCACGTTAACTTTTACTTTAACTGTAATATAAATTAAAAATAACTTACATAACTAATACATTTTCAATAAATGCGTTTTGTAGATAATTGAAACGTGATCTTTATACGTTATCTAAGTGAACGTGCCATACTCAAATGTTCTTTTTAAAATATATAATAGGCCAAACGGCGAATGTAACTTCCGATTCGAGCGTTACATTTGCTTACTATACTTTTAACACTTCGTAAATATACATCGATGTGCTAAAAACACTCGATGTGTCGTATCAAACCGATTTATTGTTAATTTTTTAACATCGAGTAAGCATCGATGAGACCCACCCTACTTTTTAAGGGGTTTTTTTTTACTTTTTTCAATATTTTTACATGCAACTGTCCGATGCATTACATAGAAAAATATATCGATGGTTTTTTTCAATGTCTATAACAGTGTAGAGCACAATTGTCGTGTGAAATTGATAACTGATTGACAAAGCATCGTATAAAGCATTTGATTAGATAAACGCGAACTCAATTATCCGATATCAACGACGGCGAAGGCGACAGATGTTCCGGGAATAATCTAGATGTATGGCTTGAGACTTGAGGGTATACACCAGTAGCCAGGTTAAAGACTGGTACTGCACATGACAACTAAATATAGCATCGCATCCACATATACTAGTTTAGTTCAGCTTATTGCTGGAAACGGATTTCCAAACAGAATACTTCAAATGCACCAAAGAGCACTGAGGTTATTGGCAATTTACTATGTTATACGTAAACGATATTTTCAAATGTAACGTAGAGAAATTTCTTGATGAAAATTTGAATTATTAAAGTTTCAGATGGTATTTCGGAAAATCAATTTAAATTTATAGGCTAGCTTCATATTAAATTTAAAGCAACAGATAGGCATTAACAAATTTTGCTTTAAGGCTTTTTATAATAGGTAAATTCCAATGATATTAAAAATATTAAGCTTTGCTTCTATTGTCACTATATAAAATTGTATGTGGTTCTCTTATAAAAGGTGAATTGGGTATTAAGAGACAGTAATAACATATAATGCACTCATAGTAACCTACATGGCAATTCTATCGATTGTCAGCATCAATTGAATTATATTTGCGTGCAACTGTACACGATTTATGGCTCTATGATGTCATAAAATATGACAATTTTTATGCGTAAAGACATTCACGCATCTCCCCTATTTTGACGAGTACAGAGGTAAAAATATTTCAGATAAATATATAATATGTATTGGTAATCTTTTTCTACTAAAATGTATTAAATATCCTTGGCAATAAATTTTGATAACTATAATTCAACCTAATAATGACACTTCAATGTAGAAACTCCATAAGAAGTGATGAAGAAGGCCACGACAACAATAACCCGTCTATTATAAATAGAAATGTTATTAGCCGAAACTTACACACTTTGAAAGTATTGTAATGTTGAGCATTTTGTAAGTCAGATTTTTTTTTTCAGCTTCATGCTGTACCCCGCACCCCGCACACAGCATAGTAAACACTAGGCAGATGGAACCTAGTGTTAAGACACTCCGTTACACATTTTCCGCCAATATATATTGAAAATATATATTTAAATAAATATTTTCGTGCCTCGGGTGGGGATGGAACCCACAACCAGTAGCTTCTCAGAATCAGAATAAAATAAAAATAAAGAAAAGAGGAGATGAAGTATATATTTAGTTGTGTCCATTAATATCAAGTAAAGGAGTCGGGTTCCGGTATTTTAGAAAGTTTTTTATTTCATCTTGACATCATTGTCCTTACCAGGAGTCAGTGCTCGGTGAGCAGCCGCATATAACAATGCGCCTACGCAACTTACTGTCAGGGGAGATCAAAACCATGAATGGCTACAATGGAAATGATATTATTTAAATTAGGCGGAGAAATCTAATACACGGACGTTATTATTTTGCCTTCGAGTTTTTTAGATGATTAGGCAAAAGGTGTATTGCGAGAAAAATTCGATTCGATTGAAGTTGAAGTCGTCGTGGTGAGGGACACAAAGAAGTGACTATAACGTGTCGGTTGTGGGTTCGATCCCACTCGAGGGAATTAATTATTATTTATTAGTATTTTCAGTTCTTCACCAAAGCATTAAATTCCACCACTCAGCACGCAAAGCCTCGTGGGGAACGGAGTGTATTAACGCTGGATTCCCTCTGTCTACTATGCGGGATACAGCGTGAAGTTGATTATAACATTCACGTGATTTTTATGTCTAATAGTATATAGGTAGTATAAATATTTTATGTAAGGTGTCGTCACATGAAAATCTATCGTCTGATCTCATTTGTCACCACTCGCATGTGTAATACAGCGTGGAATCACCTTCTCGGTTAGTTAAGCTAAAAATGTTTAAAAATATATCTATGCCTTTAATAAATAAGTTGGCTTCTCAAGTCAAATAGAAAATTGAATGTTTTTTTTACTATAATTTGACGAAATATAAACAGACGATAGTTATCGGCTTAAATCCGCATAAAATGAGGTCTTAGGTCCTATACCTTAATATTCATTTTCTTTATATAGTCATATGTATTATATAAGACGAGCTCAATTCATAATGCAAAACGCGGAAGACGCGTAAAGACTAAACGAAGGTGAAGTAGGATAGAGCTTATAAATAATGGCGCAAAATATACTTGAAAAAACGTTTCAGATCGACGCCGTACTCTTCAATAGAGATAACAGTGTCAAGAGTTCAAAATCCTCCTATATCTCTATTTTCCGCCCTAATTCGAGACATTGTATGTTGAGTGGAGGAATCCAACGCCGTGAAGACTGTCATGAGTTTTAATAGCAATATTTTTGATTGCCTGCGTGCTTCTCTGCCTTAGTCGATTTTTTTTTCATAAGAAGTAAAAAAACAACCATGAGGACTCTCTGAGCAGAATGTGTGTAGTTAATTTTTAAGCAATAATTTTGATGAGACTTATCTCATGTTGTATATCATCTTTATTGTCTAGTTGGCCAAAAATTTACACAATTCAGTAACGTGAGTAATATTACAGTTAATTCTTGCAAAAGATATATTTCCAAAAAAAAATACGTTGAAAATGACAACAATAAGTCAAAGTACCTATTTTGGCGTAATATGTTGAACCTCCTTTACGACTATTTCATTTTGCCGCAATCGTTAACAATTTGCACAAAATGTGTTCTTGTGCCACCGAAATAACGTACGTTGCGTCATCGCACTACAATTGCCCCTAATCACGCACGCAACTAGAAAATATGTTTTATTTATTAATATATATGTATTATACAGATATTTTATATATATTTTTTCCCAACACACAAGCGAGTTATGTGATAATAACTTGCATTGATATAAACCTGGGACTAATATAAGTATAAAAAATATTTTGACTTTTTTGTTATTATAGATTTATATATTTCCATTTCAAGTTATTAGGCAATTCTTATTAAAATAACAATAATAAATCAATAATATTTATCTTTATTGCTATTCAATGTTTTGATGTTTTACTTAAATTTTTATCTTCTTTTAATCAAATTTACTATTTTATTTATCGATAAACAAAATGAGTATACAATAAATATCTAATGGTTTGAAATAAACGATTATTTAATTTAGCTTAAAAATTATCTTAAATATTACAATCTATCGTCATGTCCATAAGTCATATACGATACGTAAAATATTGTATTATAATTGATAATAAACTAAAATTCAGATCTTATTGTATTTAAAATAAACAATTAAAAACATTTATTTTACGTTAAATACTTATTTAATAAAATAAAATAAAAACTACTACATACCATCCTCAAAGCACGAATTAACAGCACCACTTAAGCAATATGTATACAGAACCAAATTGTAGTTAACAATTTAATAAATAATTCTACTTATATTTATACTTAATAAACACGAAATTATAGCACTGGTTTAATTCATAAATATAACGCTTATATTGCTAAATTACAAGAAAAATCATCTACAGAAATAAATCGAACGCTCAAATTATAAATGATATGTCAGTTAACAAATGCCAAACGAATTGGAGCTGCATTTTCAAACAGATTATATATAAATAAAGATGTAACTGTCATTGCACAATATTTTAAGCCTCATATACACTTAATTTATAACCAGTTTGTTAATAGTCATAGCTTATTTTAATCGACAAAATATATAAAGATGAAAAAATCAAATTTTTAATTTTATTTACATCAATCATATGTACATTTACATTTTGAAGTATGTTTTTCAATATTATATAGCATAAACATGGATATAAACTTTTTTTTATTATAAGCAATTCATTAATTGAAATATAAAAAATATTTTAATTATTCGTTACACTATAAATAATTAACCAAAACAATTTATTTTTTAACAATTTATATACTTTACAGCAAACTATAGGGGGATAGTCTGTAGAATAGAAGTAAGGAGAGTATTTTTACTTTTTCAACCGATTTCCTCATTGAAATGGTGGTCCTTATCTGTATTCTCTATTAGCAGTATAGACAGTATTGGTTGTCAAATGTGACGTCAAATACCAACAATGAACTTCATTGAATGAAGTATGTAACTATGTATAAATACACGGACAAAAATGTCAAACATGATGTAAATAAATAAATTTCCACTTTTATTATTCTTGTGCTTGAATAATTAGTATAAGGTAGACAATGGAAGCAGATTCAACAACTTACGACAAACACTTAAAATCATCGAAAGATGATATTCATTTACCATTCAATTCAAGCCCAGCGTGAGTTGTTTATTTTCCTTCACTGAACAATTTTTATTTAAATTAGATAATACGTATACGTAATTTAAATCTTTCACAGGAACTTAAAGCTATACAAAGACTTAATTAACAACAACGGTGAACGCAGCTTAGAAAACCAATTAGTATGTAAACTACAACATTTTGGTCTGATACCTTCTAAGATGACCTGCCCTGAGAACTCGCCTAATTGCAAAGTTTTGTGCAAATCAGCCCGAGTTATCGATAGGTAAACATAACACCAATATGTTTAACATTTTTTATATTTAGCTTTATACGAAAATCAGTTAATACAAGTATTATGTTTTATATTTTAGAGTTCAATGGATATGTGAAGGTTGTGGTAAAAAACAACCAATAAGGAGTGGTTCATTCTTTTTCAAGCTACAATGTTCTATTTTACAAGCCTTGCAAGTGATCCTTGCTTGGTGTGAAGATGCTGATATTACTATCGCCGCTCAACATTTTGGTAATTTACTTTCTTACAATTAGTTACACAGTGTTACTCTGAAATTGTGATCGTTTTCAGTTCGATTCCTACATGGAAATTAAAAGTTTCATTTCCCTGCTCTGGTAACAGAACATAGTGTGGTGTTGAGCTCTACAACTCATCAGAGAATATACTCAAAACTTGACTGGAAAGTGTAGAATACAGTTTCATAACACTTAGTTTCTTTTACCCTGCCACTTGTAGGGAACAAACTGTTAAAACCTTGTGTATGTGACTGGGTATAAAGTGTTTGTTAAAACAAAAAAAGGATTTAATCTACAAGTTATTTAATTTTTATATATTGATGTCGTAAATATATATTATTATACACATTTGTAAATTGTTTCCTGCTGTCCCATTGATGGTCTGGTAAGTGGGTTTTATATTAATACAATTATAAGTGATGATTTACTCACTGATTAGAGTTATGTGATGATTTATTTATAGATGTACAATACATGTAATTTTAGGTTAGTAACACATTTTTGTAATATACTAGTATTGTATTTGTAAATTTAAATATCTAAAATATATTTTTAGATATTAAACCCAGAGTGGTCAACTCTATCTATAATAAATTGGATGACTTAGCCATACGGGAAGTACATACAACAAAATTGGGAGGTGAAGACGCTGTAGTCTTATGTGAAATGTATCCAGACTGCTTAAACCGATTGTCTCCTGATACAACTGATCAACCTCATGTGCATAGAATTCTTATGATTGCTGATACTAAGGTGAGATTAATGTATAATTAATTTGAAGCCATTGTATAATTAAAGTTCATTTCTTTGCTCTTGTCTCAAAAGAATGGCAAAAAAGATCTATATGGAAAAGTGAGCGGTAAGAGAGGTAGGGAAAGGCTTGATTAACCTTCAGAAACACAGTATTAAAGATACTACAGTAAGGTCACGTTAAAACCATGAGGACCCTCCGGAGGGCATGCATGAAGAGGATGACGACAGTGGACGAGGCGAAAGGTATGTAAAGACCGTAGCATTTGGCGCTCTATTCTCACTGACTATCCCGCTAGGTACATAGCGTGAAGCTGTGTTATGTTGTTGTTATAATACACTGTAAAGATATTTATATTCGTGTCATGTATCATATTATTAAAATGTTTTTATTTAATTGTTTCAGCACATCCCAACACATTATAGACTTCATGTTATTAAAAATGATCAAAAAGATATTACAGATATAAATCAAGATCTGGTAATTTCCTAAATGTAAAAAGAATTAAATATATGTTTTTATTCATATATGTTCTTTAATATTTATTTATCTTTTGTTTCCAGAACTTGAAAAATGAAGTGCAAAAAAAATTGTCAGAAGTAACAAAAGCTCAGTCAACAATAGTTATGGGAAATAATATGCCTTTGATGGAAAATACAGTGCCTTTACAGCAACTACTGCAGCATTGTGATGTTGATATGCAACGTTTTTGTAAGAAGAAAATTTTAAAAGATAAAAAATGAAGCAGCTTTAGTAGTAGAAAAAAGAAACAAATTATATTGCAACATGTAAAAATATGAGAGGCCAGTTGTAGTCCAGGGGCACAAAGTGAACTGTAAACTGTAAAACTGATTGGTTGTGGGTTCAATTCCCACTCTAGGAGATGAAATATTTATTTAAATTTATATTTCCATTTCTTTGATCTGGTGTAGAGACAAAGCATGGCGTTGAATTCTGCCACTCAATATGCAATGCCTCCAGAATTCGGCAGAAAGTGGGGAACGGAGTGTCTTAACAGTAAGTTCCCTCTGCCTACCCTGCTGGGAGCGAATTACGGCATGTTAGCCAGTTAAATTCAATTTAATTTTTATTTCACGTAAAAATGTATATATAGCCTAGTTAAAACATTAAAAAGCTTAAACATGGTTCACTTTCTATAAAAATGCAATTTTATGATAAGTATGACCTGATCTATCTAAATAAAACTGGCTCCAGTTAATAAACTCGAAGACTATTAACAGCGCAGATACGCAACTTTATTATTCCAAAATAGTAGTAAAAAGCTTCAGTTAAAATAATTTTATTTATTTATTTATTATTATCCAATATAATTTCAATTCCAGTAAGCACCCGAATATGGAGTCAAGCTATAACCCTCTGCTCTGCGTCCCGAGAGCTGTGTTCTAGAGAATTATGTACTATCACCATACAGCGCTATCTCGACACTGCCCTGTACCGCCTGCGCAGGACTGAAGGCTTCTACGAACATATGCTGAGGATGATAGCTGAAGACTTCTGTACTGACTCTTTATTATAATCTGCAATCAGTCACAAGTCTATGAGCAGTGAACAGATTTTATATTGCATTACAGAGCTTTTATACGGCAGTGAAGTGAAGAGATCAGCGACTGATATGCTTTTTTTATAGTCCCTATTTTTCAGCATTCAAAATGCAAAAAAGCGAAAGCAAGGGCAAGGGCTCAAAAAAATATGATATTATGTGAATCTAAAACCAAAATGGGTAAAAATGTCACGGAAAAGAATGAATTATTTCGGGATTGAGTTTCTGCACAGGCTGCAGAAACTCGATTTCGTAACAAAAACCATATAGCCATCTATGTATATCGGCGTGTACTTTACCACCACTATACATTGTTACCTTGCTGTGTATCATCTGAGGGAACTGACAATTTCCTCAGAATGCTGTTGACTTTAATAGTTCTAAAGACCAACATGTAGCTTTGTTATAAATCGTAAAGCATGTTTTGACGTTTTGTTATCAACCAAAATGCAGAAAAATGTCACGGAAAGGAATGGATGGACATTAATAGAGTAATTTGCCTATTATACAGAAATTGTTTTTTTATAATAATAACTAGCGGACGCGCGCAGCTTCGCTTGCTTATTTAGGGGTGAATTCTAATAAACCACGAAACATGTGTTCAATGAAAGATTTTTAAGAGTCTAAATTTCAAATTATATAAAAATCGCTGGCGATTTAAAGATTTTTCCATACAAACTTTCAACCTCTTATTTGCAACCTTATGGGGAGAATTCTAGAAAACTATGAAATACGTGTTCAATTAAATACTTTCAAAAATCTAAATTTCAAATTTTATAAATATCGGTGCTGATTTAATTTTTTTTCCATACAAACTTTCAACCCTATTTCACCCCTTTTGGGTTTAAATGTTTTCAAAATCCCTTCTTAGTGGATGTCCAGATTATGAAAGCAAACATCTGTCTAAATTTCACGTTTCTACCATCAGCAGTTACGGCTGTGCGTGCGTCTTACCTCAGTCAGAGAGGACAAGTCCTTTTATATATATAGATAAGGTTTTTTTTTCAGACTACTACTATGTAAGGAACAATATCGAAATGATTCCTAATTTTATTAATCATGTCTCAAAAAAGGTAAAAAGATTTTTTACGTAACACAGATTAAACACAATTTTCCTATATTTTTGTGCTTAACCTGCGTTGTTCCTACATAGATATAAACTCAAGTTTTTTGAAATTTGTTGATGTTATTACTGTTTTTGATGTACAATACAACACCATTGTAAGAAATTTATTCATGTTATATCAGTGCCTTAAATTACATGTCTTCCAAAGTGCCTTGAACTTTCCTACTATATGATATTTACGTGATATTATTTTACTAAAATATTTTTGTAAGGTTTGTTTATAAATAGATTAGAATTTAGTAATTTGTCATTAATTTTGTGAGTTCTCTTAGTAATCAGTATTTGTTTTGATTTTTAGTTTAAGTTTAGTTAGTAATAATTAGTACATTAGTTCTATTACAATATTTCAGTTTAGTTTATGCATTTTTTAAAAATGGCTGTGGAATTAAAGTGTCTTATAGTATAGAAACTTATTAATAAATTATCATTCAACTATTGATTTAGAAAATGACACCCTACAGTGTTTATTTTTTTGTGTACAATATATAATTACACATAAATATTGATGCTAAAGATGCAGTGAGAAAGCTGGCGATCCACTTACATAGATTCTCGGGAAGCCCATGCGCTGGAAATTTTGCACGTTTTGAACAGTATTTTGTGAAGTATATTTTCAGTAATTTTTCTATTGAGTGTTTGGCACTGTAGGTGTAGTACTTCCTTTGGTTGTTGATTCTAATACCAGGTAGATAAATGTTTGCTTGTGTAATTTACATATTTCCTCAATTTGTATGGTACTATTAGATTCTGCCATCTAATTTGTTACTTGTAATAATCGATCGATCGAAATGCTTATTTAAAAAAAATATAGTCGAATTGATAGGTTTATTTTATTTTGCTAAACCAAATAAGGTTTTCTATTCAAGTAAAAACTTTAATTTGTTATTTGCACAAAACATGTCTTCCTTTTGCTTAATAACGCCACCTGAAATATTAATTAAATTTAAAAAATATATATGTTGATTTAATTGTTAAAATTTGGATAAAGTTTTGTTTTCATTTATTTGGTAGTAGATATCGATACCTTAAGTCACAAACCAGCTAACTCCATTTGCGTGAACTCTACAAAAGACGTCGTAAATCTGCATTAGGATTGTTGTCGGCCGATATGTTATTTTTCGCAGACCCCTTATTAAAAAAAATAAGTTGGTAGATAATATATTTGAGTCTTCTTCTGAGAATCTTAATTTTATTTTAATAAGTGGTCGGCAAAAAAATAACAAAGATTTCGGTGTCTCTAGTGATGTTCAAATTGAAGTATCGATATCCAAAATTTGTTATAATTGAATATAATGTTTCTAAAGTAGATGTAATTGAAAATAAATTTATTAACTAAAATATACATGATTTCTTTTCTTTAACATTATTTTCTAAACTAAATGTATTAGAAATTTTGCCTTCTTCATTAAATCAAAAGCTAAATACAGAAAGATGAAAAACGATAATTATGTTAATAATTTTAATTGTATTTAAAAAGTAAATTTAAAGCTATTTTTTAAATAAAATTCGGTACCTACTCCAGTGTTGCTTGTATTTACTTTATTTTATAACACCACACATTGCATGGTTGCCTACCATGAAACTTAACATACTTACATGAAACCCTGAAACTTAGTGTTAAAATACTGTTTCCCATTAAGACAGGAGGATATACTGTTTCGGTTTGCTATTAGTCTTTTGCGAAATTAACGTCAAGCTCCCATGTGGCAAAATTACTTTTCCATAATGTTATTTCTCTATATATAGAAAAATTTAACCCAAATAAGTATATAAGATAAAGATAAACAATATTAATAAATACAGAGGAGTCAATGTATTAATTTTACTTAAATTTATTTGTCACGAACTTGGAGAAAATAATGAAATGTAGAGGATCTTATTTCGTGTTACTGATTTTGGTAACTTCCGCACATCTGTTTGTTCAGTTTCTTTTACATTATGTAAAGTAATCATTCACTACCATATATTTTCGCAAAAATACACAAACATAAATTATAAAAGTTGATTAAAAAGCAAGGTTTTAGGCCTAAATCTTTAGTTAATATTTCGATAAACAACCAACCCAATTATATATTTTTTTATATTTTTCATGTACAGAATTGACTTTTCTATCCTTTTATTTTACATAGATAATACATAATAAAACTGTAGACGACGCATAATTTTAACGTCAAATGACGTTATCATTTGTGGCTTGTAAAACATTTATGTTAATAAAACGCTAGTCAAAAGCAATCTCGGAGCTTTCTAAAAGCGAAGTGGACATACTTATGGACCACTTAGCTTGTAGGTCAGTCGATCCCGTTTGTCTTAAATACCCGTAATTGGCTGCTCTCGAAAGATTAATATAAGGCTTTACTGTGCTTCTTCCGGACAAACTTATAATGTGATATTGCAACGTTAAAAATCACGTCTTTCAATACGCAATGCCTCCAGAATCCGGCGGAAAGTGGGGAACGGAGTGTCTTAACCCTAGGTTCCCTCTTTTATTTTATTTATATATACAAGGCACCTATAACATTAAGCATAATAGACAAAAACTTCAAATTAATAAAAAAAATATCAAGTTCATTCTAATCCGCTATGATAAAAAAGTAAACAAAACAAAAGTGTTTTTAGTATACCGTTTACATAGTACAGTTAGCGACGCATCGCAACAGGTTGTTCGGCTCGCAATCTGTACCAACTCATTCCACTTAAAAGCTTCGACCTGAACTTGTAACTGTCTATTGCGGTTATTTATCTGCTAGTTTCATTTTCTAGATCCTTAGTAGAGTAATGAACTTATAAAATTATACATAAGTGAGTGTAGGTATTCTAAATACTACAAAGTATGAAACAAACAAATCTATCTGTATTTCCTTATCATTTCCCATTATTTTACTAGAAATACAGTTACAATTTCCAAACACAACTTTCACCGATTTGCATTTGAACATGTAAACTCCTGCTATCCATTGTATATGAAAATATAACATAAAAATTTACATCTTATATTGAAGAACAACCTGTACAAATATGTCCCGTAATCTAAGATAGCTGTCATCCCATCTATAATGGCAGACATAAAACATTTTATTAATTCCAGTTTAACTAAACTGGGTGGTGTGGTAAGATCGGCGACGCTGTACCGCTATCTCGGCAAATAAATAAAAGATGCAGCGGGGCCCGGCCACAGAGTAAACCCGCGAGTGCTCGGCGTGTCACAGTGCGTTAGCAGACGAGTAGCGCGATGGTCAACTACAAGCGTGTCGTATGCGAGGTGGCGGTGCTGGTGGTGGTGGCGTCGCTGGCCGTCGCGGCACCCGCGCCTGACTGCCCTCATGCGCATATCGATCAAAGACAAAATGGTTCAGAAAACTACCGCTTGAGCATCGATGGTGTCGTCATAGCAGTAGCGCCAGCTGAAACTCTTCTAGACGCAGCGTCTGATTTAGGGGATTTGTTCGATCAGTCAGATATTGAATTTTTGCTTAAACCGCCATCTGAATCATCATCGAAGCCCGAAATATCCAAACCTGAGGAGCCCAGCCCTGAAAAACCTGAAGCTGAGGGCCCTATTGACAAGCCTCTAAGCGATGTTAGTTTAAATTCTGACTTAACCGCACAGAAGAAGGATGCCTCTTTGAAGAAACAAGAGAAAGCTCAAAGGTAATTTAAATTATAAACGATATTTAATTTTATCGTAAATATAAACTAAAACTTGTATTATGACTGATTAGACTGATGGTGTTGGGACGTTATTGACCGCTGATAAGATGTTGAGTCACCATTACTGAAGAGTGCATCTTGATAAAACGTAACATAAGTACACCTAACTTCTAGAAAATATGCGTAATTTATTTTCTTAAATAAGATAAAGTGACAAGAAAAAATAAAATAATATTACAAAACTGATATTTTTATTTATTTTTCAGACTGAAAAACAGGTTGGCGAACGTTTTGATACCTTTGCTACGAAGGACGCGCCACCACTAGCGTAATTGACTGATGATATACGGCCTTACAGCCGCGATTAATGCATTTACTATTTATTATATTTAGTTTTTAAGTTGTATGATTGTATGTAGCATTGTATGCCATTGTTTTGTTGAAAATAAATGATAATTATTATTGAAAAATCCTAACTACGTCTTTTATTAATTTGTACTAAAATTAAAAATAAAAGATATTTTAAGTATTGTTTTCTTTTATTTTATTATTATGTTAAATATAATATTAGTAAATATGATTTTTTCTAAAGTAATAACTATATATCTTAAATTAACACTATTACATATTTTTTGTTGATAATTTTTTCGATATCACGTATTAGGTATATATTATATTCATAATTAGTATCTATATTGATTTAAACAATGAAAACGAGTATTCATCATCATCTATGAGTCTTTCATTATCTTTTATTAATTTTATATGTTAGATACTCTTTTTTAAGAGGATTTATTAAATTTATATGTAGTTAAAAACGTTTAACACTCTCAAACACTTTTATACAATTTTATTTTATCTACCAACTCTAAAAGCATTTAGTAGTAAATTATAGATCCGTAGCTTCTTTAAAAATACACAATATTAAAAAATACATTTAATATCAATAGTATTTTTTCTCATAATAATTTGAAAAAGTTAATATAATATGTAGTGTGATTTCAATATCTCAATTAGCTACAATTGCCATCTTAATATCTTCTTTTCTTGACATATCAATATCTTAAATTGTTGTATTACGTTTCTTTCGTAACTTATAATATTTTTTTATTAACAGAAGAATTAATGACTAATTGACTATAATGTATTCTAAGGAACAACGTATTTATAACAATTACGTACTTATGTGTTGCACGAGTCATAATTTATTATACCTATGTAAATGTGTTCGTTGTACTTATAAGGTAAACAGAAAGAATGTAGCAATCCATCACTTTTTATATAAATAAATATTTAACAGATCTTATATCCAAATCCATCGAGCACAGTAATAAATGTTAAGAAACTTTTGCAAACCCACACTATTCACGCAACTTCGTTTACTTTCATTGTACTAACTTATTTAAATTTTTATTGTTTCCTACTGAAAATATATAAAAATAATCTATTTTCATAATTTTTATAAATATTAAAATTTCAGCGACATTTCACACGTAGTGAAAATGATTATTCATTTCTTTATTTTTGTACCTTTTTTAACCATTAATTCGTAGAGTGTATACAAAAGAAACTCATTAATTTGTAAATTTCCCAAAATTTGATACGCAGAGAAAATCTATTGATTCCTTACAATATTCTTCAGCTTTTATTTGGTGGTATAGATTTCGCATACTTCATATAGTTTGTTAAGTATCTTTCAAATTGTACCACAATGGTCTCAATATACATTGAGATTATAAAAAGGATGTATAAAAATTGATATGATCTCCGAGAAAGTTCGTAAACAGCTACAACTTTCGCAGTAGTTTCTATAATTAACATTATCAAATCAATAAAATCTCTCTAAGTCGTGCCACATATAATTTCATTTAATTTGTCGTGAATTGTAGATTAAGTATTGCAATGGCACATCAAACGTGAGAAAAGGAAAATAAAAAATTGTTAACATAATTATATTCATTTATAATAGTAATATTCAGCTCTACATTCGGGTTCTACAATGATCTTTTTAATATGAAACATGCTCTACTAATAACAATTATTTTTCCGTGTACGTGTTAGAATGATATTTTAAATATTGTTGTTCGTGCTGTATCAGTACAGCATCGATGTATCGATATTCACTGTTAGTTGCAACTCTAACGGTACTAAAAGCTGTAGGAGGTCCCGCTGAGATAACTGCATCACCAAGAATTTATCCATCAACACAACTCGGCCGGTAGATTCGGTACGCGACGTGCGCGTGCGCAGTTTATAGGAAACTCGGTTATCATATCGATGACCTGCGGTCACTGTCAGAGGTTAGGGCTCCATTATATGCGACGACACGACCGCTATAAAATATATATTCTTATTTATAACATTGTTATATCCAATAGGTGTAATAAACTGAATATTTTATATACAAATAATACCATATACATACATATAACAATATATATTTTAATTATCGCCTGGCAAACTTTATGTGTGACACCACACAGTCGTCGCGTATGTAAAATTAAAAGCGATCGTGCCGCTTAAACCGTTACAGTGTTCTCGATTCATCCGGCGACTGGTTCGCCAGTGCTCGGTAAAAGCAGCGCGGGAGATGTCGGCGCACAGTCACCGTCCACAGGGTAAGCCAGCCGCACGCATCATGCTGATCATCCTCGCCTGCCTGCTGGCCGCCGTCAGCGCCGCGCCCTCCATAGACATGAGGCAGGAGGGGGACTACAACGTGCAAGCTGAAGTACAAAACATTCTAGTACTCGTCGCCTTGCCGAAAAAAATACCCTACGGCAATCTGCTTCATTTACTGATGAAGAAGGAAAGTGATGACGTTATAGCACAAGACAGATCAGACGTTCCCGCGAAATCGTTCGTCAAGCCGAGCACACCGTATAAGGTGGAGATCGGAGAGAGTGAGAGATCCGCTGGCGGCACCCTCGATGCCGAGGAGGTAGTGATTCCTGGACGCCGCCGCCTTGAAACTGAATCTCAACCACACGACGAAATGAAGCTAATCGGGGCGACTGAGCAATGTGGGCCAGACCGCGAGCGAGATCCTGTCACACTCACTTGCCGTTTTCGTGTTGATGCCATACCTGAAAATGCACCCGAAGTAGTTCCCTCATAAGTACTGTTCCGTCTGTATATAATATAGTTTAAGTTAATTTATTTATTAAACCGTTGTTTGTGATTCGTAATATATGATTTTATATAAGTAAAAAATTTAAATGAACTGTGTTTTACTATACTTGTGATACTATTGTTATACTAGGCAAGTACATATAATATTTGCGTATTATATTACGGCATATATCTAGCCTATTTGAGATTTTCTTTCTTGAGAATTGCATGATTTAATTATTTATGCAATTTTGTCATGAAATTACACATATAATATATAAGAAATTTAATGAACTATATAGTTAATTATACAACTTATATATATGTTTTCATAAAAGCGGGTTTAGCTTTAGCCTTTTCCTAATTAATATTTTGCAGCAAGGCAAAGATTTTCTTTGGCTGACTCGCAAAAGAATATAGAATACAAACTTAATTTATGATGTTTTTCATGATATAATTATGCTACAAAAACACGAATACTAATACTAATAATTAGTGATAAGCTTTTACAAACCCGAATACTAATAATTAGCGATAAGCTTTTGTTTTTAATGAAATGTATTCTATTGATGTACATAAGTCATTCTAATTCTCTGTTTTCTCATTTGTTTTACTTTCGTGACCTATTAACATTAGGATTTTTAAGACAATATCCATGTATAAATAGCTAAAGTGTCATCTAATTCAAGAAAGCCCTTATTTTGTAGCAATATTATCGCATATTATAATTGTTTATACTAACATTACTTTTTTATTGATGAACTGATTGATATAACAAACACTAAATAATAAGGGAAGTTTGCCAAAATACATTAGTGAAAACTGCATCCCAATTGGTTTAATCGTTTCTAAGATGAGCGCGAACTAATGCACAGACAAACATACTAAAATAATTAGCATATTATATAGAATAGTCAAGCAAATTTCAAATCTAAACTGAAAATGCGATTTTATATTAAAAATAGCTTATATTTCTATGACATTGTCAATTACTTAAAAAGATAAAAGAAATAAATAACCCATGAAAAGGAATGAAAAAAAAGATCCGGAAAAGAAGGATAAGAACGTCCCGCCTAAATCGAGGTGTTGGGCATCGTTGTTTCGCACCCACCATCATTGAAGATAAAAATGGGAGTATGTTTAATATGTAGAGACTAGAGACACTCAGCGTGCATTGTCAATGAATAAATAAAAAAAATATTTTCCGTAATTCATGTCCCTTAAGAAACGGAATAACTAATCTTAAAGTTATTCTCGCTTAATTTACCAAAAGCGAACTGAAAATAGATACACATCTCTTTTATGAACATAAAATGTAACAATCATTACAAATATTTTTCGAACATTAACTCAAATTCTATTAGTTAAGAGATCGATAGAAGATTTTTTTTATTGATAACTTAAGTGTTGTTTTTTAAAGAGCTTACTCTCCCAGAAGTCTACTTGTGGTGTCATTGATTATTCTTATCATTTTGATAAGAAATGTGTAGATGTTTATTTGTCACGGTATTGAGGTATTATAATCTTACTTCCATTTTCGCCTGTAAAGATAATGATAACTTAAGTCTATATATACAATATTTTTGCAAATACTACGATAATCTTAGTTTGTTTTGACATTAAAGTGCACTTTTTCTTTTATTACTCTTCTTAAAATGAGTGAAAAAAGTGTTGAAAATTTTCCTTACAAATATAAGGAATTAGATCCAGATGAAAATAAAGAATTATTAGATTATATGCAAGGTAATGATGTTTTTTTTTACCTTAACACTATATCCCGCAGGGAGAAGGAAGACACTCCGTTGCTTTGTTTCCGCAGAATTTTCGAGACATTGCGTTTTGAAAGGCGTTTTTTAAAATTCTTTTGAACATTGGGGAAAAATTTACTTTAGTATAATTATTTTATAATTGAGTGAAGTAATGTTTTTGTTTTATGAAGATTTACTAAACGTAACCTTCATACGTTACCGTTTATAATATAAATATGTTCATTAGCTATTTAAGATATGTATTATATTTAATATTTTAAATTTAAATCGACCTTATTTTAAAATCCTTTGTGTTTTTGTTTTGTATATTAATTTAGCACAATTAAGTCATACGTATGTGACGTAAAATCAACGCGTGTAGCTGACTCGCGCTTGTCCGGTTTTTTTATTATTTATATTTCCTCTGACAATTTCCTATGTTGCAGACATCTTCATTATAAATTTCATTAGCCACAATTCTTAAGATAAAGATTAATGTGGAATTAATATAAATAATCTTCTTCTTTATAAGGTTTTGAGACCACATTTGTGCGGATTGGACCGAAAGGCTATTTTCATCTTAAAAGTTATATGACGGACGCAGACAGTATTTACAATTTTCCAGTCAGATCTGACGATGTATTTGTGGTAACGTTCCCCAAATCAGGTAAACTATTCTAGCAATCGCTTTTATCTCTTAAAATCTTATTTTTTATTTAAACATTTTAAAATAAGATAAAGTAAATGTGTATTTTTATACGAGAGTTTAAAATGTTTGCAATGGGGAAATAAAAAAAATATAATATTTAAACTTAATAGTTACTTCATGTTAATCAAATTTTCAAGTGGACTCAGAAGACAATATATAATTTATCGTCATAAGTATGTCATTTTAGGTACAACATGGACACAGGACCTGATTTGGTTGTTAAAGAATGATCTGGACTTCGAGAGAGCCAAGTCTATTTCGCTGAATAAAAGATTTCCTTTTTTAGAGTAAGTATTTGTTGTTACCACGTTTAACCCAAATGGGGTAGCTATAGAGAATTTGAATGACGTTTGTTTCTTTAGCTTCACGCTGCATTGCTTATATAGCAGGGTATGCAGAGGGAAGACACTCCGTTGCCCACTGTCCGAGACATAGCCTGTTGTTGAGTGGTGGTTTTTAAAGTTTTTTATATATTAAGAAAAAAGTGAAATGTTACTTAATTATTCAATTCTTGAGTGAAGTAACTATTAACGTATAAAAATATTTCAATAAAACACAACCTACATACCTACCTAATATAACTCAAGCATTGAGTGATGATATAAAAGTAACTAATCACAGGTATGAAATAGCTATATTCAGAAGCAAGAACATGCCTCAGGTTATGTTGAGACAGATATTTGTAATAATAATTGTATGTCGAATTGTACACATGCCCCTACAAAGATAATTTTAATAAGAAACGTACCTGACCTACCTCTGTATATGAAAATACGACAGTGAAAAAGGATACGTCAATTACCTTACTTGTATAAAATTCTATATGCTAATGTTAATTTGTTCATAACTAATATTGTTTTAGAGCATTTTCATTTAAGTTTATATTGCCGATGAAGGGTAAAATGGAAGATATGGAAGCTGTTGCTAAATCTTTAGTTCCTCTAACCGTTGCGGAAGTAAAGGAATTGCCCTCTCCCAGATTTATAAAGACTCACCTACCGTTATCTCTACTGCCATCGACCCTGTTACATAATACAAAGGTATTAAAATTTGATTCACTAAGAGTCCCTTAAAATAATTAACCTAGAGATTGGAGATTTTTCTTGATTAATGAAGTTTATTTGTTTTATTTTCAATATTTTAAGGTGGTATATGTAGCTCGTGATCCACGTGATGTCGCCGTTTCCTATTTTCACCATAATAAGTTATTGCGCATAATGGGAGTTGAACCGGAGTTTAAGCCCTATTGGAACTATTTTATAAAAGATATGGGTAATTTCTTTGCCTTACAATTCGTTTTACTTGTACTCTAGAGCAAAGCATTGAAGGTTTCAGTCTTTTATTTTAAGTTATAAGTGGGAGGTTATGTTATATTTTTGGATGTTTCTTCGCACTATATTACAAAAATTGCGATATACGAGTGTTTTGAACAGATAAAGACATCCGTAATAAGATTATCTGCAAACATATAAAATCTTTAGCGATAAAACAAAAACAAAACAACTTGCATCATATATTATCATATTTCAGTGGTGTGGTCACCATATTTTGAGCATGTGCTGGAGGCGTGGTCACAGCGAAATCATCCAAATCTACTTTTTTTGTTTTATGAAGATTTGCTAAAGGTAACCTTCTTATGTTAATGTTAATATTTAATATATTTAATATAGGTACGCGATGTCCAAGCTGAGTGTAATGTCACTTACCCATGCTTGGTCTAAATCCATTTGTACGGCTTTTTGACAACCGGCTTACACTTCTTGTCTTGTCATATATTTAATTCTTAATATTTTATTTTTGTAATTGTAAATTATCAGCAATTGTTAGTAGATAACTGAATTTATTAAGGCACCAATTTAACACACGCAGTTGATATGATGTTCTTGTGATAA
This sequence comes from Heliconius nattereri, assembly GCA_013403645.1. Classification (NCBI taxonomy): domain Eukaryota; kingdom Metazoa; phylum Arthropoda; class Insecta; order Lepidoptera; family Nymphalidae; genus Heliconius; species Heliconius nattereri. The sequence goes on from JAAIXI010000237.1 coordinate 2,725,767, forward strand.
AAATGTTTACCAATTTTGCTCTTTCTACAAATGTAGGACAGTTGAGGCACAGGGGCAACAGCAATTAATTAATGATAATTTTCATTTCTTTGGTGTGAAATTTCACCACTTAAAACGCAATACCTCCAGACTTTGGCGACAAAGCGGGAGCAGAATATCTTAACACTATCTTCGCTGTGCTTAGTGTGAAGTTTAATAAAATCTGAGAAAGGAGGAAGGAAAGAAAGGGGAGAAAACAGAGCAGATATTTATTCAAAAGAGATTTTGGCCTTGAAACAAATTTTCTTGCTACATTTATACCTTGCCTTGGCTAAAATTATGACAATAATATGCTAATTTCTTTTAAGGATTTGCCGGAAGGTATTCGACGAGTCGCAAAGTTCTTAGATAAAGAGCTAACGGAAAAAGATGTAGCCGACCTTACAGAACATCTAAAATTCGACAATTTTAAAAACAATAAATCTGTCAACATGAAGGAATTTCAGCAGAAAGGAGTGTTCAGGAGTGACGGTGGATTCGTGAGGGAAGGTATACATGTACCTATATCAATAATACGATAATAACGATAAATATTAATAATAACAATTAACATATGTAATATTATTTTGTTATTGTTTTATCGTTTTTTCTGAGGAGAGGCCGTCGTGGTACAGTGGCACGACGTCTGGCTAAAAATGTAACTGTAGTAAGTTTGATACCCACTCGGGGAAATTAAATCGTTCATTTCGCTCTTTGTTTGGTTACAAAGCGCGGCGGACTGCCTTAACACTACGTTGTATACGTCAACCCTGATATACGCGGGATACAGCGTGAAGCAAATCACAAGAAAGTGGGGAACGGAATTGTCTTAATGAGAACGGAGTGTCTCAATAAGTTAATACTAGCTTTCCAGATTTCCGCTACCTACTATGCAACCTTACAGTAATATACCTTATAAATAAATCACAGAATAATACATAGGTTATAAATTGTGTAAAGATTATCTACTATTTCGCTTTAATATAACAGTATCTAAGTTTAAGCACGCTAGGCGAGGGGATATTTTACGTTCTTATTTTACGAATTCTGATAGCATTGCATGTTGTTCGCCATTGAGTGGCGGAAATCCATAATATTAATATTAGGAGGATGTGGTGAATAAAACTTGTATAATACTAAGATAATATATAAGAAATATATATATAATATATAAGGAAAAAAACATCTCGTTTGTTTATTGCAGGTAAAAAAGGCGGATGGCGAGAATATTTTGACGAGGAGATGACAGCGCAAGCTGAAAAATGGATCAAAGATAATACTCGTGGCACTGACTTTCATTTTCCACATATGGAATAGTGATCCCGATTCTCAGTTAATTTCCATGTTATAATAATTTAACGTAATCTTTTTTTTTCAAGTGGAAACTTACTGTTAAAACAATTCGTGACTTATTTCTGCCGTGTTGAGTGGCGAAACTCAACGCCGCGCTTAACAAGGAAAAGGCGACTAGAGCAAGGAAATATTTAATAGTTAATTTACCCGCGCGGAAATCGAACCTACAACCGTCGCGATTACAGTGACACGCCTGAGCCGCGATCTATTTATAATAAGCTTTAAGACATATGTAAGATGTTGTATATTATTTCAATAATAATAATAAAAAAATACAAGTTATATAAAATGGGGTTTTTTTAAATTATTTCCTCAGAATACAAAAATATAAAAAAAATATCTGAAAAAAAATATTAAAAACATATAAATACAAAATAAAAGATATTTCCAGTTATTAATATAGTCTACACGCCTTATATTTATATCACAGCAATCGTTATTATTTGTAACTTGCCTTTATTTTTTCCATTCACAAATTAGTTATGCACTATTCTATTTTTACTTCTTCACCCCTACTCCAAGTTTCTATATAGTACAAATAAGTTTCCGCCGTTTTTATCAAAAAATAAATATTTATTATAGAAGAACGGTAATATAAGTTTATTCAAAATATTGACCATCACTTGCAACTACTTTTTCCCATCTCTCAGGCAACATTCGTATCCCACGTTTGAAGAACTCCTTGTCTTTTGAGGCTATTCACGAATCAACCCAATTTTTGGTATCTTCAAAAGATGTGAACCGCTGCTCCGTCAGAGCATGCGCCATGGACCGGAACAGGTGATAATCCGACGGTGCAATGTCTGGTGAATACGGCGGGTGGAATAACACTTCCTAATAAAGTGTTTCTTAAAATATTAGTATTTTTTACTGATTTATGAGACACAGCGCTAGGATAGTGTATCTGATGTTTGTTCAAAACTTATAGATACATATTATTTTAACAAAAGTTTTCATTAGTTTTGAAAAAAAGTTATTCTATCAAATCAAATCAAATTCTATCAAAGATATTATATGAATATATTGTTATAGAATTTGGAGCCAAGTTCTGTATAAATCTCTATAGCATACAATAAAAAATATATTGTTGTAAAAACAAACCGTCACGCCTCTGAATTTGACGACCTCGCACATTTCTTATTTTATTTAAATGAACAGATCCTTGTAAAGTGATATTTATTATAAAACTAGCGGACGCGCGCAGCTTCGCTTGCTTATTTAGGGGTAAATTCTAATAAACCATGAAACACGTGTTCAATAAAGTATTTTTAAGAGTCTCCATTTAATTTTTTATAAAAATCGATGGCGATTTAAAGATGTCTTCATACAAACTTTCAACCCCTTATTTGAACCCTTAAGGGGAGAATTCTAGAAAACCATGAAACATGTGTTCAATTAAATACTTTTAAGAGTCTAAGTTTCAAATTTTATAAAATTTGGTGGCTATTTAAAGATTTTTCCATACTAACTTTCAACCTCTTATTTGCACAGGAGGTGTATTCTAAAAAACCACGTAACACGTGTTCAATGAAATCTATTTAAGAATCTGAATTTACAATTTTAAAAAATCGGTGGCGATTTAAAAAAAAATCCAAACAAACTTTCAACGCCTATTTCACCTCTTTTTTAAAAAAACTTTTACTGGTTAAAAAAAAACTTTTAACTTTCCTGGTTAAAACTTTTCAAAATCCCTTCTTAGTGGATGTCCAGATTACGAAAGTAAACATCTGTTCAAATTTCACGTTTCTACCATCAGCGGTTACGGCTTTCGGCTACGGTGCGTCTTACCTCAGTCAGTTAGGACAAGTCCTTTTATATACTATATAGACTAGTGGACCCGGACGCGGCTACGCCTGCTTGAAATATAAGAATAGTTATTAAATATATTTTTTATGAAATTATTTTCAGTTTTCAACAGAATTAATAACAAAATATAAGTTTAAATAATCAAAAAGAATAATAAGTAGAGATATATTATTAGAAAAAAATATCTGAGTTATTGAAATAAACCAACAAAAGAGTAAAAGTAACTAAAAGAAAATTCTTAATATTAGAAAAAGTACCTAAAGTTTTCCGTGCGTGCGTACATACTCGTAGATATCGACTCTATGAAATAACTAAACATTTTTCTATATTGAATAGGTTAATTTTTGCGAGCAATATCATATAAAATAAGAAGAGAACCAAAGTGTAGTTTAAATAAATTATAAGCAGCAAATAATTACATAAAAATTAACAATAGATCGAAAATTTATGAAAATGTATAAAACCGTCAACGTCATGTGTTCGTTCGCGTCGGTTGTACTATGCCGCCCGAAGGCTAGGTCATTTCGAATCAGTGACATCTCCTTAATTATTTATTAGAATGTTATACAGTAAACTATAATTTTAATCTAGATAAAATGCTAAAAGTGACTTTTATATTTATTTTTATAAGGATATTCAATCAAAATAGAAGTTGATTTTGGGTGACGTTTTCTTAAAACAACAAGCAAACTTTGCAAACCGTTGCTTAGCAACGACGGTTGTTATTAACATGGCAGAATAAATTGCATGTCAAATTAGAAAATACTCTATAAAATATATTAGTTTATATCTGTAATATAATGTTATATAGCCTATAGCACTTCTGAAGAATGCAGCTTTCATACAAAACAAAAACATAGTAAATCGGACCAGTAGATCCAGAGATCTAAGCGTTCAAACAAACAAACAAACAAACTCTTCCGCTTTATTATATTAGTAAAGATAATGTTACTTAAAAAAATTACTTAATATTTTTAATAATCCGCCGCGAGCGGGTTGCTAGTAAGCGATTAAAGATTTCTTAAAAAATAACCTTATCATATATATATCAAATTTAAGTACCTACTAAGCTAGTAACCTAAGCTTTTCTTAAGTTAAACAAATTCAATATTAAATAATTAAAATTAAAGTTATCACTTCTGTGGGGCATACGTTAATTATTTTGTTTTGTTTTGTTTGCAATAACAGACGAGTGAGAGAACAAAATAAAAATTAAATATTAAAATTTAAATTAAGTTGTGACCTATTTATAGAAAACACAACCGGTATAAAAATATTATTTAAAATTGTACTAGTGTACATGTAAGTAGTAAATTATACGCTAATTAATATTTTTTCTGTGGAAGTGATAGTATTAAATGTAGGTTACACATTGATAGGACTTGAATAACAACAGTTGGTCGCTGGCTTCGACGGCGCGCGTGCGCATTTTTGACGGTCCGGTTCGCGTGACACCAAAATTGTTAAATTCAAATAGAAGATTTTAAAATGGAGAACAAACATAATAATAATTATCCCTTAGAAATAAAGGATCTGGAACCGGAAACAGCAGAAATGCTTATGAAATATTTCACTGGTAAGTATAAAAACTTTATTAATTGTTGATTAAAAAAAAAACATATTTAAGAATAATTACTGGTGTGTAGTTAGTAAGTAAAGTGGAATATGGGCAATTTAAGAATATAGTGTATTACCAGTTTTATACTAATAATTTAGAACTTCCGCACTATCCCGTATATGAGCAGGGCGGGTAGAGGAACCTAGTGTTAAGACAGTCCGTTCCCCACGCACAGATTATAAAAGCGCGGCGTTGAGTTTCGTTACTTTACAAAAGAATTCGGCGATAAGTCCTGCCGAAAGGAAAAAGACACATTAAAGGGTATTTAGATAATGTGGGATAACGTAGAGTACGCGCTTAACAAACATCGTTTATTAACTATACGCGTAGATGTTAGGTTTGTTTTAGGTATTATAGAGTATTTGTGCACAAAAGGTAAATTTTTGGTAATGATTTAACTACCTATATATAAGCGCAGGTTAGATATAGCTTATCTCATCGTTGTCTTCTAATAATAAACACTTCACGATCAATCCGTTTCTCAGATTAGCGTGAACAAACGCAAAGACAAACAGACATAATAGGAAAAAAATAGTCAAGCATATTTGCTAAGTTATTATTATTTATACCTAGTACTTACCTAGTGTGCTTACAAGTTGTTATGTAGGTACCATTAACAACTATAAAATATACCATAGTAAGTTACTAATATTTACCCACTTAGATGAAATGACACCTATTATATCAAGTCAAACTGTATTTACGTAGCTACAAAGGTCCTATATCCGTATATTAAATATAGCTTTCATTGTCAACTACGCTGAATGGTCGCAAGTATTATTTATTATAAGCATCTTTGTTTTCAATAAAATACTTAACTTATAATACTTATATAATTATATATATACTTAATATCATTTAAAGAATATGTTATATATCAATATTTTTATAAATTTGTGTAGTCTGGTTATTGCCACCGAATTTAAAAAAAATTGACATAATCATTAAAAGTCTATTATAATAATTACCAAATGATATAAGTCATCAACCATTGACCTTTGACCCTAAAGTTTTAACTTAAGTCGTAAATATCGTAGTCGTGAATTTAAATACCTTACGAAACATGTTCACATTCAAAAAAACTAATAAGAACAACACTAATTAAACCAGGTAAGTACTGTATAACGATTTATTTTGTAATTAAAATCGATAAGATAGTATTAATCAATAGAAAATTTAAAAACAAAAATTGTCAATAAAAAAAAGGTAAAAGTCAAGTCCATAGTAGTTAAGTTCAAGTTCGAAGTTCAGGAAAACAATTTTCTAATTTAGTCTCCTACTCCCTTCATAATAAAAGCACTAAAAAGTAAACAAACAACTAAAAGTGATAACCTTCAAATGGCTGAATATTTAATGATTTGAATAAATCACGATTTACACATAAAAAACCAATTAAGTGCGATTCAGTCTAGTCCACTGAGGCTTCCGCATCATTTCAGGATTGTAGGTCAACGATAAGTACAACTTATAAAAGTTGACAAACTAAAGTTTGTAGGCATATGCACTCGTTTTTTATGAACAGAACTACACGTAAAAGCTTGTAATATTTTCTATCTATGAACAACATATATTCTTATTTGACTGACTTTTTGCTTTATTTGTATTGTTACTTCAGATCAGTTTTCGTATCTGTAAGTCTACCAGATATTCTGTATATCCTTGTATATTCTACTATTTTTAGGCAAATAATATAATTCCAATATACATTTAGATATATATTAGAGTAATTCGTTTATAATAAATTAAAAAATCTATCGATATAGGAATAAGAGAAGTTTTTTAAAAATGAAAGGCGAGGTTGACGAAGTCCGTTCGAATATACAACTGAGCACGTTATTCCAGTTCTATTTAACTGTGACTAATTTAGAAACTTCCTTCTAAGTTTTTTAACAATAACTAAATTTGATTGTTATTCCAATAAAGTGTCTGAAGTGATTTGGAGCACGTTTCGTTTAAACATTTTCAAATTAAACCTAAACGAGTATGTATAATTGCACTAATATAATTAAATCTGTACGTTTCAACAACCAATTTAGTTGAAACTTAAATGGTGTTGGAAAGTAACGGTAATTTTTAGCTTGCATTAAGTAATATAAGAATTAGTGAGAAAATGTTTTCATTGTTAATACTTTAAATAAGTATAAATGATGTACAATAAAAGATAGTTTGGATTGTTACACCATTGTTAAGTATGTTAATTAGTTCGATAGTTAGTAAGTATTTTGAGAGAACAATTTCTCAGAGAACAATTATATATACCTATATATAATTGTTCCTCAGAGAACAATTATATATAGGTATATATAATTTGATTGTATGTACCTACATATATCGATGTTTGATATAATACTGTTAGAAAACGGAAGCGGTTAACGTTTTTAAAATAAACACGATAAAAACACGTACCGTCTATATGTTTCCAACGTACTCGGACAGAGGTTCCACGTAATTACAATGAGTGACATGTATCACTCAGTAACAATACTACATACTAGATACCTTCCAATCAGGGCTTCCGCCTTCAAGCAACTGTGTCCGTTTGACACAATTCCACTGCTTTTATTGTCTTTTTCACCTAAATCTACCCACTTTTACACTTGTACGCTAATAATACTATATACCTACCTATAAACCTATATACCTACTACCAGGTTTGGTCTATCAGTATTTTGTACACTTCGAATTCTACGACTGTATGCTATACTCGGAACCCGTCAACCTACTTCTTTAGACTTGTTGTATAGTTACGGTGATCAATTACATTGGAAGTACCTACATTAGCAATCATTATTTTAAATATATATTTAATACATACAGTTTTATTAATTTAATAATTTTCTTTTAAGAGGTACATTTCTTGTAACATCTAATTATATTTTTTTCTACTACTTTCAGGTGAACATACAGGGTTTGTTCAAGTAGGACCCAAGAAGTACTTCCTTCCACATAAGTTCAAGCAGGAGGCACTTAACATATACAATATGCCCCTCCGCCCCTCTGACGTGTTTGTTGCCAGTTATCCGAGATCAGGTTAACATATATTATTATAAAGATATAAGTTAATATAAAACACGAAATAGTTGTACAAACAAAGCAAAATGCAACGGGTCCGTATAGCATTCTTATATTACCTACTACTTGAAGCCTACCTACTTGAAGGTATTTCTCCTGTTCCGTGAGGCAAAATTTGTTGTAAGGTTTTAAAACTCTACATAAATATATGAAACTCAATCATAAGGTTATAGCCAAATTCAGTCCGCTCGACGGCCGCAAGCCGAGGTTCGAGTCGTCGACTCACAGGCAGCCACTTAGTGCTTCCATTTCTTTAGGGACAGAGTACCCTCTCTCCTACAAAACCGGTGTCGCTGTAAAAGCCAATAGGGCTAACAGCATTAGCCTCATGTTCGAAAAAAAAATGTACCCATAAGTTCTCTTTACTAAATTTCGAAAATAAATGGAGAGGCAAATGCCCGTCAGCAATTATTATAAGGTACATAAAGATATAAAATAATTGGTGATCATCGATCTGGAAATAATCATTCAAAAGCGTGATACAGCGTGCTTTATACTATTATATATATATATTACTAGTAGGTACTTGATTTAGTTAAGGGCCAATTAAATTCAAATTGTATAAATGAGTCGAAAAACAGGTTCTCCAGCAATGTACATTCGCGATTTCTGATTTTAGAACTTAAGTCATTTGTAACTATGAGGTACTTTCATGAAAATAGTTGTAGTTCATGTGAGTTATGTTATTTCAGGCACAACTTGGACACAGGAATTAGTTTGGATGGTGGCAAATGATTTGAATTATGAAAAATCTAATGAAATTCCTTTGACCGAAAGATATCCTTTCTTAGAGTAAGTTTATAAATATTGTTTAAATATGTAAAAAAAAACGTGATAGGACGAAATTATTTTATTTGAAGCAAGAAACAGAACAGAAAGAAACTTTCTGCTTTATTTCGAGACATTGCGTGTTAATTGGCGGAACTCAGCACCGCAGTCCGCGCTTTGTCTACCACAGCTGGGAAATAATAATATTTACAATATAATCGTTTCCACATGTGTGTATTGAATCCACGAACATTTTATCTACAGTGACATGGCCCACAGCGCTGCGACAGCCTACCAATATAGAAATTAAAATAAATATATTTGCAGATTCTCAGTATACGTTCATCCTATAATGAAGCAACGATTCCAGGGCGAAAATAAGGAAAGTGAAAGAAAATTAAAACTTTTAGAATTTGTGTCCCAACCGGGCACGGAACAGCTGGCGGATGCGCCCTCGCCGCGTTTCGTTAAAACACATCTTCCACTTTCACTCCTCCCACCCCCTTTACTGGAAACCGCTAAAATGATATATGTAGCTCGTGACCCCAGAGACGTGGCTGTGTCGTTTTATCATTTGAACAAGTCCATGAGGACGCAGGGCTATGTTGGTGATTTTAAAACGTATTGGCAGTTCTTCATAAAAGATTTGCGTAAGTGAATATCAATAAGAAAAATAAATAATAATAAGATAAAAAAGGTACGGACCAACTGTCTGTAATAAAACCAGCTTCATGCTGTATCCCGCACACAGCAGGGTAGGCAGAGGGAACCTCGTGTGAAGACACTCCGTTCCCCACTTTCCGCCGAATTCTGAAGGCATTGCGTGTTGAGAGACGGGACTCAACGCCACGCTTTACTTCGACACCAGAGCGAAGAAATGATAATATATATTTAAATAAATATTTCCTTTCCTCGAGTATCGAACCCAAAACCAGTCGATATTGCAGCACACTTTGTGACCCTGCGCCACAACTGGCCTCAATAATGCCTCTGTAATATTATATTTAAAAAAAATAAATGAGTTTAAAAACAATTTTAAAAAAAGAAAAACGAATTTCAAAGTTCATCTTTTTTTTATATAAACATACTTTGGTGTTTCTTTTTCAGACCACTGGACACCATTTTTTGAACATCTCAAGGAGTCTTGGGAAAAGAGAAACCATCCTAACATGTTATTCTTATTTTATGAAGAACTTTCTAAGGTAATATTTATTGCTCTGTTTGTATTCTCTGAAATAAGTGAATTAACATTTATTTTTACTTTTTAATAGTGTTTTTTGTGTAAATTTTATTGAGCTGTCATTTATCTGCTTAATTACTGCGATATCATTGTTTACTTTAGATAGTAAGTTATAAAATAATTAAATATTTTTAATATTATTCGCACAGCACACAGCAATTTGAACTACTGAGTAATGTTATTTGTAAAACTTATCTTTTCGCATAGGTACTCTTTATTTTATTAAGCCTATTAATTGCTTCTATGGAAGAAACCTTACTCAATTTGTTTAAAAAATATAATGAAAAGAAACAGTTGTTTAACGGTTGTTTATGAGAAATCACTAACTTTTAGAATTAAAAGTTAGTGATTTTTACGTATTTTCCGCTGGGTTTTAGTGGGTAGGACCGACGATGAATCCCAGAGTGTGCAGTCGCTCTTTTTTTGAGCATTGTTCAATTAAGAAGAAAATAATCGTAATATCAAATCGGCGCAGCCATCTACAGCTAAATTCATGGCGACAATGATTTGTCGACCTTACTGTATATGACGGTGTGAGTGTGAGACGAGTGAAAAATTTACAGTGTACTTAAATGCATTTCCCAGCGGTAAAAATTGGTCAAGTGCCAATCGGACTCACCCACCGAGGCGCCGATTTCACGATTGCAGGTCAACAGGAAATACAACAGTTCCTGTTGGTACAATCGTGAAGTCGCTTATAAACAGAACTACTTACTTGACAAAAAAGACAAGACTTGACAAAAAAATAATTCAAAATTTATATAGTTCATTTCATACAAAATGAGTGCATACGCCCGCAAACTAAAGTTTGTTAATTTTTATAAGTTGCACCTATTTACCGTTGATTAACAATCGCGAAATTGGTAAAGAAACCTCGAAGGGCGATAAATCAATTCTTTTCTTTAATTATTTTGTTAATAAAAAATCTGGGATGGGCATTGACCACCCGGTCCAACTTTCTTATACGCCAATCCATTTTTAATATCTTTACAATGTTTTCCAGGATCTCCCATTAGCAGTGCGGCGAGTAATGGAGTTTTTTGATAAGAAGTTTACAGACGAACAAATAAGACGTCTTTGCGACCACCTCAGCATCGACAGCTTCAAACAAAATAAATCTGTCAATTACGATGTCATGCGGGAACTTCATATTCTACAATCCGACGAGGCAGCATTTATAAGAAAAGGTAATATATCAACCTTTGGAATGAAGTTGCTTTAATTGTGCTAATTGAAATGCATAAATATGAGACACATACATTAAATATAATTATCAGTATCTGCCGACTGAGTAAATAACTGCAATGCAGTTACTAGCACTTATTGTAGGTTTTTTATAGTTTTAATATGTTTGTATGTATGTACATCCATAAATATTTAAAATTAAGATAATGTGAAATTGTAATCGGCTATTTCCAACTGCCAACTCCTGTGTAATGAATATTTACCTTAATAAAATTGTTAAAAATTCTCTATCGGCTATCAAATACTTACCTGTTTTAAGGATATAAGATACAGAATAATATTTTTATCTAGTCGTTGATTTTTACATTTTTACATTTGCTCATTCAGACAAACGGTATAAATTACCCGGTTTCACAAGCGCGCTGTTAGGAATCGCAAAATTGTATTATACATAGGTAGCTGCGGTTAATAGCCACGTTATTAAGTTCGAAGAAGTTTCGAAGTCTCGCGGGCGCCGCGTTTTTTATTTCCTTCCACTTAAAATCGTGCGATCCCTGTCTTATCTGCAGATATGTCATTATTTACGAAACTGCGCTTTCCGTCTTTATCGAGATAGTCCATCTCAGCTAACAATATTCTTTGTAAACAGCAGTTATCTTTAATTGCAATATCAATAAATTTAACTATTAATTTAATTATATTATAGTAATCACTTAGCCACCTACAACTTTTATAAAACAATCTTTGTACCTTTTGTTAAAAATAAGTTTTGGTTAAACAATCTTTTTATTCTGTCTGATAACAGTAAAAAATAGATTACGTCAATTTTTACAGGTAAAGCCGGAGGTTGGCGCGACTACTTTGACGAGGAGATGACGGCCGAGGCTGCCAAATGGATATCTGACAATCTTCGCGATACCGACCTGCGCTTCCCTCACATGCAACAGATTTAACATTCATTTTTATTATTTATTTATAACTCTACTATAAGTGGTAATCCAATTAAATATTATATAACTAAAGTAAATATAAAATTATTAAATGTGTTCGGGAATAGTAATGTGGTTTTAATATTTTGTATCTCATATTTCAATGTACAATTCGTCTATTTATTTCTCGTCTCGTCTATTCGTCTATAGATTCGATGCCCCATGTATGAAAACATTCTAGTTCCGTTTTACTTTAATTTTTTTTACAGAAAGCAATGGTTGTAGGTTCGAATTATATTTGGAAAAAATATAAATCTATTAGTAAATAATGAAGTGCAAAACATAAACAGTGTTATGTTCTGTAAATTTTAGATTTCTTAATAAATAAAATGTTTAATAGTGTTTTTTCATGAAGAAAAGAAGTATGTATATATATAGATAATTATAGACAGACTAGCGGACGCGCGCAGCTTCGCTTGCGTATTTAAGGGTGAATTCTAATAACCCATGAAACATGTGTTCGATTTAATATTTTTAAGAGTCTAAATTTCAAATTTTATAAAAATCGGTTGCGATTTAAAGATTTTTCCATACAAACTTTCAACCCCTTATTTGTACCCTTAGGGGGTGAATTCTAGAAAACCATGAAACACATGTTCAATTAAATATTTTTAAGAGTCTAAATATTAAATTTTATAAAAATCGGTGGCGATTTAAGAATTTTTCCATACAAACTTTCAACCCTTTATTTGCACCCTTAGAGGGAGAATTCTAGAAAACGATGAAACACGTGTTCAATTAAATACTTTTAAAAATCTAAATTTCAAATTTTATAAAAATCGGTGCCGATTTAAATTTTTTTCCATACAAACTTTTAACCCCTATTTTACTCCTTTAGGGTTAAAATTTTTCAAAACCCCTTCTTAGTGGATGTCCAGATTATGAAAGTAAACACCTGTCCAAATTTCATGTTTCTACCATCAGCGGTTACGGCTGTGCGTGCGTCTTACCTCAGTCAGTGAGGACAAGTCCTTATATATATAGATATGATGATTGGATGAAAAAAACAAAACAGGGTGGATATAACCATTTATTTGAATAAAATGTTCTATTTAGTATTTCTTTGTAACACCATGATATTTAAGTTAAACATTGACATTAAGTAATTGTAATTAAGTAAACTTTTTTTTTGTTTTTATCATTACTATTTACTCGTTCCACTATAAATAAAACAATATATCAGTCCTTCCTTCACGATTTTATTTAAATAATACGGTTATACAAAGGAAATAAATTAAAAAGCCAGATTTTAAATCAATCATTCGTTGGTAATATAAAAAATTCTAAACAGACTCATAATAGTGGAGGGCGCTGCGGCCCGAGGCGCGTCCGTACACGACGCGTCTATAAAAGCGACTCTATAACATAGTGGGAGCGCGGGGGTCCCCCGCTCCCGCACCTAACGTCCTCGTCCGTCACGACTATCGTACACTTATAGAAAATCACAAAATTCAAGCGGAAAATATTAGGAATCGGGGTTTATGCGATGACGTCGGGCAGCAGCGAGTCGGCGGGCGGCGGCGGGCTGGGCGGCGCCTTGCCCACCGCGCCGCCGTTAGCCAGCGCCTCCTTTTTGTTATCCAGTGGCCGCTTGGGCACGCTCTTCATGCCGCCCGGGGCCTGCGACCGACAAACAAAATTCACATTATATATATTTTGAAATGTTATTGTTTTTACATTTTCGAAGTTAGGCCATCATTATATCAAAAATGAAGGCCGTTGTGCTACAGTGGTACAAGCGTACGCGTGTGACTAACAAGTGCAGGCGAGTTCACCTTAGTGGCGGCGGTCCTCGGGGGCGCGGCCTTGGCGGTGCGCTTGTTGGCGAGGTCTTTGCTCTGCTTGTCCAGCGGCACGCGCGCCGCCAGCTTAGGCGCAGCCAGCCTGGAAGAACACACGCGGACAGTTACTATAGAGCTATGCAAACAGTTATTAAATCATTTATGGAATACAGTTTACTACACATTATGTATATGTATAACAAAAGTACGGCCTTAATACATTTATTGTAAACGAGCGGCCCCCCGCTGGTTCGCCCGCTTGATATAATTATTCATTTTATAAACAGAATTGACTGACAGTCAAATGTGTTGATGTCAATAAATAATTTAATTTATTTGTTCAGAAACAGCCTTAAATATTAAATTATTGATTTAGCATATTACAAAACATACCCAAAAAGAATCGAATAATACAATATCGCAATCGAATCCAAAATAATTAATCGAATATAGAATTGAAAATATTTAATTCAATGAACCTCCTTGTTTTGAAAGTCGGTTTAAAATACAGATTAATTACACAAATACAAAATTATTATAAGTATAAGTTTAGATGTGGATTGCTACATAATTTGCAGGCAAATACATGCCTGAAGTTTTTTTTAATGTACCGAGTTTGATGAAACAATTTCATTGATTTTGCTGAAAATATTTTAGATGTTAAGCTGGGTTAAAACAAAGAAATTGGTGAAAGTTTTACGTAAATCGGTTCAGTACTTTCAGACACAAGAAATATTTTTGCTTTCTATTATTCTTTTTAAGTGTCCCTATATCCACTTCAGTCAATAATAAGAAGTGTACAAAATATTTTTACCGTTTTATTATATTTAGAGAAGACAGATGCTTTCTTCTCGGCAGTGGTAGTTAATAATTAATTAAGTTTAATTCTTTTAAGTAATTATTCAAAGGTGTTTGTAATATCCTAGTTGAATAAGGAATATTTTGATACATACTTAGTGAGTGGCGCGGCAGGGACCGCGGGGCGCGGCGTGGGGCGGGGCGCGGTGCGGGCGGCAGCGGGACGCGGCGCCGGCTTGGCGGCCATCTTCACGTCTCCGTTAGCGACGGGCTTCACGGGAGCCGCAGGTTTTAGCTTTGCCTCCTTCGGCTTGGCGGCGGCGGCGGAAATGGGTGGACGTGTGATGGGCGCGCTACGTGGCGCCGCAGGCTTGGCCGGCGCGGTTGCGGTGGTCTTAACGGGTGCGGACCTAGGAGCGGCAGGCTTTGCCGCGGGCGCGGGCCTAGGAGCGGCAGGCTTAGCCGCCGGCGCCTTGGCGAGCGGGCGGGCGGCTGGTGCGGATCGCGGAGCCGGTGCAGCGCGTGCGGGCGCTGCAGGCTTGGGCGCGGGCTTGGCCGACGGCGCAGCAGCTTTGACGGGCGGCGCGGCGGGCTTGGCGGCGGGTCGGGCGGCCGGCGAAGCCTTGGTCGCGGACGCGGGTGTCCGTGCAGGGGCGCGCGCGGCGGGCGTGGCCGGCGACTTGGGTGTGGTTGCGGCAGGCCGCTTGGCCGACGCAGCTGTTTGCGAGGCGGCCGGCTTGAGGGTGCTTCTGCTTGCAGTCTTGTCGGATTTCGCGGCTGGGGTCGTAGGGGACTTCTTAGGCGAGCCTTTGGCCTTGGCGGCAACGGCAGTGGCGGCGGCGGTGGCGGCGGCGGCGGTGGCGGCGGCCGCGACGGCGGCGGCAGCGACGGGCGCTACGTCGAGGGTGGGCGCGGGCGGCGTGGCGACACGCTGCTCGCCGTCGTCGTGGCGTATCTCGCAGGTGACGGGCACGCAGATCTCCTGTGCGCGCGACTCGGGGATGCCGATATCGATGTCGGTGACTAGTTCGGTGCGCAGGCGCTCCTCGGGCACTAGGTCGGGCGCGGGGGCGCTTAACGCTATCGATGTTTCTTCGACTTGTAACGCTTCATTGGATTCTTGTGTAACTGTAGGTGTGACTCTTGCATCAGACTCTGTTGCATGTTCCAACGGAGTGAGAGGTCGTATTTCAGAGCTTTCTATTTCTGTAGGAGCTGGTTGAAGGACAGGTTCAACAGGTACGGGCGACTCTGGAGGAAGGCATGCTTCAACAGGTTCTATGGACTGTACTGGTTCAACTGATTGCACTACTGGTTGAGCAATTTCATCAGCATGCACTAGGTGTGAGAGATCACTATCTCCTAAGGGGGTTTCGGTCGGCAACGGGGGTTCTCTAGGTAAAGGCACCTCAGTCGGTATTGAAGGCTCGAATGGTGACTGTGAAGGTAAGGGTGACGGTGCTAGTGCAGGAGACTCTGATACCTCTAATTCTGAAGGGAGTGATGACTTACAAAGAAGTGAAGAATGTTCAACTTTTTCTATAGGGGAATCTGAGGGGATTAGAGACTCACTGGGCATCGGCGACGCTCGTTGTATTGACTCTTGAGGTTGAGGAGAACCACATGGTATTGGGGAGTCTCTCTGTAGGTCTTGCTCGAACGGGGACTCTCGCAACGCTTCTTGTGGTAAAGGAGACTCTCTTGCTTCTAGTAACTCTGTGGGAACAGGCGACTCTTTCGGAAGTGGCGACTGTCGTGATAAAAGTGATTCTTCCTCGGGCAACAAAACCTCCTGGGGCAAGATGTCTTGTTCTTGGAGTATCGGAGATACTGGCGGCAATGTAGTCTCTTGCAACATGGGAGATTCTCTCGGCAACATAGGAGATTCTCTCGGCAATGGGGACTCATGTGGCTGTGAAATCTCATTAGACTCCAGGTGGTCTGTCATTGGGGACTCTTGCAGCTGTGAAATCTCATTAGACCCCAGGTGGTCTGTCATTGAGGACTCTTGCGGCTGTGAAATTTCATTGGATCCCAGGTAGTCTGGCACTGGGGACTCATGTGGCTGTGAAATCTCATTGGTCTCCAGGTAGTCTGGCACTGGGGACTCATGCGGCTGTGAAATCTCATTGGACCCCAGGTAGTCTGGCACTGGGGACTCACTTGGTAATGGAGACTGGCTAGGCACTGGAGAATCGCGCGGTAGCGACAATTCCTGTGGTAATGGTGAATCACGCGGCAAAGGAGATTCACTGGGTTGTGCCTCACTGGGCATAGGCGACTGTGCTGGTGACTCTACAGGTTGCGATATAATTTGTGATTTAAAATCATTCTCCAGATTAATTTCAGGAATATCGGCCTCTAATCTAATCTCAGGCGCCCCTATTATAGGTACTAACTTGTCTTCATTGCTTTCAAGTTTGTCAACTAATTCTTGCTTAATTTTATCACTGAGCTGTGAATCAATTTGTGGTTCAGGAATTTCATGAACATCAACTATTATACTTCCTTGTGTTAATTCAGGTGACAGTGGTTTATCATGTTCAAAGTCCTGTGGTGGTTCTGGAGTGGTGGCCATTTGTTCGGATATTTCAGGGCTAATAGCATTTTCTATTCTTATTTCATGTTCTAATTTGTCATCTGATTCAGTACGTTCAGAAACGTCATCCTCTATTTGATCATCTTTTAACTCATCCATAAATTCTTGCCTTTCTTCCTCGCACGGTGACTCATCGAGCTTACTTTCCATCTCAATATCTTGTGAGATTTCGTCTTGAGGAGTAATAACTCTCGCATCTTTGTCACTTTCAGATGGATCAAGTAGATCTTCGTTTGTGAATCCTAGTTCTGAACTTTTACCATCTGGAATTTCTGGTATTTGTTCAAATAAGAGTTTATGAGATTCAGGTGTGTCAGTTTGAACAACAGGATCTTGTTGAATATTGCATTCAAACTCAGTATTGGAATAATTCTGCATATTGTTTGTATTCTGAATATTGAAATCCATGTAGTTGTCCAAATTTGATACATTTTTACTAAGGATGTCTGATCTTTCATCAAACCTCATACTGTCGTTATTTGGTTCAACACCATTGTCTTCTAAGTTTAATAATTCCAATTTTTCATCAGGAGATACGTTTTCCTTATCATGTTCTCCTGCATTTTGATATCCATTTGGCTGAATGTCTTCATCATCACTGTCGGGTAGTAGTTGAACTGCATTGAGATCTACATTTGATCCAATTTTACCAAACCGTTCACAAGTGTCGTCATCTTTTTCTTGATAGAAGCTCATATTCATTGGATCTCTTTCTTTATTTTTTAATCGTTCAAAAAGTTCATCATCACCATCAACATTGAAAGAATTTGTATCTGCATGACTTTGGAATACCTGTAATAGTGAAAAAATTACAAATTTAGTAATTTACTTATAAATCATACATTATAGTAGCTGCACTAGTTTCTATAATAAATGTTGCAGCTTTCTGACAATGTTTTGACACTAGGTTATCTAGGTTACTATATGCGGATAGTGCAGCAAAAAAATTTAAGAGTAACAAACCTGTATATTACAGAAATCAGTAGTATCTTTTTGTATCCTTTCAAAATCTTGCAAGAGGGTTGTGTCTTTTATCTTATCTTGTTCAATGCCTACATTACATCCAAAGCCTAAACTCTCCATTTCACATTTGTCATTACCATTTAAATGCTCTGTTACACCTTCCATTGAAATATTCTGAAATATTAATCCTTTTTATAATATACTTTTACTTACGTTATCATTAAAAAATTCAAAAGGAGAGCAATTTTAATACATTTTAGCTATTATTCCTGTATATAAAGTTAAAAAAATTATAGGCACAAAATTTTTAAATTTCCATATTATAACATGTTTTATGCATAATTTTAATACAAGACATTCATAATCAACTGATAAATATTTTATATGACAAAAATTTATAATAAAGATTTATAAATGAAATCAAATGTGGCGATTATCATTATAATAGCAAAAAAAATCATTAATATATACAACTATTAACTATAAACATTAATATATATAACAAACTAACATGATGCCCATTAAGCTGATCACAGTTGTCCAAGTCTTGTAGTTCAGCCGGCCGGACAACAGCTTCAGTCTGGAACTGGGTGACATCTGGTAGCTCAATATCATCCATTGGTAAAGGTTTGCGAGGGCTCTCAGCTAACAATACATCTGAGCCTGCCACACTGCCTGGTATAAATACCGGCGCATCAGGGTTAAGCGGTGAACTGTTCATGTCTACTGAACTGCTTTCCCAAGCAGACTGAAATATTAATTGATATAACTTAATTTTATCAAGCCCAGCTATAATCATTTTGTAAGATATAGTTCATTTTTTTTTATCAGCTTCGCCCTTTATCCCACACACAGCAGGGTAGGCAGAAGGCACCTAATGTTGACACTTCATTCCCCACTTTCTGGAGGCATTGCTTTTTGAGCGGCAGAACTTAACGCCGCGCTTTGCCTAGACATCAGAGCGAAGGAATGGAAATATAAATGTAAATAAATATTTCACTTCCTCGAGTGGGGATCGAACCCACAACCGTCGCGTTACAGTCACGCTCTTGTGGCGCTCCGCCACAAGGGCCTCATTATTAAGTTTTTTCAAGTACTCCTATTAAAATAAAGCAAGGTGCAATAAGTAAATATACATAAAAAAAGGCTTGCATAGAGGTCCTTCATTTGTGTATAATGGTTGTTTTCTTGCAATATAATATAATCTATATAGACGTGTTCATCAATTCTCTAAATTTATAAGTGATGTAATATGGAAAGAAATTGTGATAAGGATGGAAATGATGTCATTTGCATACTCTGATCATTAATATGAAATTGAATTTTTAAGTTAAACAATGCTGTTTCTTATATAATTAATGTTTAACAAGCAATTTATTTATTTTAATATTGTCCTTGTGTAAGAGAAAAATCATTAATAAATATATTTCAGTATGCCTAACGGATTATTATTATAATTTTAATTAACTATTGTTGTTAAAATAAATTCAAGGCAACAAAGGGGTAATGATATTAAGAAACTTCTACATTTTACCTTATTAATAAATATGTTATTTGTGGTTTGCCATATAACCTGAATATTTATATAATATATTTATAAATCACAGATGAAATTGATTCTAACAAATATTTATATACATTTACTATTACAAAGATTAATAAAAATAGTTTTCTATGTTAAACGACAAAAATTCATAGCTTACGTTATCTTGACAAGGTGTTTCGGATCTTGGGGGCTCGTCGGCCTCTTCGCTCGGATTATGTTCGCGTTCGCCTTCTCCTTTGTAATAATTCCACTCGTCTTCGGACTCCTCGCCGCTCTCCGCTACATTATCCACCAGGTTGCCGTCGACGTGGCTCGCTTCCACTGCACAATACAAAAGCAACGCGTTATTACACACACTAGAAACCATCCGTCCGACACCAGGTGATCACGCAACATTCACCCTCCCTCGCTATCAACAAGTGACACACCCTTGCGTGATAAAATTTGCGAACACGCTCGGACTAGTCAAAATATTATATTTGTTCATAAACAAACGTCAACTCCTAACTAAAAAAGCCGGCAAAAACTAACGTGGTCGGCGTAATATTTACCGGTCGCGATTTTTAAATTGCGAAAACTTCGAGGACGCCATTTCGAGAACGGTTACGAAGACACGCCCGTGCCTGATGGATATAAGTCTAGTCGAAAATATCGCCAGGCGAGCTGCGGCCTTTGCGGGAATCCTTCGCCGGACGAAAGAGGGATGCGCCACACAAATAATCTATTTCCAGAATACCGCTCCGCATGAATCAACACAGAAATAACCTTTCACAAACTATTCGGTATTTCAAAATAATTAGTAAAATTGGCTGCGACTCACGTACCGTAAACGGTAAAATCACAACACAAAATAATATCACCACTGACAAATAGGTTATAAGTTTTGGGCGTTGAATGTAGACAAAAGCCCGTTCACAAGTAGTGGAGTGGCCAGTGAAGAGCAGTACAGAGCCCACGGGCGTTCGATGTGCAACTGAGCGGGCGCGGCGGGTGGCGGGGTGATCGGGGGGCGCGGGACCGGCGCGCTCGGCTAGGGGGGCGCGCGCTCAGGGATGCCGTCTCGTTATAATAATAACATTATTTACGTCTAATATTATACATATAAAACAATTTCATCCTCCTCTTATTTTAAGACTGAAATAACTTTGCATTGTTTATTTATATGTGCCTTTATAGAATTATCAAGAATTATAAGAGCTACCTACTTATTTGTTATTTTTTTTATAATTAATAAATCATATTCTTGCTTAAAAATACATGGGTAGTAACATTTACTATTTTCATTTATAATTTCTTTAGTTAAGCGAAAATATTATTAGAAACAGACTTCAGCGAGCTTTCTCGTAGCTGTTAGTAATTATAACATTGAGGCAGAAATAGATGCATGATAACATACAATATAAATTAAGGTCGTAAATTTCATACACACCTATGTACTAGAACTTACCCATTTCATTAGTGAATTTTTACAAGGCAACTAAGTAATTAAGGACGGAACATACCACACCTAGAAGAACCAATTTAGCTACCTACGTTGTAATGTAAAAAAGTTTATTACAATTTTAACTAAGAGTTAAAATATATATATAGGAACTCAAAATGTTTATTCAAATAGTTTTATCTTTTAGTCATATCAAAATCTATCATTTTTATGACTATATCATATTTATGACTAGATTTTTCACCATTAAATATTATATAAAACATTAAAAAGTTCAATTTAAGGCCGTAGGACTCGAAACGAATTTGAATATCAAAATCAGACATTTTGAAATTTAAAAATATTAAAGCAAGAATTATCAAATAATAAAGAAAAAAGATTACAATCTTTTGTCGGTCGTCTAAATTATAAAATTATAACATTTAGATGAAAAGTTTGAAAATTATTCCAAATTGGTTATAAGAGAGCTACAGATTCTAAGGTTATAGAGAAAAATATTTTAAAGTATTTGCTATGTATACTTTTAAATTGTGTCATCAGCTTCACGCTGTATCCCACACATGGCAGCATAGGCAGAGAGGGAACCTAATGTCAACCCACATTCACCCACGTCAAATTGTTGCCTTGATGCGAGAGGGAGATTCATTCCTGTGAGTGGGAATCAAATCAACAACGGTCGTATTACAATCACACCTTTGTTCCGCGGCGCCATTACGTCCTCATAACTTAAGTAAGTTATAATATTAAAACCACATCACGTCTCCCCCACTGAAATGTGTTGTCAAAGTAAAATTTGTCCGCAATGTCAGGGACGAGGTCGCTTTCCCTCGCATATTAAAACAATCAATAAAATTGCGCGCGCGTCGGCAGCAGCTTAACTATGTATGTGATGGATGACACATCTTCGCGGCGATGTCAATGGTTTATCTCTCATCCTACTATTAACGTTTGAAGAAAATATTATAATAAACTTTTACTAAACTTAATATTTTTAGAAAATTTTGAATGATTGCTAATGGGTTATATAGAACATACCTATATATATTTTTTTCATGATATATGTATATAAATTGAATTTGTTGTAAGTTATGTTTGTTCCTGAACTATATATTTGTTTAATATTAGTTTTCCGACAAAAAGCACATTATCTACTCACACCCGTGTTCTAATTGAAATAAGTAACAGTTGTGTATGACTCATATCACATTGTAAATGCGAGAGGTAACTCTGTAGATACAATGAAATGGTAACACAAAATTATATTTGTAGTTCTAAACAGTACATCCTGAAATTTATGTTATGTCTAAATAAATATGAACATAAAGAAATGTATTCCATGATAAAAGATGCGCTCGATGACAGTGTAAGAACTAATAAATAATAATAATAATAAATCAAAAATGTCCATACCAGCGTGTGCCGGCGGAGTGGGCGGCGCGGGTTCGGGGTTCATGTCCGCGTCGTCGTCCATGTCAAGGTCCGCGTCCACGGCGGTCTCAGGGCCGAGGTCGTCGCTATCGCTGTCCGAGACGCCGTTATCGCCGCTCTCGGCACAGTCGCCGCCACCAGCCTCGGTGACCATTTTGCAAGCTTCATTTTCTACGGCGAACGGTGGTGCGTTCACCACCGCGTTGTCCAGCCTATATTTATTGATTAAGGTATTAGTTACACATGTTGAGATTATCTTATTTATATAAATAAATTTTGAAAAAAAAATCAAGTTGAGAGGCCTAGGTTAGGCTCCCAGATTCCCTCTGCCTAAACTACTATGTGAGTACTTAAAGAAGTAATAGTTAACAAAGTTAAACAAAGACAATATAACGTGAGAATATTCACTTAAACTAGCTAAGCTAGCAAGATAAATTATAAACTAAAATATATTAACAGTTATGCCCACCCAAGGTCCATGCGCGGGCAGTTATCGGCGACAATATCACGCGGGTCCTTCAGGAACACCACGATTATAGTAATATTGTCTTCAGAGCCGTCCTTCTTCGCCTGTCTTATCAAATTCTTCGGTACCGCCTTCAGGTCATCTGTTCGGACAAAAACAATACTAATTATTACTTCGTATTATTTTCTTACATTATTTCGAGAATATATTGTAAATTTTATATGGTATGGAGCGAATTTAAAACATGTCTTAGAGGAGTCAAATTACTCAACGCTAATATTATCCTTTGAATTAAAACGTGTCATGTAATGATCTGGCGCGAAGTTTTGTTGCGAAGTCCATTGTGTCTGCAATTTGTTGCGGCACAATGGTGAATAGAGCGGACGGATATGGAGTAACGATGTTTATGTTTCCATTTGCCACAGCTTGAGTAGTGGCATGTCCTTGTCAGTCTCAAAGGTGGCGCGTGAGTCATGTTGGGGCCAGGCGTGGCACCGAGGCGCAAGCATGCGACTGTAGAAGCAGCAGGCTCGATCCTGGTAACGAGCCGAAGCGCGATGTTGTGTTCCGCCACTCAACACAAGCAGTTCCTCAGAATACGACGGAAAGTGGGGAATGGAATTATCGTAATAAGAACGGAGTGTCCACTTCCTTAGCGTATCTAGAGGTATTTTCTAGGATATTCGTGTAATTTCAGATATGTTCGTGTAAATGTAAGTAATGTATGTAAATGTAGTAATGTTTAAAATGTATGTAAATGTAGTTTTTTTAAGTAAAAAAATCTAGAATGGACATTAGACTATTCTGGGATGGTCACAGACCGATCGGACTACCCCCTCCCCCCACCATTTACTCCCATGGTATACCCTGCTATTTGTGCGGAATACAGCGCATACCTAAAAAATATATATAGATATTGGGAACTAACTTGTACTCCGTTACTTTCCGCTGATCCATTAACACAACACCAAGTTTGTATCAAAGTTGGCCAGCATTGTTGACTCATACGGAGGGGTAAGGAAAAAACTGCGCTCTTTTACCTAAGTGTTGTCGACATGGTTTCATTTGGCCGTAGTAAGGTTTGCGCACATGCCATTTTGTAGTTTCACGATTGTTGCGTGCAATTTAATTTTAACATTGAGGACGCTTACGTCATTATGATAATATTTGCTTATATTAAATGACAAAATTTAATTACTTTTTCAACACATTATATTATCATAGTTCAACCGAGACAGGGTGTGTATAGTACCTACATCATATTCTGTTTAGGGCTAGGTATAGTGTAAGTTCTCGGTATCACGAAGGTTTTCAAACGTACGTCGACAGCCGCCAGGCATAGATACACGCCTTGACTTTGCTTGCTATTTCGAGGCGCGGTCAACGCCATCGCCCTTTGCTTTTTTACCCTATTTAGTCTGGCGCTGAGCCAAACACGCCGTGTCTCTTGTAAAAGAAAAACAAGTCAGATTAGGCTGTTAAATTGATTTATTTTTTAGTTGTAAATACTCTGTTGACATGCATGTACTTTTTCTAGTAATGTTTAATTACAGTTATCTATCAATAATCATATAAGCTTACTAACACTTGTTTATTTATGCTTGAAAACGAAAACAGAAAATACTACAACAAACTTTAATTATAAAAAAATATATAAAATATTTTTATTTTACGCTTTAATATCCCTATACCTTTATAAAATATTTTAAATTAAGCTTTTTCACCACATCTAATAAGCAATATTTAGTAAATATATAAATTAACTATAATATTTACTATATTGTCACTTTAACGTTAAAATTATTATAATTCGAAGTTAAGTAAATTATAATATTCCCTATCCTATATTATATGTTGTACTTCAGAATTAAGCATAATTAGAATAAACATAATTTTTAATTAACAAAAAATAATTCTTTCGAACCGTTCCGTTCCGTTTTCTTATTTTTTTCTATCTACAAATAATGACGAATAATGACGTAACTAAACTACGGCTAAGATAGTAAAGACGATGCTAGCAATGGTTACTACGGCCCGCTAACGGTGATTCGGATGGAATGTGCCGCCGGCCATTGTTCCTGCAACTCGAGCAAAAACGGATTACGATCGACCGCATCGGTGCATACGGCATACTAAGCCGAACGCACCTGCTGCCTCGTTACAAGGAATAAGTCGCTTCTGAGGAACCTGAGCACGAGTCAAAAATTCCAACTTGACATTAATGTATCCTAGTACAATTAACTTTTGCATAATATTTTTTTTATTTTTCAACACTTTTTGCACAGATACATAAAATACCGAGTGATGGAACCCAAAATTATTATCTGTGTACAAAAGAGGATTTAATATTTCGCTGAATGCAACTGCAACGCCATAATGTAAATTATTCTAATTGATATACAGAAAAAATGTTTGGAGCGTAGTGTGGCGAGATAACATCTTATACATGCTATTACGAGGTAGATAGGAAATGTAGTAATGGAATTGAGAGGAGGGAGGTACGAGGGGCGAGGGGGGTAGGACTGGGAGGCGGATCAAGTGTAATTTTCCAGCAAGTCCATCCGGCTCGGTGCAACTTGCAGCTCGGCAAGAGGATCGCGATAGTATAGAATACATTGTGTCGAATAGAACCGGCGTGCACCTTGTAATTATGTCTATACCTACGTTCCACATACAGAATAGATACATATAATGTTCAGCACAAGTAAGTTATATTATATTGGCTTTTGAAAATCCATTTTAACAAATGTTATTTAACAATAGCATATAGTTTACAGAAGAATAAGGATAAGAAAAACTTTAAATTGAATAATTCCTTTTTATGTCTTTGGCTTTCAACACACATGCCAGAAATAACGACAGTTCAGAACATTTCAATTGCAATAATTTGTCTACCATTCAGCCGATATTCTATCAGTAGTTGAGTATTCCATATCCACTAACATTTAAATTAATATTGAAAGATCGATGAACGCTCGGATCAGGGAGGCTGGCGTTTTCATGCTGCAGCACGGCTAGGGAGAACCCCCCGACGCCACTGCAGTTTCCACTTAACCGTCAACCTACCTATACATAAAATTCAGCCTTGGTATGTACGAGTCTAACAACATTTTCTTAGTTCAAATTATTTATTATATACTTAAAAATTCTTTATATTCACATAAAAATTGATAACAAGCTCGTAAAACATGTTGTTATAGTTAAAATAACTCTCAATGCTTATTCTTCTATATAGTGTGTAATCTTATTTAAAATATGTCTTGAACGTAAGCACAGATTGATTCACGTTCCTAAACGCACGTGTGCCGTTTAGGATTAAATATGATAGCGGTGACTGCGGTGTAACTGTGCGCCGTGACGCCAACATGTCTACTGCATCACATATTGACAGTGGATAGATTACAATATTATATGACGTGACAGTTACAATTATAATGACGTGCCACAGTTCATCATCAAACTATTTCATGTAATAAATTCCATTCTAACATTCAAGTGGAAACTTCTTATTTTATACGCCTTCACTGTAAGCCGCATTGCAGTAAGCAGAGGGATTCTAGTCTAAAGGCTCTCTCCTCCTCACTTTCTACTGAATCTTGGAGGCGTAGCGTGTTGAGTGGCGCAACTCAACGTCGCGTTTTGCCTCGAAACCAAAGAGAAAAGAAATGAAAATATTAAATATTTCATTTACTCGACCAGGAATCCAACCCATAACCTCTCGTATTTACAGTCACACACTTGGAAATCCAAGCCAAGTGGAAACTTGAACTTATGTAGTAAGCTTCCTAAGCGAGAAAGTGGCTAAAGCTTATATTTACACACACATTATAGTAGGAAAACAAACTTGATGCGGCCACTTAAGCCCGTCGTCTGGCTGTTAGCGGGGCCTCCGTCTCGCCCAGACACATGGCAAATAAAGGGCAACTCCGCCGAGAGCTCTCAGAAAGATATTAGATATCTGGTCTACGTAATCCCATTAGCACATGCTGACAATATTAGATAACACATTAAATTACCTAAACATAAAAATGTTTGTACATAAAAAAAAATATAATTGTAATGTTACGACTGATAACATATGGGTTTTTTGGTTTAAATTAAAGTTTTTTTTTCTTTTATATCTTAAGCTATCTAAATAATTATAAATCAATAAAATACTTCCTATTAGATATTTTGTTATCATCTTAATATTTGCCGCCACCGTTACTGAATTGTCTATGGTCACTCATTGATCGTAGAAGGACAGAGTAAACTTTTTGCTCACTTCTCATCAAACGGCCGGTAATTGGTTAGCGCGAGGACCAGAGGGCCCGGAAGAGTTGTACGCGGCACTAGCGGGAATTCTCTAATTAACGCTCGCAGCGAGCCGCCGCCGATCCGATTGCCCTCGCGTAATTGAAAGGTTGCCTTGGCTGTCTGCGCTTCTGCACTGCTGCTTTTCAAATCTACTATGTAACGTTTTTTTTTCTAGGATATATCTTTTTTACGAACATATATAAGTAAGTATATGTTATATATTCTGACATTTTTAACTTATGAAATAGAGGGAAAAGTGGGGTGTTTTTATTAGCGTATTAAAATTATTGACTTAAATGTTTGTTTTATTATTTGACAGTAGTAAGCATAACTGTAGTAAAGTTGTTCGTATTCAATGAAAAAATTTGGCAATTTATATAACAATACATTAAAACGTTTCAAATGAAACTAGAAATGAATGCAACGTGTGAAACACGAGAATCAGGCCGGTGGATGTTGCTTTCCGGGAAAATATTATATTCACCGGTTCAAATATCCGGCAACAAACAATGTTCATCTTATTCACATTATTTGTGGCTTTTAGTTTTTGTATTTTATTGTATTATATTTTTGTATTATAACTTAAAATTTTACTATAACTAAATAAAATAAAAAAGTTAAAGATAACGTAGTCTTAATATTGGATCATGACCTAAATAATGGTTTCATTTTCTATGCATGCTGCGACAATGATGTAATTCTTGAACGTACACACGAAATTGTGCAACAAGTGTTGCATTTTTGTATCTTCAAAGAGAAACGTTTAAAACGCATCTCAGCGCAGTTCAACCTTTGTAGGCTTCGTGGCACAAAAGCGAGGATTTTTGCATCTGCTTTCGTCACTTGCAAAATTTTGCAAAAAGTTTTCACATTTCAAATTAAATACTGATGTCGTAAATAATAAGTAACCTTAAACGAGCGAAGCCGCGTCGGAGTCGCTAGTATATATTATATTATATAGAGCAAAAACAATAACTTGTCCCCGATAAGATACGTTACAGTGTAAAAGCTACATTGCAGTAATATTAAACATTATCTACCCCACCTGCAAACTTATCGTTACAGCTAACGCGGACTTTTATTTCGCGTGCAAATAATGGGCGGTGATGAAAGTCGTGCGCGTTTCATAAAATAACAATTACATCGCCAGCATGTGCAATACGGTACTGAAACCCAATAAGGCTGTTCACAAGCCATTTTGTCAATTAACATGAAAAAAAGGACTTGCTTAATAATTCGCTTTCGCTTTAGTTACGAAACATTAAAATTACACATTATTTATATAATCCTTCCCCCGAGCGGAAATCGAACCAACAACTACCACGTCCACAGTCACACGCTTTTGCCACTGTGCCAAAACGATCTCTAATTGTATCGTACCTATTAATTCCGTAATTTCTGGTGTGCGACTTATCCTAAGTTACCTAAAATACAAAAACACCTATGTATAATTAATTAAACTATTTATCTAATTATTTGTTTAATTAATTAATTAAATCGTAAACGCACTGTGCACGCTCAACAATGAACACAAACATTCATTAGGCCGTGTGACAGACTGGCAGAGCTCACGTGGCAGGGACAGCGACCTCGCCCGCTAGACGAATCAAAATCACAGATCTATAGATAATTCACACGGACGCCGCAGATGCTACGTGTGTGTCAACTTCATGTATGATTCACGCTATGGCTCAGACTTCATCTGCATCAAACTTTAGCTAATAAAATTTTAATAGAATGTAGTGTTGTTAATTTGATTTAAAAGGTTTTTAAAAGTATTATTTTAGCTTCACGCTGTATACCGCATATAGAAGGGAAGGCAGAGGGAACATAGGAACCTAGTGACAAAACACTTCGGTCCTATTAAAAAAACTTCCGTTCTTCCTTTTCCGCTGGATGTTCGAAGCATTGCGCGTTGAGCGAAAAAGCGAAACTCAACTCTGCGCTTTGCCTTGCTACCGCGAGGTATAAATAAAATAATATAATATATTATTTTTTTGTATAATTACATAAAATATCTGTTTCATTGCTAAGAGTTTTGGTTATACCAATACATCATATTCTTTTATCAACTGGACCTATAGTCCATATTTGGATATACATTACCTTTTTAATATAAAGTTTGTTAAATCAGCAAACATCTGCTCACTAAAGCGGCTGCCTGCTGTAAAACACCTTGCATGACCGCATATGCAAATGATATCGTGCTGAATTTGCATGAAAAACGCAACGTGCCTAAATGGTAATTTCTAAATTGTACCAAGTCTTCCTTTCTCGCAATACTTTCATATATTGGAGTACAATAATAGATAGATAATCTCTTAAACGAACGACGAACGATGAGTAGAACAACAATTGTATAGTACGGTCGCCAAGTCGTGGCCGCCCTGAAGTTCAATTTTTTAAAATCGACCAATGTTCTCTCGGGAACAAAACAATCAGAAATAAGAAAGTATCTAAAATCAAATCCACGCAGCCTTCAACAGCTAACTTCAGAAGCACGGCCCAGGGCCACAACTTGTTCACTGTACTATAATAATAGCAATTGCAATCCTGATAACCGTCACTGCTATCACGCGCTGCCCGACCGGCGCGGCGCTGCGCACTACTCTCGCTCGACCCTCCCCGGGCCCTCTCACCCGGGGGGGTCAATCAGAATTGCTATTTCCGAATATACGAGACATCCGATTACCTATTTGCTAATTGGCCAGTGAATAGATTATACAGTACGAGAGGTAATTGGAAAAGTGATTCACTCATAGAAATATCTAGAAGATTGCATCAGAAGTGGTTTTCAGCGCTATGAATAATCGCATATTTTAGATTTAGATGATTGTATATTTGGGGATTACGTTAGTATTCTAATTAATTTGTCTTAAGATTATAATAATGATAATAATCCATTATATCATTATTTAATGATTACTTTGATTCTGACAATACCACCTTCAAGGTTTCATAAGCATTGTAGCCAGACAGGTGCTTTCCCAAGAAGGGTAAAGTTACAATCGATTTACCAAACATGGTAAGCTATCATGTCGTGAATCTACAGAAGGCTGGATCACGACGTAATTCGTGAGAGAGAGCCCGGCAAGTAGATATAGTTCATCAAAACGTAAAAGACCTTGTCCTAGCAAAATATAATGTTTTCTTTTACTATAACAATGAAATTGTTTCCCTAATAATAAATAATTTAATTTATCTGAGTCAAAAAATCTTCATGTATATTTTTAAGAACATTTTAATGCATGTTCATATAAGTTGGATGTATCAGCAAAACGTAAGTCGGTCACGTCAGCCGCTGCTTTCTCGAGGATCTGCGTCGGCGTCTGAGGCGCCCGCCCGCACCTCCTTTACATACAATCATACACATCGCTATTGTGTGAGTCAGCGCCGGCGCCGCCATACGGGCCTGTTTACAATTGACACAATTAATGACACTCACCAAAACCGGCCTCCCTCCGCATGGATTTTGTACAATTGCAACTAATTTATGCAATTTTAAGAAGTAGATAAGTACTTACTATATTTATAAAATAGTATTTAAAATATAAATATTTTAGTGCCGTAATTCAGGATATTCTCGTCAGTCTTCATATGTCGTCGTCACCTAAACGGTTCAATAAGAATCAATGTCTCAATTTTAATCGTGTACACATTTATGTTCATTATGTTCCGTCACGATTCAGTAGAGCACAAGACGTGTACATAAAGTGGGTGAAATGAAACGAAACGATATTATGATGGCAGGTAGAAATATAACGTTTATTTCAAAATTTACATATGTAATCTAATAGGTTAAGAAATAAAAGAAATTATAAAACACTTAAAAAATATGAAAATCCTTAATTGATATATTGATTGTCTATAGAAACAGATAATGAATATAACAATTTTAATAATAGGCTACCAATAACGTTGCACTACCTTGCACATATGCAAATACGGGATCTGACCAAACAATGTCAAGTAAGAGGAAAATTATAATATTTTAAACGAGACCACGGTTTAATCTATTCTATATATATATAAAAGGACTTGTCCTCACTGACTGAGGTAAGACGCGCGCACAGCCGTAACCGCTGATAGTAGAAACATGAAATTTGGACAGATGTTTACTTTAGTAATGTGGACATCCACTAAGAAGGGGTTTTGAAAAATTTTAACCCTAAAGGGGTGAAATAGGGGTTGAAAATTTGTATGGAAACTTTTTTAAATCGGCACCGATTTTTATAAAAATTGAAATTTTGACTTTTAAATAGATTTTATTGAGCACGTGTTTCGTGGTTTTTTAGAATACGCCTCCTAAAGATGCAAATAAGAGGTTGAAAGTTTATATGGAAAAATCTTTAAATGGCCACCGATTTTTATCAAATTTGAAATTTATACTTTAAATAATGTAATAGAACAAGTGTTATATTGTTTATTATAATTCACCCCTAAGAGTACAAATAAGCAGGCGAAGCTGCGCGCGCCCACTAGTTTATAATATGACTCAACAACCTTTAACTGTATCGTTCAAGGATCGAAGTCAAGCCGGTTGCAGGACAGCACAAGAACACAAGAAAAAATAACAAACAATTTAAGATATAATTCAAATGACGCTTTGCAATGATTTTCGATCCAAGGCTAAAAAACCTTACGACGTGAAGGAATTTATCTCTCCTATAAAAAATACTGAGACTTAGTTTGATAAAGCAAAATAAAATTTTATTGTGTATTGAATGAAATCATATGGCTCTTGCTCGAAAAGTTTTTTTAAATTAGTCACAGTAAGTAGTGGTGTTCAATGATGTGTGAAAATATATTTCAGTTCTCAAAACATTAATCCCAAAGCCGTGTGAATGAGTCGCGTGGATGTTTGAATGTGTGGATCACTCATCTGCTGTGCAATTAAAATATCCAACTGCTGGTATAAATATATATATATGCTCTCTCTCTCTTCTTCAACAATTATTCAGCCCCCCTTTATTTACGTATATCTACCAAGTTTTAAAAAATACCAAACTATTAATTCTTATAATACAATATAATTAAATAGATTGTTAAATAGATAGAATTTGTTGTTTAATTTATATAATCTTATTAGAAAAAAAACAATGTCTTATCTATTCATTTAAAAAGATTTGGTCACAAGGTTTATAATTGAAGTTCTGCGTGTCTCGGGCCGAGGCCGATGCGGGGAGAAATCGAATGTTATTGCACTTTAAAACAATTCAAAAGGTCAGCTAAATTGAAATGACTTGCAATACCAACTTCAGATAGGTACTAATAATAGGTGATTTCATATAAACTCTTTTCATATGATGTTATAACGGCTACCAATTTGCTTATACATCAAAATTTGTTAAAGATGGGTAAAATATTAACAAACAAAAACAGTTACGTAGTACTCGACGCGCAATAAATAATTATAGCTGAATTAGTTCGCGTCTACATTAAACAAAGAATAGGTTGTTCACCTCGTACTGACGATATAACCGATAATATTAATAGCATTTTCGTTCCGAGATAGTATTTTTGTGGCAGTTGATTACATGTTGCGATTTATTATTAGTATAACAATTGAAAACGTTAATTTAACTAACTTTTTTATTTTTACAAATTATATAGAAAAAATAATAATATAAAAAAACAAAAGGTAAGAAATGTCTGCAATATAATCTACAGTCTCATTTTATTGGATACTGCGTCCCGTTACTAATAGTTCTAATATTTTAATACTATGATAGCTTTATCTAATAGAACACAATAAATTACAAATTATTCTAGATTACATTGGCATCCATCAATATCAGCTGAATTAAGGGCTCGTCTTGTGTGGGTTTTGCACGACAGATAGTGTAACGAGCGCTTAACCCACGCTACTTGCACCTATATATTTGTGCTCGGTGATTACATTAATATACAAGTAATCGAAGAAATAATAATAAAGATATAAATGTAATTTTAACATTTATACAAATTAAAATTTTATAAACCAATTACTAGTTTTTGTTTATTTAATTTCTATTTGAGAAATAAAAGATAAATAAGAAAGTAAAACGACTGTAAGCAGACACTGCACTGATTCAAACGATACGATTTCAAAGGAAAGTGGCCGGCTCACTTCATACGTGCGGACAGAAATAGCACAGTTATAAAATTTGATGTGTTCAGTTCAGAAGACACTGCCTAAGATGGAATAAGAAGACGCGAAGACAAACACTGCAGCTGCGACGTGCATTGGCTCAGCTCTGACAGAATTATCCGATTATGTACGGTGGGGGAATGGTTATTTCTGTACATTTCGCGAGAAATGGCATCGCTGTGAACATTCTTCAATCGATAAAAGTCGTGAAGCGAGATACTAGTCGAGCGTACTTAAAATGCGGAACGGGTTAAACGCTTACGTAGTGTGAATGTATAAAAATAAATAGATTCTTACATTGTCTGCGTTAGATGTTTTTAAGTTATAGGTACTTTGTGTCAACGCTATATTAAAATGCAGACGTTTCATGTTTAAAATTATTGGAAATCTATACTTATAATAAAATATAAGTAAGAGGGTCGGTATCTGTAAATGGAAGATATTTAAAAAAAATGTTATTGGGAACCTTTATTAATCTAATAGAACCCAAAACAATGATTTTTAAACTTTTTGTCTGTTTGTCCGTTTGTCTGTGTTTTTGTTATCGCTAATCTCAGAATCGATTTAACCGATTTAGATGCGGTTTAAGCCATTGGATTATGGCAAGCTTCCGAAAACATATATTTGCTTTATTACAATCGTTTTTTAAATACAAAAGTTATGTTCATTTTAAATATTTAGTTCGACAAATTGGCTAATTGCCGTAACAGTTATTTTATACAAATGTTTTACTGAATTGACTGAATCTTTAGTTTTCAATTTCTTTATTAATATTTCTATTTCAAGCGGGCTTAGCCCCGCACGGGCCCACTAGTACATAATATAAAGATGCATATACATTGTTAAATTTCATATACACTACGCCGATTATACAAATTACTTTATATCTGTACTAGCAACAAAATTCAGATACAGCGGCATTCAGGCATTCTACAGCCGCCAGCTTATCATAATTGTTTGCAATTACAATTATAAAGAAGCACTCGCAAGCACCCTCGCAATACTGGCTTTATGCAATACCAATATGTAATGCCACGTTTAAAAAACTTCTCTCTGAAACCCATCCAACTGGTAATGCTAAATCTGTTGAATCAATACTATATTTGGACTGGCCGTACGCAACGTCAGACTCAGATTCATGGAAATACAATGCACGAATGAATTTTTTTTACATATGGTAAGGAACGCCACATCACTCTTTACATACATATGGCAGGGTAAATAAAATAAGGGGAGGACGGCGCAAGCGAAGCGTGTCTCATTTCTTACCACCTCTCGTCGAGGCAGACCGTAGTATAGACGTATATTTTAAATGCAAAAAGACCGCAACTCGCAAATCGCGGAAGAATGCACATCGTCTCGCCTACTTTACACATTTTTACACGGCAAGCACTTCATTTTATGTTTAAAATTCCATTTAAAGAGAGATAGAGAGAGAAAGAAACAAATCATTTCAATATTAAAATATATGGTAAAAGGATTTTTATCATAAACTAGCAATTTCCAATTCATTAAAAAAAATAAAAGCAACAAAACGTGTAGGTAAGTACCAGTTTGACGACGCAATGAATTAGAACCGAAGACTAGTAGTCTCATACATCTGTCAAACTAAATGCGTGAGAAAATATCTGAGAAAATTTTCCAATTAGTATAATGTCTATAACATACGATAGCTAGAAATGGACCAATTCATAGATATAATAGAGGAACAAGTTGTTTTCAATCATATAATTCTATTTTAAAGAAAACTTACGATATATATGATAATAAAATGTAGTTTTTGGTATTTCATTATAAGTTTCTTGTATATATCAATTCAGGTAATGATATAAGAGTGGGAGTAACGCACACGCTGAAAATGAATCAGCGAGGGTAATGCCACGGGTCAGGAGGATGGCGAGCGTAGGCAGACTCGGAATAGGAACCAGTTTGGGTCATGCAACTCGTGCAATTCTATTTATATCCAAGTTCTGCATTCGGCCCACATAAAATAGATTCCTTAAGGAGTAAATTCTTTATCTGGAAATTAATAAGTAAGCAGCAAAAACGTTATTTGAAACTCTGTGAATAATATTGAAAATATTATTATGTTTGGGTAATAAATAATAATATACGTAATATTATAAAAACTAACTATTAATCAATTTAATTTTGGTTAACTAGTAATTGCTGTATGATGATACAAAAATAATTTAATGAATTTTCAAGCGACATATAATTTAATCAATTTTTATTTCAAATAATACGTGAAAAGTTTCAAAACATAATATTGCTTAGCCTACGCCTAGTTTACGCTAAAATTCAGTGTGTAGGAGGACATCAACTATTCACATTAAACTTAGTAGGTACTTTGATAATAGCCAAAATGCATTCGTATTTTCTGAAAAGCCCGAATGAACCTGAATGTCAAATTTCAACTTTTTACGCCCAAAAGTTTTGGCTTTCGTTGTCTGTCTCAGTATTGGAAATGTTTTACATGTGTAATATGCAGTTAGATTTAGTAATCTTTACCTGTAAAAATAATGTAATTTAAAGTGGCAATAGTAAATATCAAAAGGAAATATAAAATCGAACGTTTATATAAAACAATTCATTGTGAAACATTAGCTTTAAAGGCTAAATTCTTCAGTTTCCTAAATCTGAATATAGTACAAGTTAAATCTATAATAGCATCACGATGGCATTTAGTGCTCTTGAGAAGAATCCTTTCACGGAGAGAAACAGCCGTGATTACATGACATTTGAAACCTATTTTATTTAGATTTTAAGAGAAGATCTAATTGAAACTACAATATATCGTAATGGGCAGCCACGACAATACAAGTAAAAACAACAATATAAATTCGCAAGAAGTATTGTATAAAAAATACTACATAATTAACAGACCACTTCAGTCAAAGTCAATGTTTGAATCATTAAAAAAAATTGGCTTTTGAATCCTCCTTTTTCCTGTAGCAGATACTTTATTATAGTAAATTTATATAGATAAAGAAAATTAAAAAATCAAATTATTATATACACGTACAATGAAAAGTTCTATATTTGTCTCAGACATCCTGAGTATGCCAGTACCTCAGCGATTAAACATAATTGCAACAGTTAAGATGACTCAAGCTTAACGATGAATCCAAATATATTTGCCTTACTTTACTTATTGCTTTACTTTTTCTTATACCAACGAGGGACTTTTTAAACGGAAATTTGTCGACTGTGACGACTATATTTCCAACTTCTATAAGCAACACACATAAATATTAATAAATACATTTAAAAGTTATGCGCATTAGAATCACTGTTGTTTTTTTATTACTGAATGCAAAAAAAATAATTGTAAAATCTATACAGAATTTAGTATTTTTTGAAAGTAGAAAAATAATGGCTTGAAATTAACAACCCAAGGAGTCACGTCCTGGCGTGGTGACGTCAGCCTGGGTAATTAACAGGCAAGCGTACGCCACAGGCTGGATCCGATGCTCAAAGCAGAAGCCCGCAGGAAATCGCCGCTTACATCATCCACGTACGTGTCCCAGCGTGCCTATTGTTTATAGTGGCCTTATTGGTCGAATCGAAAGAGACAAATACATTTAAATTAATTTATGGTAGTACAAAGTACCTAGAGTTTCATAAAAATATTTTGGTACCACTATTGAAATTCTAAAAGATGAATTAATTTTATTAGCCGTCCATGATTTTAATATCTAAATCCCAAAAAGAACCTATTATTATACATTTATATTTTAGCATCTGTTCCGTTCACATGTAAAGGTTTCTATTTTTGTTGCGATGAAATTTCACAAACGCCATAGAATTTTCAATTAAAATAACATGTAACATAAATAGAAAGGAACTGTTTTTTGTCAATCACGTTTTAGGTGTAGTTTCCAATGACAGATCAGTTAATTTAGAGGAAGCATTCTATAAATCAATAAGAGACAAAGCAATGTCTATGCGTCGCGAGGACGAGGAGGTGTTCACTAATGCATCGATGTAAATAGTATTCTCCCGTTAAG
This sequence comes from Heliconius nattereri, assembly GCA_013403645.1. Classification (NCBI taxonomy): domain Eukaryota; kingdom Metazoa; phylum Arthropoda; class Insecta; order Lepidoptera; family Nymphalidae; genus Heliconius; species Heliconius nattereri. Next base: position 2,763,274 of record JAAIXI010000237.1, read on the forward strand.
CAATGTCATTAATCTTGTCGATACCTTGTTTTTCTGATATCTCTTGTGTATTTTATAATTAAATTACACCTTCAAAGTGAAACAGGACGTAGAGTTTAAATTATAAGTTGCGCATATTTTATGTATCTACCAACCTACGCATAAAGTAAAGCTGTAGCAGTATTAAGCACATAAGAGATTAAATTTAAGCCTACAAAGAGGATGAAACTTTTCTTTAAATAAGGCAGTTTATAAATAGGTCGTGACGGGAAAGAATTAAGATTTTAAGTGTAATGTACTTTGAAGTAAGGATGCCCGATGTTAGAAAATCATCGATGATCGATAAAAATCGAAAGAAAAACATTGATGTTAGCCAAAAACGATATTTTTTTGACATACATATCGTCATCAATACACAAAAAAAACGAGACGCGCGAGTCGACAACCCCCTCACCCCCAATATCGATTATGTCATCGATATTACGATGTTTTATTTAATGCAACATCGATGTTCATCGGGCATCCCTAGCTTGAAGGAGGAGAAAAATAAAATATCACATGACACACGACAGGCCACTAATTTAAACCCCCCTGTCCGAGGCCGAAGTGACGGCGTAAATCAAGCCACACCCGAGCACGAAGAGCAAATAGTTATGAGTATGAGTGAGCACGTTCAACATGCAACCTCGACTATGAATAAATTTAAAACATCAAAATATAGTAGCACCAGCCACCTATTTATTTATAGCTTTTTTACAAATTTAGAAACAGAAAATTATACTCCTTTCATTGCATCGATATTTTATACTTAATTCTTAATAAAAAAAACTAAAGAGCGCACAGATAAAACAATTAATTTAAAGGAATCAATTACTAAAAAAATGTGTGTACTAAGGATGTAGTAGACTTGAGAGAATGTATAACAGCTAAAAGGAGAAGATAAATGAAAAGGCGTACCGGCTTAGGGTCGTCAAAAGTAACGAGAAACAACTACGGGCACGTGTACCTATTTTTAACAGCACTTACCGTCTCTCTTGTTTAACTGAAGCTTTCAACTTCCGAGCTTTAAAACAATCCACACCTTTAAGGTTCCGCCTTCTTTAAATAAAATTTAAACAGATATATAAATGGAGTATGTAGCGTAAGACTCAAATTAAGTAAATTGCGTTGTTCGATAGAGCGATGAACTCTTAGACAAAACGTTCTAGCACGTTCTGGCCTCTGATTTTAGTCATTATAAACAAATATTATAAAAAACTTCTGTAATTCAGATTAAAATAATAAAGGTCAATTTTTTTGAGTTTTAGTATTATTTTATTATATGTATCTAAGATAAACCAGTACATTCGCACTGACTCGACCACAGACTGGTCATAAGTTTAGATTCATTTCTCTATACAGGAAAGAGAAAAAAAAAACAAATGCAAGAAAGGAGGCAAAACGGCGACCACAGCCACGACTAACAACCCAAACATTAAGCTTTAACGATTTTCAGATTATTTAATAGAATATTTAACGGACTATTCAACTTCATATTTAACAGAATAGAAGAGCCATGTCCGCTTTGACAAACTTCTAGTATAAATAAAGCACGGGATGCAGCGGGATGCGCAAATTTTAGTACGATTTCAATGGTTATATATTTTTAGTTTACAAACGCAGGCGCAGCAATTAAAATTTCTGTGATCTACTTCAACATACTGGAGTAGAGTCGCTCAGTGAGACCACTTGACTTCGCGACAGCTCCGTTAGTAAAGCAGAAAACCAATTAATGTAAAATGACAGCGCTCACAGTTACTTGCTATTTTTATAAACGTAGTCACTGTAGAAAGCTCGTTCTCATTGTCCAGTGATGATCGCTAATTCTTTCAGGTCTAAGATTTTATATTTGTAAAGTGGAGTACTTGAGATAAATTTAACAATGAAAAAAATGTATAAGACTTCCCATAAATATTTTCTAAATGGTTCCGAGTGTGGTTGTTCCCCTGGGTGAAATATATATTTTGAGAAATGGGAAAATAAATTTATAAAAATCGTAAATTCCAATAAGCCATAATACGAATTTGGAGTAATATAACTGAAGCCGTAGGTGGAACTTTGGTACAAAAGGGAATCTTAGGGGACATGACGTTATAGTGTACCTAAATATTCATTTACCACCCCTCTCTATGGTAGGAGACGTGAACAAAATTCGAAATATCCTATATTCTAACATAAAACTGTCATATTATAATTCTATTACTTGTAATGTTTATACTGTTGCATTAAGTACGAAAGAGTGTTTATTTTCATCACTCCATGAACGGTGGCTATAATATATGTATATATACAAATATAATATTTAATTTTATTATTCACAACTTTTGCTCTAATCTCGAAGAAAGGTATGTAAAAATAGTGAAAACATTTCAAAATGAAAGCGTCTTAATTATAAGTACACGTTATTGTATATGAATATGGTATTTAACGTGCTGTGTGGATGTGGGCCGTGGACGAGCTCGCGTGACGCTGGAAAGCCAAGCGAGCGTGCACTTTGCAGACCCTCGTACAAAAATATATAAACTATAATAGCTCTTTGTCTTTGATATATAGAGATTAAACTGCAACAGTGATATTTCCATTTATCCGAGCGCCTCTCGATCGTACGCGCGCGCTCACACCACTACTGGCGGACATTGGAGAAATTTAAATGGACGCGATAATCGTACTGCTATTAAAAAACTATCTAGATCTTAATAAATTTAAACTGTGTCCATTGATAATTCCATAAAGCGAGCCAGTCACGGATTAAGTGTAAGTATATACCTATTACCTAAACAAAAGGTGTAATTTTGATTAAAACAACAGATATGGTAATGAATGTTTTGCATTCACACATGATAATTTAAATATATGCATGCTTTTGTGTTATTGAATATATCTTTAGTCTGGGATCGGTAAAAGCGTGTTCAATTCTGTCAGCGTTCAGCCTGTTCAATTTAGTTCGTTGCGAGTTAATTAATTTTAAAAAAATAAGGAAGAAAACAGATAAACAAAAGTAAAAAGTAAATTAAATTTAGAAAAAAATAATACACTTTTTAAAACCAATTAAACATTATTCAATCATTTTTAAAAAAATAAGCGGTCAATTTTGTTCACCGATGGTTTCGTTTCAATTTAATTGACCTACGCCAATGGGAACGCGACATGTAAATGTTGAAAAACATAGGTTTGCGGATGCATGCATTCATTTTGTATGAAATTTTCTAATGATTTTGTGTATATATATACCTACTAGTGGGCCCGGACGCGGCTACGCCCGCTTGAACTAAACGATATATAAATATATTTATGAAATTATTTTCGGTTTTCAATAGAATTTGTAAGAAAATATAAGCCTAAATAATTAAAATAAGTTAAAAAAGAATAATAAGTGGAGATTTATTATTAGATAAAATATCTGAGTAACCGAAATGAACAAACAAAAGAAGTAAAAGTAACTAAAGGAAATTCTTAATATTAGAAAAAGTACCTAAAGTTTGCCGTGCGCGCGTACTAAACATTTTTCTATATTAAATAATTAATAATTTTTGCGAACAATATTAAATAAAATCCCAAATGATTAAAATTACGATATTTTAAGTGTATAACATCGGTATAGATAACCGAACTGAGATAAATTAATAAGTAGTAGTAGTAATAAGCAGCAAATAATTAAATAAAAATTAACAGTAATTCGAAAATATATAAAAATTTACAAAACCATCAAAGTCATCTGCCCGTTCGCGTCGGTCATACTATACCTACCACTCGTAGGCTAGGTCATTCCGAATCACTGACATCTCCTTAATTATTTATTAAATTGTTATACAGTAAACCATCTTACGTATAATTTCCATCTAGATGAAATGCTAAAAGTGACTATTATATTTATTTTCATAAGGATGAATATCAAATTATAGAAATCATCTAATTTTTGTTAATGTATACAAATCTATATCTATAGTATATATCAACGCGGACTTTTTTAAACAATATTTAAGGGACAATATTTTTGGAGAATATTGTTTTTGTGTCTCATAAGGTTGAGTCGGCGCGCGCCATGTATGCGTTAAGCAAACTTATTTTGGGTGACGTTTTCTAACAACAAACTTTGCAAATCGTTGCTTAGCAACGGCGGTTGTTATAAACATGGCGGAATAAATTACATGTCAAATTAATAGGTATTTTAATATATTGGTATCGAAAATATATCGAAAATATTACAAATATGAGAAAAAAAAGTATCCTATGTTCATCCCGAGACCCTCAAGTATCTCTGTATGAGTATTTTATCACAATTAAATTAGGGGTTTGGCCCTGATTGCGTAAAAGACAGACAGACAGACAGACAGAGTTACTTTCGAATTTATAATATAGGTATGGATAAATGTTGTTAGTATTATAATTTTTACGTCTGGCCAAATTTCACAAGGAAATACACAATAGGTGTTTGATTGGCGCGGTGGATTTCATACCAAAATGCAGCAAAAAGTATTAATATTAGCATGTTTTGAGTGCACTGGCTTAGAAGTTCAATTTTTTCCTATTAGAATTCAGATCTTAAACTTAGATTTTTGACATAAATTTTAACTTGATCTCTTCTTCACTCCACTTCACGTGCAGGAGACACGTGATTTTGAGATCAATGGTCTCGACATACAAAGGGAAATCAAACTCAGAGAACTGAGTAGCGGTAATAGTTTTTTTATTTTAGAGTACAAAACCAATAAAAAGTTTTACAATAATAATCAGCTTCACGCTGTATCCCGCACACAGGGAGGAGAGGCAGAAAGAACCTAGTGTTAAGACACTCCTTTCCCCACCTTCTCCCGAGAAAGTTTTACGGTCAGTAAAAATTTCTAGACAGTTCTGGATATTAAAATAGAATTTTGAATGGGTATCAAGTATAACTGGAGAATAAAACCGAATATGAAAATAAAACATTAGGCCAAAATTAAACAAAGCGAATTTCAAAGAAATTTCTTTGACGATCAGTTATTAATTCACAAAAACTTTTCTCTGAATAGGCATTGAAATAAACAGCAATAATATATGAGCACAATATAGTTCATGAAGTCCGCTCTTAAGGCGATAAATTACATTCAGTATTTCAGGCAGGTTGCCCCAGGTCGCTAAGGCATGGAGCTCATAATATAAGTTATTCATGGTATTAGAACAAGGCGCAGCGCAATGGTCGTCGGGCGCTTAGGGCTAGAAGGGTCGACGCCCCTGACGACGTGACGTCACCCGCCCTACAGCTGGCTATGACGTCATACCGCCGCCATAACAAATACCTAACAATAAAAATATAGAAGCCAATCTCATATCAATCTAAGCAATATGTTTACCATATGTCCCAACTTCCAACATACCCTTGAATATTAACAGATGCTTGCAGGGACTACTTACATATAAGGTACATATAGTAAAATTATCATTTTTTCTTTTAGACTTCACGTTGCATCCTGCATGTAAACAGGCTAGGTAGAGGGAGCCTAGTGTTCAGATACTCCGCTCCCCACTTTCCGCCGAATTCTGTGTGGCGAAACTCACCAGAGCGAAGAAAAGGAAATATTACATTTTTCATTTCCTCGAATGTCAATCACAATCAACCCACCCAACGTTGACTGTCACACGGTTGTGTCCCTGTGCCATGGCTGGCCCCAAATTGTTATTATAAAAAGATAAATAAAAGAATATCCTTCCAGTTTTTTTACTCAAAATGTGAAAGTAAGTGTCTTTGCTTAATTAGGCTATAAGCGAAATATTTAGCTGCATTTAAGATAACAGTATACAAATAATCATTCTCAGTATCTGTTATTCCACCCGCTCGTTCATGAATTACTTTTGTCATAATATATTTAAGTTGGTATAGTTAGAAAGGCGGCTGAAGTGATTAATTGAGCTCGGCAGTAAAACAAAATGCATTAAGAGAACAGCAACGACGACTTAAACTAAGTACCGTAGCGGTGACTAGCGGTATAAGCGTGATTTCTCGTTACAACGGAGCCAGCGGCCGTCGGGCGTCGGCGAACCAGGCACCACCAGATAGATACCCAAATTGTTTTCTCTCACTCCATCATTGTATCTTCAGAATATTATACCACAACTGTATATAATGACGGTACGAACGGTAATAACCTGGGAAATCTGGCACACAAACGCCACATTTAAAATGCGCTAGATTGGAACGTAGAGATAGCCGAAACAATGCCTATAACAGTTCTTATATGCAGATAGATAGTGCAGTTTAAATACACATTATATATTTCAAGATTGTTGGACGATATGAGAGAAACTTTGCGCGTGTATTGTGCTTTGTTAAAGTTTCTCGGCGGCAACGCTAATAAATTTAGATTCTTAGACATGCGAATATACAGCAGTGACTAACAGTTTTTATTTTGAAACGAATATAATATGTACATTGTACATACATGAGTAACGTCGACTCACCAGTTGTTAGTTATTTGTACTATGTGAACTTTTATGTTACTAATAGTGATGAATGGTTATATTTTTTTAGATTTACGCTGTATCTGGCACTCGCTAGGTTAAGTAGAGGGAACCTAGTGTTAAGATACTCCTTTCCATTTTCCAGATTCATTGCGTGTTAAGTAGCGAAACTCAACGCCGCGTTTTACAGACACCAAAGGGAAAAATGAAAATTCTAAATAATCGCTGGCAACGACTAGTCTCAAACAACTGATTATATTGTTAATTCAGTGAAATTAATTTTCTAAATAAAAAAAATATGGAGCCCGCCCACCATTAAGGTGATTTGACTTATAGTATACTGACAATGCATACATGACTGAAATTTACAAGACGTTCCGTTACGACAGTTTCATGTCAGTTGTCATATATATTGTCAAAACGACAATAGATTTTATTACAATGACCTGCTGCACTTTGAATGTGTAAACCTTACAAGTGTGAAAGTAACAATGAAACATGTATCGGTATTATTGTAGCAATTCACAAAAGAAAATCTGGTGATATATTGTTTTGCATTTTAAAACGAATTAACTTTTTTGTACCGGAATGTAAGTTTTAATTTTATGCAATTAAATATAGCAGAATTAAAAGTAATTAATGTTAATTACAATTAAGCAGCAGAGAAACGATTTAAAATTTATATTAAAAGAAAATATATATAAATTATATTTAATTTCAAGACATAAATTACGTTTGAAATATCTGTATCAAATATAAAGAATAAAAGGTATAAATGATAATGTTGTCTATGCAATAAGCGTCGCCTCAAAGATAATAAGTAAAAGGAATGTACTGAGGCATTGCAATTTACACGGACTAGAACGAGAACAAAATAGATCATTTAAGACCATCGCGCAGTAATCTCATTTCCACGGTGCAGGTTCGAAGACCCGCCGGCCGCCCGCCGTCGCCGCTCACTCGCGTGATCGCGCTCTATCAGCCACCCAGAGTTCTAATTAATCTAATAGAAAGATGGACGTGAACAATACCCATCATCGCTTTATCTACATTTTCTCACTATTAATTGGACTAACGCGAAATTAATGGATTCCGTATTCTCGACTAACCATATAACGTTACAAAGCAATGCTAGCGTTCCTAGAATGCAATTGTGCACTAATAAGATTCATGTCACCTACTCTTAATATGCTGATAAGAAAAAATAAAATTTGAGATGAAAAAAAATTCCATATCTTACAGGTCAATATTTTTCTCACACAACAGCATATGGTGGTGTATTTTTGAAGTACTTTTTGCAGTAATATTTAATTTGAAACCAAATACTTAAACACCGATCACTCGTTTCTTTGTTTTCAGAAATACACCACAAGTATAGGTTAAGCAAAACGCCGGCCGGCGCGGCGGCGGGACGCGGCGCGTGGGAGGACCGAGCGCAGTTCCTGAGACGAGTGTAAACTCACATATATGCACGGCGAGACTTAGGGCCGCTGGTGCAGGCGGAGAACCACTGAGGATCGAATGGGGTGTCGAATATGATATCACTAGTATCGCGCAAAAAGTACCGCGGTGGCCGTTCGCGCGGCCGGTGTATAGGGGACTGGCGCGCGCTGGCTCCGAAACCCGGAGCCCGAGTCTACCCCGCACCCCTCTCCGACGCTCGCGCAGCGCTCTCCAGATGTTGCCATTTACCGGCTGTGGTACGCAGAAACCTCCAGAACTAGTCTCATTTATGCATTAAGCTTTCTTCAGATTCTGTGTGATGTACTAAGCGTTTTTTTTTTAAATGTTGTAATAATTAATTCATTACGTTTTAATGTAAAAATATATTGAACACATATAGATATCAAGTTGTACCATCATAAAAAAAAATTTTTTTTTTTATACATTTTTCTTAGATCCTCACGTAACTGTCTTAATAAGAATCTTCATATATTTTAATAAGTAAGGATAATGCAAAAAATTATAAGACTTCATGTCTATTAAAAAATAATTATAACTGCAAACTGCATAAAAAAGATTATCCAATTTTGTACCAGAATACAGGTGAGTCGTCGCATTTCAAATAAAATATAAAAAAAAAGTGTTATTGGCTGTATTAATATCGGCGGAAAATATAATCGGAATGATATAAACCGAAATTATCATATTTCCCAGAAGTGGCCAGTGCAATTGTTTCTCACTTTCATAGCACAGAATCGCGAGAGCCCAGCAACGCGACGGCAACTGGTAACTCGTTGCGAAGCGGCGAGGAGACGACGACCCCGCGCAGCCACGCTCTAGCGCGCCGAGCACCGCCTCGCCGAAACTTCGCACTTCACTTTTCCACCACAAGGAACTATCTGAACGCACCACCCGTGAAATTACCGTAAATCTGACGCAACAACACCCGTCTACTAACTAACATTGTCAATGCAATCCTGACAAAAACAACTAAAAACACTCGTAATGGAAAAATCCAGTCCTAAAGATTATCTAGATGTTGATTACGTTTTTTTTTTATTTTATTTAAATACTAGTGGACCCGAACTCGGCTACGCCCGCTTGAACTGTACGAATATTTATTAAATATATTTATGAAATTATTTTCATTTTTCAATAGAGAGATGCGTTAAGCAAGCCCCTTTTTACCCCCTAACAATAAACTTTGCAAATTGTTGCTTAGCAACGGTCGCATAGACGACGGTTGCTATTAACATGGCGGAATAAATTGCATGTCAAATTAATAAGTATTTTAATATATTGTAAAAAACAAGTATCCTATGTTCATCCCGACACCCTCAAGTATCTCTACATGAGTATTTTATCACAATTAAATTAGCGGTTTGGCCCTGATTGGGTAAAAGACAGACAGACAGACAGAGTTACTTTTGAATTTATAATATAGGTACGGATATATAGTATATATTTTTTCCAAATATATAAGCAAATAAACAAGTAATATTATAAAAAACATAAATTGCAAAGACACATCATATTAATTGATTAGCCATTCTCGCAAACAATAGAGATATTACGAAGTGACCGGATAAGGCAAGGTTTGGTCCATGTCGTGCTGAATCCCAAATGAGCAGCGCCTGCTCTCTCTCCACCTCGAGCGCTCACAAGCCTATACCATTACAGTAACAATGTGATTCACGATTGCAAAAATCTAAATTTGCATCAACATATGGTGGAACGTCGAAGTCCCTCGCGCACTTTATATTTAGTAACATGAAAAAAAACATCGCCGTCACCAGAAAATTGTCTGTAAACTTTAATATTTGAAGTATCTATAGGCCTGTAGAAAATCAAAGCTGTTGTTAATATGCATCCTGCAGACTAAAATCACTTATAAACAGTTAGATAACGGATGTCACGAAGTCTTTATTTTACATCGATACTATGAGTGTCTCCAATTATGGATCATTACTCATGCGTGCAATACTTATCAATATATAAGTCACATATTTAGTCGTCATAAATACTTATATCGAATGAATGACTCTTAGCGGGGCGTGAAATTTTCAAATATAACATTACAATGAAAAAGAAGTTAAGCTAAGTATTTATTAATGTATGTATATTAATTTTCACATTCCTCGAGAAAATTATTACATTAGCTTGCAGTATACTTAAAAGCTTTATAAAATCCCCGTCTGTTGAAAAAGGAGCGAAAGTTCGTGTGGTTCGCTTCCTGAAGCAGGTTTCAATCTAGATAAGACTAAAGTTTAAAACACGTTTTCAGAAAGTTTTCATAAACTTATAGACTCACTTCCTCCCGAGACGAGTAATACGTTACGTTTTTTTATTTTTTTCAATGTCTAAAATACGTGCAGATTACACGGTCGACGAACTTGCGGCCGAAAAAAATAATAAATATTGTCTGAATGCGCTATGCGAATAAAAAACAATATGGCGATCTCAGACAATATGAGTGCACATGTTAAAAGAATCAATATGGAAGTAAACATTTGCAAAATAAAAAAAACTTTAAGAATAATGTTTGTAATATTATATTAAAAACTTTCTATTTCGCGGCCGAAGTTTATATTGATAAAATTAAACTAAGCGCAGATAAATCTCATCACTTTTACCGCAATTAATTATATCTTGAAATCTAAAGTTGTACAAAAAAAATAATAATAGAAGCTTTAATTAAAATCATGCATATTTATAATCATATTTAAAAAAAAAAACGACTTATACAGACATCATTTGGAGAGCATTGTTGAATTATAACGAGCCGCCCGCTGTACCGTCACAATAGTGGAGCGCAAACATAGACTGGCAGACCAAACAGCATACGGCAAACAAGACCTGTCTCGACATTTATCGTACTCGAAAACTCCTGAACCTTTAATGAGACTATAAAAACTTTCTATAATGATATGAATAGTTCTTGAGATCTTTGTATAATTATTAAATATATAAAACGGGTAATGATAGAACGTTTCTAGTGTTTTCCTTCTGGCATTCTCTCGACCTCACATTACCATTATTTGAAGTACGACTTCCTGAAAGTAAACTAGTATCTGTGAATGATAATTAATGTAATCGACTATAATACTGCGATAGTTAATTTTCTTAGAAAGAGGATCACCGTTACAGTATTTAGTTTACAGCAAACAATCTCGTCGCTGTATAATTTCCGATACTCGGCTCAATCACGACCACAATACTTCTTATAAATAAATATCGTTATTTTCTACATTATTCGTTGTTTTATGAAAGATTTTCTATATATATTAATTATTATGTAAAATAAGATAAAATGTATATGTAAAGTGGTATATGCCGGCTATAAAATTGAAAAATATATATTTCAAAAACACATTAAATTAAATCTTCATTCGAAAGTATAATATTTAACGAGAAGACGTTCAATAATAAATTTTATTCTTGCACAACTTTTAACGACATTAAAATTCTAATGAATATTTCTTAACGATTACTTAGTAAAATTTTATATTCTTTATACAATCGAGAAAGTAAAAGTAAAAACATTACTTTACTTTTCATAATTAAAGCATTATAAAAAAATAGCATAATGAATTCTCTAATGCTGTTCATGTGTAAACCCAATTAGAGCACTAGTCTAACCCGCCCGATACTGAGATAACAAATTACATAGTCGCAATTAATTCTTACTTCTTAAGATTCTATCTACACTAATTATCATTACCCAAGGTAAATATAAAGGAGCAGCTAAAATTAGTAAACGTACCAGATTTGTCGAGGTAATAACACAAGCTTTGCCAAATACCAATTTCCTGCTCGTTGCACATTATATGTATAAATAACTAGCACACTCGTCCGTGGAATGATGTCATTAACCTGGCCTTAAGATGACATCGCGAATAGACTTATAATATTCTTCACAATTAATTTCGTGACATTATAAAGTAACTGCCTAAAAATATAATAATAAATAACATAAAGCTCCAACTAAAAATAAATATTAAAATGGAATAAAAAAATATTATCCCAAATGCACTACTGGTTCCCAATATCCAAAGTATAGCTATAAACATTAACGTTCCTGCCGCGTTTCGGATGACCAAAGAATTACATAATGCTGCCAGTTTTTTGGTAACTTACCTATACGGAAATCTTACAACAAGATTTAAGGTTACGGTAAACTACTGTTTAATTTTTATCAAAATGAAATCTAGCTAGTGGTTGACAAAATAATTATGAACAGAACGACATATATGGAAGGACTAAAATAATTTTCCTTTTAAGTCACACTTTTAAATATGACATATGTGTGACGGAGTTTTTGTTATGGGCTGTGAAAACAATCGCCCACCCACGTGGCTCTGAAATGGTGTTTAGGTGATACAGTCCGCGACGTGTTGGGCGCGATCCAACAAACGATTTACGACAAGATAAAATTAAAATATGCAACATTTCTGAATTCTCCGCTGTTACATATGAACACAACACATATTATGTGTATGTACGTATTAGAAAGTAAGCCGACAAATATATTTTTAAGCGCCTCTAATGGCTCGTATAAATATAAATTTACAATTTCAAGTCAAACGTCCAATTTTGTTAGGAATGTTGGTAAAAAAGCATCTGAGGAATCCAATTTAGTGGATATCTCGTTATCCGGGCGCAATGATTTGGGACCAGGACATCTTTTGTCAGCGTCTACCGTGATTTTAGATCACAAAAGACGTAAATTGACAAAGAGTCCAATCCTCTTATTGGGAGGCTCTACGTACACTTGTCCGGAAGATATATGGCAGTGTCACGACATAGAACGATGTCGATCGTGACTCTCTGGTTATTAAATGTTTTATTACAACCAGTGAACCAGTAGAAAGGATTACACAACGATAGCGATAAGAAGAAGATAAGAAATTTAGTTTTTCTACAAAACATAAATATTTTTCCTTTACTTTTTAGAGATATAACTAACGTGTTTCAAAATTCATACTCGATGCCAACTGTATATTTTTAAAAAAAAAACGCAGACGTGTATAAGCAACGATGAAAACCAACATGATGCTATACGAGTCATAGTTGTAGCAAAGACAAGGGTGGGGCAGCACGGCAATAATTGTAATGATGTCAAAGAGAGGGCTGCGTCTCCCGCAACCCGCGCCGCTCTCTATTCATTTTTACTGCGATGCACCCTCCCGCCACGCCGTGAGACCACTCCACTGGTTATAATCAGTACTACCTATTGTTTTTAATCAAACCTGGAAAGTATTCCTACCACAATTATATTTTAAAATTCAAACATGGAAAAAATATAAATTATATCAAGTAATTTTTCAAATCACACTTCAATCAAAACGTTCATATATTTTAATAATTTGAAACTAGAAGGTCAGACGGCAATTTAAACTATAGGCGCTAAATATTTATGGTAAGCATTATTGTTAAACAAAAACGCATATTGATTGACATGCAAGCGCGACGGTATGGTAGACTGCCATTGGATATTTAATTATTTATAATGCAAATTCTAGCACCATCACCGACAGCGCCCCCGCGCGGCCGCAGACGACGCGATGCCCGACATATTATATGGAGCGCGACTTCGTATACTTTCATAGAAAATAATCATGTTAACCACTTACTTTCAACCACTTTACGTATTGAGAAATAAAAATGTATTGAGACATTGCCAGAGAACGTTTCTTTTTGCATGAGTTAACGAAATGATAACTGTTGTAACTAAAGTTTTATACAATTAGATATGCATATAGCAAATTTCCAAATTTCATTTAAGTTATTTGGATACGTTTACTTGCATCTTACAACACTCACTCAATTCTAGCTCACCTCAACAACCAATATTCTCAATTTTTCTAATACTTGGATCTATTGCTGAAAAGGTTAATTATTCTCTCAATAGTTATTAAAATAACTTCATTCCAATCAATTCATTACGGCACATATATAATGTACTAGTGGACCCGGACGCGGCTACGCCTGCTTGAACTATAAGAATATTTATTAAATATATTTATGAATTTATATTCAGTTTTCAATAGAATATGTAAGAAAATATAAGCTTAAAGAATCAATAAGAAAAATAAGTACAGATATATTATAGTGATATAGAAAAATATCTGAGTTATTGAAATGAACCAACAAAAGAAGTAAAAGTAACTAAAGGCTAGGTATTCTTAATATTAGAAAACCTAAAGTTACCTAAAATTTTCTGTGCATGCGTACATACTCGTAGAAATCGACTCTATGAAATAACTAAACATTTTTCTATATGAAATAGGATAATTTGTGCGAACAATATCAAATAAAATAAAAAGAGAACCAAAATGTAGTTTAAATTAATTATAATTTAAATTAAATAAATTACATAAAATTAACAATAGTTCCAAAATGTATGAAAATTTATAAAACCGTCAACATCATCTGCCCGTTCGCGTAGGTCATACTATGCCGCCCGGAGTCTAGGTTATTTCGAATCAGTGACATCTCCTTAATTATTTATTAGAATGTTATACAATAAACTATAATTTTAATCTAGATAAAATTATATTAAGTATACATAACATTTATCTAGAGTGTGTTTAGAATTTTTAATTTAATGAAAAAAAGAAAACGGCCCTTAGTTATTTTACCACGAAGACGTTAATGAATGCCATAGTCCATGATTCGTTAGGCAAGTGGGACTTGTACTTTTCAAAACACAATCTTTCTAAAGTATTTTTTAAAATAAGAATTAACTTCTACTTAAAAATATTTAAATGAAAATAAATACTTCATGGGCCTCACCTACTTTTTAGTCTATTATTTAAATGTCCATTATTTGTAATTTAAGTAGTTGTTTAGTAAATTACCAAGAACATTTTAACAGTTGTGTGACTAAGGCGTACGTTACCAGCGTTTGTGTAGTCAACGACTTAATCGAGGAAGTATTCATTAAAGTTCAAAATGACAATTACTAACCTGAATAACTTAGGTGCAATTATTTTGTTTTAAAAAGGTAAATTTTAACATTTAAATTGTATAGTGTAGCCTACCTCATTACCCTAAAAAAATATTTAAGCGCCAGCAATCTATGCTGATCTAGTTTAATATATTTCTGTACAATTTCAATGTTAATTGTTTTCCAATCTCAATCTTTTTGTCCAGCTTCACGCTGTATCTCTAGAATAATGTAAAGCATTAGTTCCCTCCCCGCTCTCCATCCAATTCCAGAGACATTGCGTTTTGAGGAACAGAACGTTCCGTTTCTCTTCGACACCAGAGTGAAAAATTAAATCATTAATATTTAATTTTCTCAAAGAATAAACTTGGAATTTGAACGATTCCTGGGAATCGAACTTAGGCTAACCATACGCCAGGCCTGGCCCTAATCCCAGACGTAATTTAAATTTGTCATTCTCTTAGAACAATCAAGCAAGCAATATTGCTAAATAAGTGTAAAACGGTAAACAAATGCCAATTTTGTTAATTATACACAAAAACAAGAAAAAACAACAATTGTATTGTAGGCATGTGGGAAGTAGGATGTGAATGAAAGTTGGCAGATAAAGTAACGATAAAATAAACAGTGTCAAGGTCACTAGCGTCGAGGTGGACGCTCTGCCAACTAGTGCCCAGTGCCCACTATCAACGCCCGCGCAAATATAATCCTACAGAATCGGTTTCGTTATACAATAATACATATACAAATAAACACAAAAAAAATTGCTGGTCACGTAAAATAACAACAAGATTGTTAATTAAGGCCATCATATCGCACACAAGCGTGTGAAGGTTGTAGGTTCCATTCTCGCTCGAGGGAATGAATCATTATTTATAAATATTCCATTTTTGATCACATTTCTGAACTCTAGTACCAAGGCAAAAAGGTCTGCGTTTAGTGTTGCCTCGAAAATTCGGCAGAAAGTGGGGAACAAAGTGTCTTAACACTAGGTTCACTCTGCCTGCCGTGCTATATGCGCGAAGCTGATAAATAAAAAAAAACACGAATTTATTCTTTTGTTTTCATATTAATTATCCATTGTGCATTCGATTACAGAATGAAATACAAACAACAAGTGGGAAAATATGATGTTATGATAAAATTATTCTTTATAGTTTATTTCAATTCGCATGAATATACGTTTTACATATATATTGCAACGAGAGAGGAAACGATGTCAACGGCTGGTGAATACGAATGACTTTGTATAATTTACGCTCTCGGGCCTCTACTTTGGAGCGGTCTGGTCTTCAGCTACACTGCACAAGCGACTCATTGTAAATTAATGGAGCCGCTGTCGCCAGTCATAACTTAATTAATGAGCTTCGTACTCTTATGAAATTATAAATATTGTGCGTTTTAAATTGTATTATTATCTGTTTCCGGTAATATTTCCTTTCAAGTAAGTAGGTACTTAAAAAAAATTATAGCCTATATTTTTACCTGTAGGTATATTTAATATTTTCATTTGATAACATGGAACGGACTGGAGCGGAGTGTATTAACATTAGGTTCCCAGGTAACCTCTTCCTTCCCTGCTACGTGCGAAATATAGCGTAAAACTGTATTTTTACGTCTTCTTCAGGTACGATATGATATTGCGTATTAACAATTTCATTACATAATTTAAATTAATTTATAATATACGTACTTTTAAATAAAATCGTTGTATAATTACAAAAATGTCACCCAAAATATAGGTGTAGCTTACATCATTTTAAAATAAAATTTTCTGCCAAAACGAATTTTTATAAGTAAAGTTTATTTTAGTAAGTAGAGAGGCTAGAGAGGGAAACGAAGTAAATATTATATATAGATTATCCATAGTTAAATCTCTTAGGTATAGGTTACATGTGGTGCATTAAATGATTGCTAGCTTAATAGATCTTATCAGCTATCATCGGTCGATTATTCAATATCAAAGCAATCAGAGAAGCCGCATTTTGCGGGCGTTGTGAAACAAAACGGTCTAGTGAAATACATTTCTGTATACAGTATTAAAATACTGTATTGAAAATTCATCAAAGTGCTTTAGTGCTTAATATTTTTACAATAATTACATAGCTTGCTTATTTTATATGATTATTTATGAATTTCATACTAACGAAAAGATATATTTATAACCCCATAATAATTTCATTTCATGTTCAAAATCATAATATGAGAAAGTACCTACCACTTTCTTTATATAGAAATTTGATTTACAACCTAGCAGTTAGATGAAACATAGAAACTATAATTATGACAACTATTTTTAGATTGTCCTGTCTAATTTAGTAACAGCAGGGCCGAGGCGGATAGCTATTTATAAAAACATAAATGTAGAAAGAATGAACGTAACATAATGAGAGTTAAAAAACTGACAATTTCTTTTTTTTATAAAACAACAGCGTGAAAACCATTCCACAGGCTTTGGTGAACAATAAAAAACGAAACAGGAAGGAAGATGCCCCCGGCGGGAAAAGCGTCATATAAAAGGTATATATGGTATGAGCTATGACATAGTCCTCAAATGCTTTTATGAAATTTGATCTTTACTTTCCGCGTTTTAAGGATTAATTCAGAAATCCCGACGAATGAATGTCGGATTAACGCCACATGACCACCCCGCCCCAGTTTAAATATCAACTGCGACTGTTTAAACTGTTAAAACTCATAATCCAATAAAGCCCTCATGTGTGTACTCGAGTGAAAGGTGGACTTTCAAAGGTATAGCAGTTTAATTATTAAAATAAATATCATTTTATCTCGTAAAGTTTGTGCAAATTGAATTCGAAAATTTCGACATCAGCGCGTTTTATATGGCTTTACGTGTTCTCGAAAGAAAATTGTTCATATTTTTAAGACGATTATAATGAAAGGTGACGCATTAGGTATTGGTAGTACTATATGGCTTGACTATACGAGTCTAGAAATACACATAGGTACAATTTTTCTATGTAAAAATAGTTCCTGTCGTCTACATAGCTAACTTTCAATGTAGATAAATGAACTGGGAATAAAAAAAAAAACGAAAAATAATATATAAACAACAAATGTTTTTCGAACAATGCAAACATTTAAAAGAAACCTATGGCAAGGTCACAACATAATATAAGAAGAGCACAGTTGTTATTTATCAGTGGCAAACAAACTGGCGTGCCTGCTGACAATGGCCCGTTTACACGAGCGCTGGGGAACTTCATTTGGAAAGGTTTCATGAAGACGCGTCTGGAACGGGGGTGCTCAGAGCTGTGGGCGCAGTGGAAACAAAGTATCGAATTTCTCCACTTCCCCATTTCCGACGCAATTACGTAACAATATAGTCGAGTTGTTGCGGGTTGGCTGCGGGTTGACCGCAGTCGCTGAGACCTAGACTGCGCCGCAATCTCGTTACGCTGCACAAAAGCGTTTTGTTATACAACTTAGGTATGTATCTGCGAGACCCATTTTCAAAGTTTCTGAATAGTTTCACGAATAAATTATAAAGTTCAAAATTCAATGTCAAATTTGAATAGAAGTGTGCTTACAAAATTTTCATAAATTTAATAATGAAAAGCCTGTTATGAGAAAGTCTATGTTTGAACATGGAATTCAGGCACAAGATATTATAATTAATATTTACATTTTACGAGGAGAATAGTATGAAATATAAAATTATTATTCGAGATAATATACTAATTCTAAACATATTTTTACCATTAATTACTATTTTGTTATAGAAAAGAAAGAAATCAGATACAGCATTAAGCAAACGATATACAATATCTATATTTCCGTAGGTATCGGTAACGCGATACTTTCTTTTATGTAATCAAGGTGATCAAACTGTAGGTTTCTCTCAGGGGCATCATCAGATAGTAACTTGAGCTAGAAAATTATGTCCGCTAATCATTCAACTCGATTCAAACGTCAACTTGTCACTGCATCGGAAGAGCCGGCTAGGGCTGCCAGGTTATTGTCACACACGATTACAATCATATATTTATGATATCTACTATTAATTTTAAAAATGAGTGAGTAAAATATGTAATTTTTAATAATTAACATCCTAAGTAAAAATAATGTATATATTAACATTCTTACAATTGTTTCAATTAGCTAATCCCACAAAAGAATAGGCATAACAACTTCCAATTTTATACTCTATTCTAACTAAGCAAACTTACAGTCTCAAGAACTTTTAATTTCTTTTTGACGCCGCAAACCAAATGGAACAATAGTCAAAGTGGCATACAACACCCTCTCCCTCAGTACCTACAAGTGTCACAATGAAAAACCCTCACATTTGTGTGACAACAAAATCTGTTGAGCAGCTTTTCGCCTTGAGCGAAGCGATCCATTAAAGACACTTTACAAAGACTGGAAGGGCGCCCAAGTTACGGCAACCACAACAAGTGCGACTGAGACTTCCGTAGCAGAAAATATCAAAATGCGGGGAGCTAACAATCTTGTTTCCTAACATGTGTAGACGCAATACCAACGAGCTCGTTACGTCACAAGCGTGTGAATCAACCAATATAGCTTTTCTCGAGTGCTGCCAATCAATGTCGATCGCGAAATCGCCAAACAAAGCGAATTCAGTCATTTGAATTAAAATCTAAATTAAATTAAATAGGAACAGGTCAAGGTCAGCCTTCGAGAAATCTTTAGCTGAATTTATTATTAAAGTATTAAACCTCATGATTTATTCTCATGTTAATTCCATTCTAGAGCCGTGAATCAAATAGTTCATTAAAACATAAGTATATCGTTATATAATTACTAGGCCGATATGACTTTCTTATCAGGAAACTAAACCGTTGCGACCGCTATTTGTAGGTATGACATAAGTGAAAAGGCACTTGACTCATGACAAAACGCTTTTAAATATATACCTATAAGTAGCTCTACCGCGAGCAGGAGTGGTAACCAGTTGTAAGAAACATTAAAAATCTAAATTTATTAAAGTAATCAAGGACAGATGTGTTTTTAATAAACTCGCATTTACTTAAATTTAAGAAATCTTTTCTGATTACTATATAAAAACGAATGTACTTCCAAAATATTCCATTTATCTTTGAACATTTAATGACTTAAAAGGAAACCCATATAATTGTATATTTCCTTTTTGTATTGATTACGATACCATTACTTTGTTTCCACTGCATATTAAATAAAATGTGTAAAAGAATAAAAAATAAACAAAGCACTTACTTGGATCATTCATCAACTGGTTATACACTGAGAGGGCTACGGCGTCTTCGCTGACGACGTCCCAGAGGCCGTCACACGCGACCACCACGAAGTCCTCGTCTCCATCCAGGTCCACCACTGTGATCTCCGGTCGCGCCGTCACGCACGGCTTGTACTGTGCGTCACCTACACAAAACATTCAATGAGTACGAACAAAAAGCTTTAAAATATAATGCCTTTTATGAGCACTAATCAGATCCGACGAAGTGGACCTCGCAAAAACGCGACACGTAATGGATTTCAAATTAGAACAAGGTTGCGACTTATATTAACAGAAAAATAACTGCGCATTTCTTTCAGGAAACTGAATTCGAACGGGGGCTCTCTCGGCATTAGTAACGTATGAGATGTTTTATTTTATTTTTAATAACGTTTCAGCTTTTCATGCCTCGACGTTTTAATTAAAATTCCAACGTATAAAAGGGACTGGGATTCATTAAAAGTTAAACCCATTAAGTTTAACACGGAAATGTACATAATTTTTCATCTAACTAACGAGAGCACCTATGGGTGGCCATTTCGAAATCTATACTAATCTAATGTGGCATATAATTCGTATGGGTAAATTAAGCCTGAGTTCGAGGGGCAAAATAAATGCTGCGGGACCTAATCTCCCGTGGAACGCAAAATCAATGGGTCCCGATGAGGGGGACAGGCCCGTGCCGAGCTGTGAAGAAAACGTCAACACTACATTTGTATTGATACACCATTGATGGCTTATAATCTATGTTAGAGACGGGGCGATATCGATAGAAATAAATATAGAATGTATATCATAATATATCAGCATCGATTTTTCTATACAGATGGAAAAAAAATGAGAACGATATTCAAGAATTGTTAATTAAAATGTCTGTAATTATATTTTTACAGATAACAAACAAGTTTAAAAATGTTTTTATTTATGTCAAATTACATATATATATATATATATTATTTACATCAAAAGCGTAAGGACCTAAACAGGAAAATAAAGTACTATCATAACTGTGACTAACTTATTTATGTCCTTTAGAATGAGCTATATAATGCGCACATCGAAATCATTAATCATATTTTAGCTTTCCTCGAAACTCAATGTTTCTATTATTAAAAGATTAACAATAAAAATAACATAATATCTTTTATTTGCTACAAACATTTATTAAAGGAAACTTTAGGCTGCAATATATATATAGAATTTGTAGTGTTGTCGGTCGCCATTCACCACTCTGCGAGTGCAGCGTGTCCGATGTGATCGATATAGTTCCGTGCAGCGCGGGCCGAGGGAGTAGGCAGGGGGCGACCGTGCGGCGCCCGACGCGCGCACCTCACCGCGATTAACTTGTAAATTAAACCAGACAGCTTTGTTTATAATTAAATGTCACATTTCTTTAATGTAAAAAGAGTACGACTAGAGAGAGTAGACACCATGTAAACACCTGTAATATAATCTATATACAAAGTTAAAGTCTTAATCTGATTTAACTGTGAAAGTAGACTGAGCAGTATTTCAATTTCCCGACGTCTACCTAACATGTTGTAATCAATATTCTACCCTTCTAAGTTACTTGCGGTAGGACACTAAATCAATTTGAATTTCCTGCGTACAACGAGTGTCACGTATATCCTACACTTTCTAACACTAAGTTCTTGTCATTTATATATTTATCTAAGTTATTGTTATTTGTATATATTGGATATGAATCTCTTTCTTCTCTAATTCTGTTTCTCATTACTTAATATGATTACTGGCAATAAGTAATTCGTTCAAGTTAATTAATCATATGTGACGACATGAGCCTTCCTGTGGCGACAACATTATAATTTGCAAATGTATTCAAATGAGAAGAAATCCTTATAAATTACAGCGTTATATCAACGTAGGGTATGATATGGCAATTTATCTCTCATCCCCCGACATCACGCTAACAACTTAATGGCGGACACACGACTGTAATGACTACGGGGGCTTCCAGAATTACACAGCTTAGATACTAAAAATGTTTAAGTATATTTCTAAACTATGAAAACTTATTCTTAATATGTTTATAGTTATTGATAATAACCAATATTTATTTGAAATACCCAGTATAAAAATTAAGTTTTCTCTAAAAAAAAGTCTTAAAAAAGTTTTCTCTAAATGCTCTATTGACCATAAGATCTTATGGTTGTTTGTTTACTGAATGTTTCTTAAAAGTTATAATATGCGAGCTCTTATTACTAAAATTATTCTGCCGAGAGTGCAAGCATAATTATTTTTAAGATCATCGATAAACAATTTTTCATATGATATTTATCACGTCATATTTTTAAAATAAACGCAAAATAAAAATTCTTCGCATTACAAAGTTTTATATTCACCCAGTTTACAATATAACTTTACGCTTTTTTGTATGTTGTCAAGCAATAATAAAATACAGCAACAAAAACTGTATTTATTAAAAGCAATTATTTTATATTTAATACAGTTTAGAGACACTCTTAGATTTTGGTTCTATTAAAAGCAGTAGGAACACTATATACATACTTACTGTGCTTTTTATAGCTTCACTGAGCACTAAAGTATGGTTCACACACTTCTTTCGCCTAGGCCACTGTCATTTACATTTTTATACATGCTCTCCGGAGAGTCCTCATGCCTTTTACGAGATCTTCCTCCAGTATCATAGAGACTATGTTCTTGAAGGTCAACCGAGATCTCCCCCTCCCCAACCATTCACTTTGTCTTCATAAATCTTTATTACCGCTATTTCATCACATATTCTCTCGACATGCCTAAACCACCTGAGCAAGTTCATCTTCATTCTCACTGTGACATCCTCGCTAGTGTTAGCCATTCTGCGTATCTAAATATTCATTTGTAGGGAATTAATCAGGTAAACTGACTACGCATATTCTACGAAAATATCGCCTATTCACGACATTCTTATCTTTCTTTCATTCTTATTGTTTAATGTCTACGTTTCGCTACCGTATAATATCGTCGATACCTGCACTGCACTTATGTTTCGCCATATCATCAATGCATGCATACTATGTTGCTTAAATATAAATATTATAAAACGAATATAATCAAATATAGATAAATTAAAACGCATACACCAATCATATAGATTGGTCCTTATTCAAATTCTGAGTGGAGATCATAATAATTGTCAACAAACTGTATACCACTATATATAATTATCAATCAAGAATCCCCAAAACGAAAATAAATTATATTTCTTTTTCAGCTTTCTGCCTAGCACATAGCATGGTACAAGTAACTTGGGAACCCACTGTTAAGACATCCGTTCCCATTAAGACACTTCCGTTTCCCACTTACCGCCCAATTCTGGATGCATTGCGTGTTAAGTGGCGGAACACTACGCCACGCTTTACATCGTTATAAGGCCGAGGAAAATTAAAACATTGAATATTTCATTCCCTTGAGTTCTTACCCGATCGAACCTCACAACCTGTCGTGTTTTGGCACGACAGAGCTTGAGCTGAGCTCAAGAAAATTGTATGAATATTATTAAATTATTATAATTATTCAGCGTGAACAAGTATTAAAGCCAATGAAAGCGTACTAGAGCAAAATAATAATTGTCAAGTATTATAAGATTGTGACAAACAACAAAATCCATTGTATTCGAGGGGCTAAAATACGAGCTCGAATGAATAACAGCCAACCCCAGCCAGTAGGGCTCGTGATAATAAAACGACTGATTAACCGCCCGCTAGAATTATCACACCCGTCGCTCGGAACAATCGACACCCCTATTAATGTCAAAAAATTTTAAGTAATAGGCACGAAATTTCGATAATTTTATTATTTTAGTAAAACATTTATTTGTTTAAGTTTGATTGTTTTGTTAGTTTTCTAATGATAGTCCATATTTTGTTTAAATAAAACATTTTCTGTTCACGGATTCGAATATAGAATCATAACATCGGGGATACTCTAGATAAATATAATAGTATTAGTATTTACTTAAATATATTATACATAAAAGCTTCCTCTAAAAATCTGTGGTGTTACCATGATTATATGTCCGAAATATATTTCGAATCGAATAGATTATTATTATAACAACTTAAATAATTTTCGTAGTTTAGTTAGTAGTAGTTCATGGTTTTTTTTATATACGAGTATGTATACGATATACATATAATGCATAAAAGAAAATTTTATGTTGAAGGATTTCGCTCTTCACTTTTAGTCCTTTTCAGATAGGAAATCCATTATTGCGCTTCGTTCTACCAATGTGTAGATGGATGGAGATTTCTCCGAAACTAAATTACATTTTGATTATTGCTTTTATCTAAAAATTAGTTACAGCAAAAGAAAATTTGAAACACGATGATTCGCGTACAACTCGGGGAAATTATTTTTATTTTCTCGTCCAAGTAAATAGACAAACCTCGGAATTAAATTCTGCCACTCAACTTTCAAGGTCTCGAAAATTGCGCGGAATTTGGGTGTCTTAACACACGGTTCCCTCAGCCTACCATGCTATATGTGGGATACAGCATTAAGTTAAAAATTATATATTAAGACGCTAATTACCAATAGCTCGTGACACTGCAAGTTGTCCGTTGACTCGCCACGTGCCCCAAAACATCACTTTACCGCCTGTCGATTCTATTCGTTCTCGTTCGTCCTGTCACAAAAGAAAATATATCAATATATTTCTTTAGTAGATTACGTAGAAATAAAGCGGGCAGTTGAAACAAAGACTATACCGTACTTTCAAGGATCCCCGAAGCTGTCCAAACTTACTTAATAAATGCTAATAATTTTCAAGGAAGTTTTTTTTTTTTTAAATTTTAACAGCTACATCCACGGGCGCATAGTTGCCCGTGCCTTTTTTTATTTTATAAAAGTTTTTTTTTTTTAATGTGGCGTACTTAATTTTGGGACAATTTAAACTGTACTTATATCTAGAGCTTATACTAGAGGGGTTGGATGAGACCCCTACAGACATTTTTTTTTTTTTTAAATTATGTTATTAACATTTATAACTTATTTAACATATATAATTATAGTATATTACATATATAATTGTCTTTTATATAATTACTTTATACATGTTTAGAACACCTTCGCCTATTAGATTTGGCCTGGCTTATGCAGAACACCTTCCTTAAGTTTTTGGATCAGTGCCTCTTCGTGCCTTTAATTATCATATCTAAATTTTATTACATTGAATACGTAAAATTTAGTTTAAGCAAATATATATATACTTAAACTAAAATTTAATTGTGTGGTTTAAGCGCTTAACTAAAATTTTATTTAAAATTGCTTAAAATATATATATATATATATATATTGTTTTCGTCCATGCCTTTCATCCATCTAACTTTAAACTTTCTGAACAGGATGACTTTCCAGGAAACACATCCTGTCTTTTCTCCCGGTGTATATACTTACAGTTCGATCAGGTTTATGTGGGTTCACAAGCTGCAGCAGGCGCATTCGCTTAGCTAAAAGCGCTAAGGAGTCACCCGCCCACGCCGCCACCAGCCGCCGCCCGCGCACCGCCACCGACACCGCCGTGCTACCGCCGGAGGCACGCTGCGAGAAAATAAAAAATAAATCATTTAAATTCAACTCTTTTTTTAAGCTTCCCGCTGTATCCCATCCCGTTTAGCAGACTAGGGAGATTTGACTGTTGGAACTCAGCACTGCGCTGTTTATCTTTTCTTAATAGAGAGAGAGAGAGAGAGAGAAGAAATGAAAATAATTTTAACGCTCTGCTAATAAGATAAAAACCTCTTAACTATCTTCATTTACTGACAGCAACTACAGCACTTTTGTACGCTAACAATATAATATAAAACTACCCTCAAAATAATAAACAACAAAAACATCCCAATACCTTCTGATTATTTTTCCTAACAAATTCAGCATCAGTCCTCAGATATGCGTCGTGGGTCGCCTGTCTTAAGTCCCTTGTGAAGTGCGGGCTCTCCACCAGGTACTGGTGTAGGTGCGCCGCGCAGTACGTGGCGGCGGCGGAGCCAGCGTGGCCGTCGTACACTGCGTAGAAACTTGTGGGCTCTGTTGTCTGTTAACAATTATTATTATTTTATTAAAATATGCAATTGCTGTAGGTCCCTGGAAAATTTAATAGAAATTGACGTTTGCATAAAAATATATTCTAATTGGCTGTCGAAAAAAAGAACAGGGAGTTAAAGTGCAAGAGGAAAATTTCTATATTTCTTATTCAAAGAGCAAAACAACAAAACATATGAATAAGTGTGTACCAACATGATTTCCACGATTGCGATTATTCAAAATATGTGTAAATGTAGAAAATCATATAAACTGAGTAACCTCAATAACAACAAAACCATTTAAAGCTAAGGACAACAATGCTTTGTCACTACCCGGCAATATAAGACGTGGTCACTAGCCAGAGATTACCAAGTCATCTTAAAGACTATTTTAAATATATATAAATTATTAATGATTCTTGTTACTAAGGTATACTTTTATATAATAAAGTACCTGTTCTAGATTTTGATAAAGCTAAACTAAAGAAACAAGAGGGAGGGAGAGAGAGAGAGAGAGACAGAGAGAGATCTAATAAATCTCACTAGACTCACCGTCAAATTAACGTTAACAAAATAATGTTATTATAGCTGTAAAGCATTTTATATGATGTTTGGTTTGTCTGACATGTTTATTAATTATATTAGGATCAACAAAAATTTGATGTTATTTTAGGCGTCGCGCCAAGCACATTTCATAAGCAATTTTAAAATATTTATGAAAGCCACCAAATTTATGAACGAATGAGAATTCTTAAAATAAATGAGAATCTAAAAAGTATAATAACCGAACATAAATTCCCAAATAGTTATTGAGATACAGATTACGTCAAACTATTTAGGATATACAGATAGAAACATCTAAAATTGATACTTTTAGTGAATGTCAAATATTTTTTCATGATTTGTAAATTTCTACAAATCATGAAAAAATATTTGACATTCTATTCCAATAGAGGTGAAATGGATTTTTAATATATGACTAAGAAGTAATTTATCTTTTAAGCCTAGACGGTATCACCGTCTCGTAAACAAGTCATTTAAAGAGGAAAACGTATTTTCAGTTTAAGTCTCAATTTTAATATAGACGATTACTTGTTAATGCATAATAGACGAATTAAACTTTGAATCGATGCTCGGACGATTCATTAATAGGATAACATACATATAGGACTCTATAAAATATTAATTTACAAGTACATAGTTAGACTTAGATTATAATATTAGATCAACTGAATGTTTCTCAGGCATGATATTTGAGCTCATCATGGGACATTAAAAGCGAATTGTAATATGAGTCAAACGTGGTCTACAACTACAAATGAGTCAGCTTTTTAAAAGGAATCCGAGACA
This sequence comes from Heliconius nattereri, assembly GCA_013403645.1. Lineage (NCBI taxonomy): Eukaryota > Metazoa > Arthropoda > Insecta > Lepidoptera > Nymphalidae > Heliconius > Heliconius nattereri. The sequence continues at coordinate 2,790,749 of JAAIXI010000237.1, forward strand.
TATGAACTAAGTAGGTATATATTATATGATCAATATTGTCCTGGTACACTTTCCACTAGCCTTCGATTTAAATCTATTTATTTAAAAGGATAATATTTATTTTTGAGCGCGTTTTCCAATCCATTCCAAGTTTTCTAATTTTAATTAGTAAATCATGCATTAGGCATGAATAGACTGTATTAAGCAATAAGCATTCTATTCTAAAATCTGGAATATTTATTTTCTACTGACTTCCACTGAAGCTGACCTCAATTCCAAATAAAGCTTCCAGGTTTCCTATTTCCACATGTCTATCTTCCATTGCTCGTCGAACATTTTTGGTGGCGGATGATACCGTGCGGTACTCTCTCATGGAGGGCGGTGGCGGTGGCGGTAAGGTGTCTAGGCGGGAATTGTCCAAATATCTTAAACATACGTCATTTACGCGCGCAGTTACTGCTTGCATTAGTCGGAGGGCTATGTATTCTGGAAATAAAAAAAATGGAACTTTAATAAGCATCAGACAGGCATTCAGCAGAGTAGGCAGAAACGGAAACGAGAAACGCTGAATTCTAGAGGTATTTGATGGAACTCAAGCCCGCGCTTTGCCTCGACACCAGAGCGAAGAAATAAAAATTATACATTTTAATAAATATTTCATTTCCTCGAATGTAATGTATGGTAAAAATGTTTTAAAAAGGTGAGAATCTGTTTGGAAGAAGAATCCAGCTCAATTTACTATCAGCATAAACTTACTGTCTTTAAAATAATAAATTGTAATAGATTTAGTTTGATTCTCTGCAACAAGCAAAATGTGGAAAATAATAAAAGTTATAGAATAATAGCAAGCTAACTTGTAATACGAAACATTTAAAAACCGTTACGGTTTTGTTTGTATTTGTACTGCTAAATGCTTTTTATCTGAAAGTGATTTTATGGCATTGGATTCCAATAACTTACTTAAAATATTCGTTACAACCTTTTAGGATTAAATTGGACACTTGAGAATAAGTGGTAGAGTTTTTTACTCCACATCTAAAGAATTTAGGTTCGGACTCCACTTCTCTCATCTCCGCTTTAGTTAAGTCCGGGCCTTATTGCTCTATTCAATAAAAAGTCATCACGTTTTCGTAAGAAATGCTCGAATTATGAATAAAGCGTACAAATGAAATTATTTTTTTCCTTTTAAAATAAATATGACGCATCGATTCATCGTTTACAACCTACCACAATGATTTTATTTTATTTTCAGAACAGATAATAATAGACGTGTCACCTTCACTATTCGTTTGCCTTTCAAAATGCATCTCTGACTAGCACAACTCGATAATTTTAAAATAAATAATATTAAGTATATTGTCGTCACTCGTAAACTAAAAATATAATATGATAAATACGTTTTAAATAAAATTACTCGTTTTCATAAACTTATATATATCTATCCATATATTAAACTATTTACAGTTTAAAATTATTTCCAAAGAAAAGGTAAAATGCAACTACTGTTTTCTATTTACGTACTTATATCTTTTGTTCGTACTTCTTAGATAATGCATGCATGCATGTAGCTCCGGGTCGCGTGACGTTTATTTATTTTAGAATGCATTAAAAAACAGGTATGTTTGTGGTAGCTTTAACAAAGGCTATCTAATATTAACATGAAAATGACGGACGCCAGGTAGGTAGGTATATCTAATTATTTATACAAACGCCACTTGTGTTGTATAGTTAGTTGACTGAAACTTCAAGTGCTTTATAGAGCACAGTTTTTTCTACTTTCTAAATAGGTACTTAAAAATGAACAAGGTTTTCCTGTCGTTGAAATGGATACAGCTATATATATTTTGATATTTAACATCATTTTATACAAGATATTTTTATATAAGAAGTATAATTTATATTTTATGAACAAAATAAGTATTTAGGTTACGATACAAAAGTCACTCCACTCCAAAGGGTATTTCTTTTTTTGACAAAATTATAAATAATTCTTAAATACATATAAGCCTAGTCGAATACCCCTAAATGGTTTCCAATCTCCCATTAATAGTTAATAGAATAAATACATAGACGGAATAGCAAACAATGTATTATTTAATATAAGATCACGAACTTGTGTATTTAATTAATAAACTACTTATTATTCCGTTTCTTATATAGCCATGTCCTAATATTCGAAACGACCAGCTCCATGATGTAACCTTTACTAGATAACACGATAACACGATAACACTATGATATCATATCTGAGCAAATTGAATGAGCATTGTTTTCAGTTATGGTGTGCAATCTAAAACGAATGCCTTAATCGATCCTCAGAAGAAAATGGTGTTAATTAATGTATTTATAAATTACTTCGCGATGTAACGTTTTACGTAACGTTAACGTTAAATATACCTACGTAACATGCCGAAGCTAATATATAACTATAATTTAAATGAATTTTTTGACTATTAGAAAAATTAGAAGTAAGTAGAGTTCTAAGATATATATATTTTATGAACATTCTAGTATCGATCTGCCTACCGTCTAGCCTTTCGTAAGTTATGACAAAGTTATTGCATTCATAAAATAAACATAACGTCTCGACCTGTCTAAAACATCATTAACTTTCTTATATACAACGATGGAAAATATAGCAAATATACAAAAAATATTGGTATGTTTTACATACATGAAAATTCTTAACAGTGACTTTAATAGAAAGAATGAATGAAAAAAAACAGATCAATACGAAATATTTTATAAAATGAAGGATTAATCATTGACACGCTCACACTTGCACTGCCTACCATGCTTTGTGCAGGATACATAGTGAACCCCTTTTTTTAAGGTAAACATTAAAATTACGTACATACAAAATCGCCCACCTGAATCATCTGAATTGAATCCAAATTCGTTGGGATGTTTCTTGGATGCGACTTGCACCTCTTCTAGTATAATCCTTTGCAGCGGAGCCATCAGCGTAGGCGGACATTGTCTGGAATTAAAACAATTACTATAAATAAATGTAATAAAATATATTCGATTGAAATTGACGAAAAAACTATGTATAATTTTTAAATAAACGAACATTCAAATAACAGAATGGGATTTCCCGTAGAAAATATTGAGCAATAAATAAAATTGAAGGCAACACCGGCAATTATCTTAATTTTTACGTGCACGGGTGGGACAAAAGAGGTTACACGCAAGCATGATATCGCACTTGGGAAATTTTCAATTTCATAATATATTGTCACATAAGTATACATTGTACAGGTAAATACTAATATTTGTACGAAATGATGTCTGTTCGCATTATAAGGATGTAGAACATACAATTCACCTTAATTGAAGCGTCTCGTACCCGTTTCCTTATACATACGTTAGAAACACAAGTGTGTTTTTACTCAAATTGTGAGCTTTAAATAGCATGGACTTTAAATACGACGTAATTTTTAACTTAACAATAAATATTATTTTAAAATACTAATATAAGTTCACTATATTGATATTAAAAACAAACTACTGCTCTATGTAAGCTCTAGGTGCATTTTCAACTTCTAGTGATACACTTGCATTATTCAAATGCCGCTTTATTCAATTAGTTTCTCTGTCAGTCTGGTGTTCCTGTCCTAAAGAGTTTTAATTTTTATTTTTTACACTTGCCCTAAAGCATTTCGAATATCTATCAATCAAAAAGATGTAATTTTTTTAAGTAAAATTCGAATTAACAGTTTCAATATTTCTACTTCCAACACACTCGTAACAATAAGCTAAAAATTGAACCGTACCTCTCGTCGGTCGAAATCGGAACATGTGGTAAGTTTCCTGGTTCCCCCAAACGAGAAATACATTCACAAAATAAAATGCGGACGCGTACGTCTGTCTGTAGGATACATAAAAAGGTCAGTGCTCTTGTCGGACTTCAACATAATAAAACTCCGGCACATAAAGATCTACAAATGTTGGCAGCTCCGACGAATTTTTCCAAAGGACCTTTATTATCATTGCAGAGTAGGTATTATTCCTATGAGATCATTTAACGTGCATTGCATTGAAACTTTGCCAGCAAATAAAGTTCTAAGATTTAAAGCAAATCAACTAAGAACAATGTTTTTTCTTCACTCTGTAAACAGAGGGAACTCCGTTCTCCACTTTCTGCCGATTTTTGGAGGCATTACGTATTGAGTGACGGAACTCAACGCCGAGCTTGGCCTCAGTCGGCCGTCGCCAGAGCGAAAAAATGGAAATAGTAGATATTTCCTTTCTTCTTCCACAACCTGTCGCGTTTACAGTCACACGTGTGTGTCCCCGCGCTGGAAACGCCGATACATTTTACATAGAGTAGCTTTGAGATATGCCACAAAACTGCGATATACTAACTTACTTAGTACTCAACTACCATAGTGTAATAGAAAAAAAGAGGACTTAACTATAGAATATAAAATAAATATAACATATTTATGTAAATTTTTTAACATTTTTTTATTGAATAATCACGATAGTTGTGGGTAGCTCCAGGGCCAACCGCTAACCAGATCAGGTCCCTGAGTATGAGCACCAAAGATGAGGACTTGAGAAGTAATCAAAATCTTTAAAACTATTTTTATAACCAAAAACGCATTACGCCTTTTACTTTAAGTTTCCAATTACGTTTGAAACCACACAGTGTATTGTGACGTTCATTCGTGGTTTTCAATAAATAAATGTACAAAAGCATATTGTATTCCATTTCAAATACTTTCTTATAATTAAAAATACTAAACATTAGGTAACTAAGTCAATTCTTTTGTAATTAAAATGTGAAAGTTGGTGATGAATACCGAGTCCATTGACTCCGCCACACTATTATCGCATCCGTATGTCCCACCGCCCACACCGGAGCGCCAATTTTTGCATCGGACGTTAGCGAATACGAACCAAAAATGTTTTAGAAAACACCTACCGGCTACGTACATTCATTCCGTTCTATTTCTCTTATTCTAGTTTAATCAAAGGAAACTTCGATGATACAAAAGTCATTTAATTATATTTAAATAGCTGACTAAATTGCAAATTTAAAAATAAAGCAACAATAAACGAATAACACAAATAAAATTGCAAAATTAGTGCATTATCTATATATATAAAAGGACTTTTCCTCACTGACTGAGGTAAGACGCACGCACAGCCGTAACCGCTGATGGTAGGAACGTGAAATTTGGACAGATGCTTACTTTCGTAATCTGGACATCGACTAAGAAGGCATTTTGAAAAATTTTAACCCTAAAGGGGTGAAATGGGGGTTTAAAGTTTGTATGGAAAAAAATTTAATCGACACCGATTTTTATAAAATTTGAAATTCAAACTCTTAAAAATATTTAATTGAACACGTGTATCATGGTTTTTTGAGTTTAGCCCCTAAGGGTGCCAATAAGGGGTTGAAAGTTTGTATGGAAAAATCTTAAAATCGCCACCGATTTTTATAAAATTTGAAACTTACACTCTTAAAAATATTTCATTAAATACATGTTTCGTGGTTCCTTTTAATTCATGCCCTAGGAGTGTAAATAAGGGGTTGAAAGTTAATATGAGAAAATCTTTAAATAGCCACTGATTTTTATAAAATTTGAAATTGAGACTTAAAAATATTTCATTGAACACGTGTTTCATGGTTTATTAGAATTCACCCCTAAGCAATAAGCAGGCGAAGCTGCGCGCGTCCGCTAGTTTATTTATAAATGTAAATTAAAACTGTAAGTCGTTTGGACTGCAGTTAAGCGGTCTGGCATTATCTTTTAAAATCAATGAAGGAACCTTATGAAATTGCTTTTAAATCACCGCCTACATAGATTGCGCCTACATAAGAATATTATGATGAAATGTAACATGGCATCGCCTAACAATCAAATCATGTATATATTTATATTATATACTAGTGGACCCGGACGCGGCTAGCCCTCCTTGAACTATAGGAATATTTATTAAATATATTCATGAAATTATTTTCAATTTTCAATAGAATTAGTAAGAAAATATAAGCTTAAATAATCAAAAAGAATAATAAGTAGAGACATATTATTAGAAAAAATATCTGAGTTATTGAAATGAACCAACAGAAGAAGTAAAAGTAACTAAAGGATATTCTTAATATTAGAAAAAGTATCTAAAGTTTTCCGTGCGCGCGTACATAGATATCGCCTCTATGAAATAACTAAACATTTTTCTATATTAAATAGGATAATTTTGCGAGCAATATCAAATAAAACCCCAGGACCAGTAGATCCAGAGATCTTAGCGTTCAAGCAAACAAACAAACAAACTCTTCCGCTTTGTTATATTAGTATAGATATATTATATATTCATATATGTTGCATTATAGTGGGTCTTAGATGAATCAGTCTTTTGTTTATGTTATACATATGTACCTACATCGTTTTGTATTTATGTGTACCGGAAAATTTTAAAAAATGTTGTTAATAATACATCATCAAGTATTTGATAGCGGAACTAACTTAATTTTAAATTTGAAGGCCATTTGGGCGTTGTGGCGCAGCCTAACCTAACCTAGCTGTAGACGACGGTTGACAAGACAAAGCGCAGGGTTGAGTTCCGCTGCTCAAAACGCAATGTCTCAAAAATCAGTTAGTGGAGAACAGAGTTTTAACATTGGGTCCTTCTGCCTACTCTGGTACTGGTACTCTGGAAGTGAGACTTAAGCACACTACCACCGCGATCAACCGATCAACAATGTGTTGATAAGACAATGTAAACAATGACTCACACTGCCTGTAAAATAAAGTTGTTAATTAAAACTGCAATTACTATTCCTAGTAAGATGTTATACTCTCAGGTAAGATTGGGACTTCCCAAGGATTTTGAAATAATTTGATCGTGTAGGAAATTATATTTATTAAATACTGACATTCCTAAGTTTTATATGATGATGATTTCGGCTTTCATTATGTCAATATATAATAATAATAACAAACAGGAAAGTTTAAATAATTAACGATAATTGTGTTTCAGTATTCTACAAAAAACTTTTTTTTAAATACAATAAATGTAAATAATTTGAATATTACAAAACATTAAGATAGATTTTCAAAAATATATATGTACAAGGTACATATGTATATGTAGGTATATTTTTTAGTTTATTATTAAACATTCCATTCAAACAATCATAAAATCTTTGCAGTCTAGTTACCTTAACTTGATTAGATAATGCCAGTTTGCTGTTTACTATTTTACGTAAGTATTATTTTGCGCGTAAAATACATGTTACGTTTTTACTGTGTTTTTACAGTAAAAACTAAATAAACAACACAATTAGTAAAAATAACACTTAATATTATGATGAGATACTATCACCTAAATATATAATATAATTTTTGTGACTTACTATAAGGGTAAGATATTAAATTCACATAAATTAAGTAACATGATTTTTTTTAATACCAATGGAATATGTTTAACTTCAAGATATATGTCAAACTATTAATTTTTATCCTTGTTTTTCTTTATCTTTGTTTACTTTGCAAGCTGTCTAACCTAGAGATAATTTTATATTGAATAACACAATCTCTTGTTCTTATATACAATTTGATTTTATAATAGAAATTAAATTTCAATATTTATTTCATGTAATTCATAATATGATTTAAAGAATACAAGCCAAGTTACCTAGTATGTAATAGTTCCAATACAGATTGTTTAAAATAAAACATCCATTAATCAAAATAACAAATAATAGTAAATAAATAAATCAGCTTTACGCTGTATCCCCTGCACACAGCCTACCTTAGGCAAAAGGAACCTAGTGTTATGACACTCCATTCCCCACTTTCTGCCAAATTCTGGGGGCATTGTGTGTTTAATGGCAGAACTCAATGCCGCGCTTTACCCCAATACCAGAGTGAAGAAATGGAGATATAAACGTAAATAAATATTTCACTTCCTCGAATAGGAATCAAACCCACTGCTAATAATAGTAAGCTAACAAAAATATTGATTTAATTGAATGCAAAGCATAAATAAATTGTACAGTAAAAATTGAATACAGCAAAGTCAAGGAAAAATATTCACAAGCTTTACAAGTCATTGCCTTAATCATCCACTTGAATAAATATTTGTGGAAATTTTAATGTCTTTAAGGTTCTAAGGTTCAATAAACTTAAGGAAATAAAGTATTTACATCTTTGTTTATATGCAAGATTTATTTTACAAAAACGATGTGACCAAAAAAATATTATATAATATTTGGAAAATATAAAGTTATCAAACATCATATAAGAATTGTTGAAACCTATATATTTTTAAAACTAAATTAAAAAAAGTCCTAGATAATAAACATTATCTAAATAGACCTAAGTAACAAAATTGATTGAATATATTACTTACTTTTCAGTCAGATATTGAGTAGTCCAATAAATGACTTCTCCCGGCAACTCCGCTTCAGTTATAGTATATCCTGCGATGTTCACAGGCAATTGATCTTCAGGATCAACAGTAGCCGCAAAATTTTCGAAGAACACTCTATATGAAGTCAAATAATCATCTTTTTCACCCATTTTACAATAATGAGTACGATTTACAATATTATGTACAGTTGTTTATTAAATAAAAATAACTTGGCAAAATCAAGTATTAAACAATCTTGTTTAAAGGAGTAAACAGTGCGTTTATCTCAAATATTCTTAGTCAAAAAGTAACAACAAGAAACAAAATTCAACTTAATATAAACATCGCTCAAATATATCGCTTATTCTACAAATATAATCGGAGTTTTATTCGTTATGTTTGATATTTTTTTATTAAAATCATAACACTCAATTCACATCTCGCTCACACACGTCACAAATTACAATGTATTCACACCATAGCCCATAATATTGCAGGTAGTATCTGTAGTGACAACCAATCATAGACTAGCAGTAATAGTTTTAATTTATTTCTTAATTACAGAAAATTATATCAATAAATCGATAAATAATTGAATTGATTACGCTTGCAATTTACATTACTGTAAATATATAGTTATAAATTTTTCATTTAAAAATCTTTTATAGTCTATCTTACATCTCTTTACCTTATGCTGTCGCTGTCATTGTCTATGGATTTCAATTCAAAATAATATGTATATACTATATACGTATATATTTGTATAGAAAGGTATATAATTATGATAATTATATTTAAATATACACTTAAATTAGAAATTGTATTTAAATTTGAAACTTGTTCATGCATTTATAATATTGAAAATTACTTGGTTTCATATTCATGTGTCTGATTTTGTCTTAAATAATAATTAAAACAGAAACTTAACATTCAGTTATTTTTTTTTTAAATATAGCTGTTAATGCTGATTGCTGATCAAATGTGATATAATTAATAAATAATTATTTTTACAAGAATAATAATATCACAGCTCATAACATTCCAGTAATCTATATACGTGAGTAAGTTTAATGTGATAATGTTATCAATCATTATTAATCGACCATTACATCATTAGTTATCATTTCACTTTGTTTCATTTCTATATTCTTAAAGAATAGATATTAATATATTTTTTTAAATAGTTTTTTTTGCTTACTCTTAAGGTACTTACAATTTTCATTGTCTTGAGGAAACACAATAAAAATATTTACTATGCCATCAATTCCTGGTAAATATCAACACTACAAAAATGAAGATATTGATGATTACTTCATAGCAGTAGGTAAGATATTCAACATCATTGGGATTTACGGCTTATGTACATATTATTCCTGATATTTTCAAAATAAAAGGTAAATATGAAGCCGTTGTTGCAAAGACAACATGATTTTTTTTCAATATGTATGCAGTGAGAAACTTGCAACTCTGTTTTTTAATAACCAGAAATTTTTGAAACATTGCATACCAACTAGAAAAAAGATTTGGACTCATCTACCACATTTGAAAGCCCATAAACAAAAGGGAGAATTTTCTTTCCACATTTTTGCTTAAATGGTTTCATTTTATTAATATTAAATCATCTTTTATTATTTTATCTAGTATTTTATAAGTTGAAACCAACAACCATTGACTACATGCATATTTACAATTGAGTGACAATAATACATTACTTCATACAATAATTAGGTGTTCCATTTATGGGTAGAAAAATGATGGCAATGTCATCTCCATTAATGGAGATCACATTAAATGGTGAAGAAATGACTATTAAAAATTCATCACTTCTGAGAACAGTTGAAATGAAATTTAAATTAGGTGAAGAATATGAAGAGAAAATGCCTAATACGACTATTAAGGTACTGTAAAATTAATGGTTATTATAAAAATAAGTTTTTAAAGTACAATTAACTCATCACAATCATGAGTAGTGAGTTGTCACCTAATGATTGAATTCAGAAGGCAGTTGAGGGTTCTATTCTCACTCAACATACACACTACTACTACTATCACAATTATAAATATTTTAAAAAAGTTCTCTGCTTCAATCCAATTGTGCAACAGATAAAAACTATAACATGATATACTTGACTTAAGTGATTTTATTTGAACTTTATTAATAATTTGTAAAGCATTTCATTATCCAACTAATGTCAGAATACTTTTTAGAGTGTAACAAAACTTATTAATGATAATGAGCTTATAACTGAATCTGTTATACCTGAGACTGAAGATAAATGTGGAAGACACTACTTATTTACAGATACAGAATGTGTAATTGTAAGTATTAATGTGTCAAATATTTTATTAATTTCTTTAATATTAAAATAAAAATGAGGCTAGTGGCACAGTGATACTGTACCTAAGTAAACAATGTTTGTGTGTTTGTTTTCCACACAAGGGAATTATAACTTTTCATTTCCTTGCTAAGACAAAGCGAGGCATGGAGTACTACCACTGAACATGTAGTCTCCAAAATTTGAGTCTTGTTTTGTCTTGCCTTTGAATCTCCGGAGAGTGAGGAAATATTATTATTCAAAAGAATACATGATTGCATACGTTCATTTTCTGAAGAGTACACTAATGGACTTATTACTTAAGTGTCGAATTATACTCTACTTGGACAAAATGATATTAAAATAAACAATCTTTTTCTCCTCAGACACTAACACATGATAAAGCTCAAACACCTGGAAAAAGATACTTTCGCAGAGTTGACTAAAGAAACCATACATTGAACATTGAAAATTTTGGTGTCTATAAGCAGTGTGCGCCTATATATATATATGGGAAATGGGAAAATTATTTCATGTCAATATTAATATATATATATATTTTCCCATTGTTATAGTCCTTAAATAATAAAAAATACTGTGGTATGGTTAGTGTTATATTAAAGTACTTAATATTTTTTTGGCCTTTTTTATTTTTATACGTAAAAATGTTATAAATTTATGTTTTAAAAAATATGATTATAAATTATGTTATTTTACAAGAAATTACATTTTATATTATTAAATGTTTTTTTTTTATTTAAATAAAACTTAAGTTACAATAATTTAAATGTGTCATCTTTTTCTTCTCCCATCTTAATAGATTTCAATTGGTAGATGTCTCAAAATTGATCAAAACAATATAGTCGTTGAACGAAGCCATTTACTTTTATTTGAATAATTGAGTTATCAGTCATAAATACATGATAAGCCTCATAATATATACTGTATACAGTGTTTTTGTCAGTAATTATTTTAAAATTATTAGTAAAATAAATAATAAAATTGTCCTTGTACAATGAATGCCATTCGTTAAGGATGACGCACGCACAGAAACGAAATCAAGTCGTCGGTATTGGTGATTAAGTTCAAAACTGGTAGTATTTTTGTAGTGGAAAGTCTACGTTATTGGTATCTCTCAATTATCCTCTGTTAGTAAAATAAGTTTCACGCTATATGCCGCACACAGCAGGGTAGGCAGAGGGAACCTAGTGTTAAGACACTTTGTTTCCCATTTTCCACCGAATTCTGTAGGAATTGCGTATTGAGCGGCGAAACTCGACACTGCGCTTTGTCTCGACACCGGAGCAAAGACATGAACGGCTTTTCTTTCTATTCATTTAAGATTTAACCATATAAAGCTACTCAGCGCCAATATTATGTGTGACGTATGGTTGCCTTACATAATATACCAAAACTTTATCGTTTAAAGTGTTTTTTTTAAATTAAAAAGATTATTTTTTTGTCCCGCTTTTGGCGAAAAATTCCATTTTTAAAAACATAAAACCTCGCACTACTTATTTTAAATATTATTGGAAAATTATCTTTGCTAAATAGTTCATTCTTTTCTTTATTCTCATTGTCTTTGGTTCAAACTGACAAAGAGTAAAATTTGCAAACATTTTCATTTGAATATTGATTTGCGAATCGTAATTCTCTAGAAAAGTTTTTCTACTCTATTGTGAAACAAATATCTTTAGTAATAAAACCTTTCCATTATTATATATTGATACGTTTTTTACACAATTGTAAGAGTATTAAATTATTTGTCTACATAATGGCAGATGCGATTCAGGTAATAGTTTAAATTAATTAATATAGTAATTAGCGTATTAACTTAACTTTTTTATATTTGTCTTTTCATGTTTATAGGAAGAACAAGTTAAAAAAGTGCAGAGACTTTTGGAAGGTTGGCGTATGGCGCTTTTACCTTTGAAATCCGTATTTTTGTGGGAACAACATTGGCATCCTTATGCTATTATTGCAGCCGTATCAGTATTGCACTTCATTATTTGGATGATGGATCTTAGCACTCTTGCATCATTATCACTTGTGGGCCTAGTCTTAAACTTTATTGATTTCATAGTACCTATAATATGCAACACTATTTACAAAAGTAACTCATGGACAGGACAGAACGAAAAGATGTTTGAGGACATCTGTAGGAATATTGTTGTAGAATATAATAAAATACTGAATTATGCTCATTCCTTTTATGCAATGAGAGAAAACAACCCCACACTGGTTGGTATTTTTATTTGTTGTTTATATAAAATTATTTATTAACAATAACTTTGTGATTTAATATTCAAATTCTCTTTCAGTACTATATAAACTCCGTCAGCATATTGAGTACTTTAGTATGGATGGCTTCAAAAATAAACAACATCTTTTTACTGTACATATTTTCAAGTCTAGTACTGCTGTGGCCAGGAATTCATCACAGGGGAATATTTGATTTTATTACACCTTACCTATCTTGTGGGTCACTAAAACAAAAATTCTTGAAGTCAGATTAAAGTATACTAAGTTTAATACCCAATTTAAGCTAAAACTTTTGTCTTTATACAATGATCTCTTTGTATTTGTGATGCTCAAACACAAAGTACACCATTTCAAAAAGATTTTACTTTACAATATTAATCTCTTTATTAATAGTACTTTCATATACTTCACGGTAGTTATATACTTAATAGATAGGTGCTTAGCTTGAGATGATTTTTTAAAATAAGCTTATAGACAGTATATATGAATGTTATTCAGTGATGTATGGATCTGGTCATTGTTTTAAGTTAAGCTTGTTATGAGTGTTAAGTTATTTAGTTTTGGGTTAAATAAAAAGTTTTTGCTGTACAAATGTTTTTTTTTTATTAAATATACTTATTTACAAGTAAAACAAATGATAAGTCCACAAAATACAATAGACAACTAGTAATAATTGGGTTGGTAAAAGTTAAGAAAACCTAATATTTTTGGGTTACCTTTTCATTTAACTTTGAAACAAAACTTTAGTGTACAGTTCGATTACTCTCTCCTTAATCAAGCGACCTGATATTTATAATTGTTATATCGGTTACATTTAATAGAATATCTTTTAGGTATAATTAAATAGCGAAAATATTTATAATAATAGTTTAATAAAGATAAGATTAAAAACTAACATATATAGAAACTATTAGCAAGCTTATTTTGATTGTAAACATAGATTTCCTTACTTTTTTCAATGGTAGTTTTTTTATGTAAGTATACTAAATGTCAGCTTAACCAAAATCAATTGGGGGAAAAAATAACATGTAACATTTCACAATGGCATACAAACACCAAGAAATGAAACAAAATTAAATCTTGTAGAACTACACTAGCATTTAAAGAAAAAAAACAGAAATGTTTTAATAATAATATATTGTCAAAATCTTATATCAACTACAGTACTACTACAAATAATGGACAAGCAAAAAGCTTATTTCACAATATCACACAATGTCTATAGATTTTTGATTATGCTCACAAACTGAAAATATATATACTAAAATTACATTTGAAATACATAAAATATGTATATTAATTTATAATTAGATATATGTGAAATGACCATATAATATTAAATTTTATTATCAATACTATATTAAAAATGAGTTAGTTTCAAATCAAGTTACTATAAGTAACTTTATGTAACATATTCAGTTCAACTGAATTTTTGACATAAAGCAGAATGCTGGACAATAGCAGTAGTAAGTGGCATATAAAGGGTATTTACATATAATTATGTATAATTGTATATATATTACGCGTCATTGATATTAAAGCCGGGTTTAATATTGATTGCCTTGGCTTTAGTGACTTGCGGTGCGTCAGCTTCTACTAAGTCATTGTTAGATTTGCTGCCTCTAGGTGAGTCTCCTCTCAGAGGGTCCTCCGACACTAGTGTAGTTGTAAATCTACTGCCCGAAGTACTTGGATGTAAATTACTTTTATGGGCACTACTATCACTATATCTTCTGCTTCCATTATTTAGCAATTCGTGTTTCTTTCCTTTTTTCGTGTCTTTATTTTGGAGATTGAGGGAATCTAAGTTGCAGTGTGCGTGATCTTTGGAGCACTTGTCTCTATCGGTTTCCATGTTGTAGTTTTTGCTGCTAGATGGGATATCCTTGTAGAAGGTGTCCTTGGTTTCTTGGTAGGAGAGGCCGTAGAGGTCGGGGTCGGTGCGGGGCTCGACGTAGGGATCCGGGGAGCGACGGGAGAGGTCATTTTTTATTATCTTAACCGGAGAACCGCACGCGTCCGCTGATAATGTCTCTTCATCGTCTTCACCTTCTGCACTCTGAAATAAAAATGTTTAGGTAAGTAAAAAAAAAAAAAACTCTTTAATATTGCACACTACGAAAAATATAGCTAAAAATATTAAATTTCTTCATTAGGCGGTAATATCTATATCGGTTTTTTTAATTTGGCAACAATGATGAAGCTACAATTAAAAGCTAGTAATATTTAAACGACACAATATTACCAAAAGATCGTGGTCCGTGATGGAGCCGGCGGTGGCCTCGTTGCTGTGGAATTCCAGCTCGGAGGTCGCGGACACCGGCGTCACGTCACCGCTAATAGATGAACCTGCAACATTGATCAATTGTTTACTATTACTATAATGTATAAATAAATATATCTAACCTTTATAAACAAGGGGAAATCAAAATTACATATTATTTAAATTATAAATAATAAATATAAATATAGTCTTTCATATTATAGATTAAAACTTATTAGTACTATGTGTCTATTGTTTGGTAGACAATAAATGTGACAATGGTAATTAAGTAAATTGGACACACAATAAACCTATGTTGCTAAATAACTATTTTTCTATAGCTCTGGTATAGGCTAACACGTCTTAAAACGTTTTAAAAAAGACGGAACCTGGGAACCTAATGTTAAGACAGTGGATTCCTCACTTTCCGCCGACTTCTGAGACATTGCATGATGAGTGAAGGAACTCAATGCCACGTTTTGCTTCACGCCGCTTTCAGAACGAGAAAATGAAAATATTATTAGTCACATCCACACATTTATTATTAAAGTCATCAACAAAGACATCCGATTTTATATGAGCTTAGTACAAAATGTAAATAGCTTTTAAATAACCCTTTACATAATCTTATGTTACATAATGATGTAGGTATATTAATATTATAGCAAGTCTAACAATCATGCAAAGAATATTCTGTTTTGGGTCCACAATATTTCTGTGCTCTAGTGAAAAGAGGTATAAGTCTGATTTAAAACACGTGAAAGAAAACTTAGTTTAGGAAAGTGTAAAAGACATGGATGTGAATTTAAGTACTATTGGAGGGGCCCAATAATACAAGGCGTTTTCTTTCTAGAAAGCACCTTGTATCACACTATCGTCGTTGCTGTTATTTAGAGATAAATGTACAAAATAGTGAGACATAGACTCATGTCACTGGATTCTTTATATGAACATACATACACAAAGTAGTTTTCAAAGCTATAAGTTAAAATAATACACATAGACAGGTATGTTACCAGTTTATGATATCTTAATAATCATAACATCATATTCTTTTATAATATTTTGGACTTGCTCCGTTTCACTAGAGACACGGATTTATTTGTGGGACATGCGTGTGAGCTAAATATAATTTACAAGTGTAGCGTGCAATGATGATGGTCATGCGGACACTGGTGGTCGTAGTGCCTTCTGACATGTGTAAAAATATAAATAGTGTTATAAACTAATAGAATTAAATATTTAAAAAACGTGTGTTGGTTTTCTAAAATGCTGGTCATCGATAAAAAAAGATAGCTTTTTTATATACCTTACAGATAGAGTGGTTTTTATGTTACAATATATGAAATACAAAAAAAAATCATTTAAAAATATATAATTGTATTATTGAATTCTTTCTTATTGTATGTATTTGTGAGTGGGTGGGTACATGTCGCGGGCGCCCGCGCGGCGGCGAGGCAGAGCGCGGCGCGCTCCCACTCGGGGCGGGCCGCCTGTCTACTCCAATTGCTACTGCAACCACAACGTTAATGCACCTCCCCCCTCTCCCATCCCCCTAACGAGCTTTGTAACACACTACATTTAGACACACTTCGTTTATATAAAGATATTAATTGATTGCTTCAAATTGCATTTAAAAATGCCATTACGTGTGTTTAAGCTTAGTGTTAGATTACAAAACTTTGCCCCGATCATATGGATGAATCAAATAAAACAACCAAACCGTTTTATGTACAACAAAATAGTATTACAAACTTTTACCGAATGAGTGTGACTTGTAAGTGACTCACTATTGAAAACCAAAATCAAAAAGCTTGAAAATTAGCACTTTTCACTGATAGCACAGTCAAATAATGAGCGATAGATCTTAAGAAAGTTTTCCGAATTATTCTTAACTAAAAATGATAAAATGCCAATCGTAATAATACTTAATTATTCTAAATGAACATAGTTCAAATTATTATAGTATAATATAAATAAATTCCGTTGGTACTCGCCACTGGAGGTACAGTTCGGAAGACATAATTAAGTAGTAAATAGCAAGTGTCAGTCATACGCTAACTTTAGAACAACTAGAGTGGTTTTGTTTCTTTTACTTAAGTTTTTCATGCATATAGCTTAAAAGCGCCCTTTTATGTTATACCTGTCCGAGTTGTTTTTGTTATGTTCGGAGTTGGACGCGTAGTTTGAGTTTGGGGAGGAGGGCTCGGCGGAGGACAGCCCGCTTGGTAGTTCACCCGATGACGACATTAGAGATGAAGGTCCGCTCCATCCAACACCTGTAAAAATAATTTATTCATGATATAGTATCGATACTTTTCTGACTGGGAAAAATGCAATACTATCGATATTGTCGATACTATCGTATCTACTATCGACAATATCGATAGTATTGCATTTGTCCGATAGTATTGTACCCTTTTTAACCGACTTCAAAAAGAAGGAGGTTATCAATTCGACTGTATTTTTTTTTTATTTTTTTATGTTTGTTACCTCATAACTTTTGACTGGGTGAACCGATTTTGATAATTTTTTTTTTTGATTGAAAGGTGACGCTTCCCGAATGGTCCCATTTTTTTTAATCCATGTCTGACAATGGTATCTATGAGAAAATCACATAAGTCTTAAATTTGCATTAGGTATGTGCGCGACAAATAGACGAATAACTCAATGTCGCGCAAACCGATTTTGATGATTCTTTTTTTATTTGAAAGGATATACTTCAAGGATAATTTAGTGAAAGTTTGGTTAGGTTCCGATTATGGGATCCGGTGAAAATTTAGAAAGTTTGTTTTTTTTGGTAAAAAATTGATTATACTGTAATAGTTACAAGCAAAAACTTTTTAAATTGATGTCAGAGGTGAGATTCCTGATCGTTGCATTTCTTTTCAACCAACCTCAAAAAAGAGGATGTTCTCATTTTCAACCAACTTCAAAAAAGGGAGATTCTTCATTCGCCCGAATACATTTTATGTATTTTCTTGTCAATATACCAAAATGTAACTTTGCACAAAAATAATACCTAATTAAATAAAGTTTTACTTAGGACAACCACAACCACTCGTTGACAACCACTACCACCACCATCACCACTCGTTTAAGAAGCATCATTTTAAGATCTACCCATCACTAAAAATCGTAAAATAAATTAATTTTTAACAAAAACAAAAACCGACTTCTAACAACGAACTAAAAAGTGAAAAATAATTATACAAAGATTTTATAATTATGAAGTCGGTGTCAAGCTAATGCTACAACACCTTTACTACAATATCTAATTACTAAGTCTGTTTGTTTTACTTGGCACCGACTTCAAAATTATAAAATCTTTGTATAATTATTTTTCACTTTTTAGTTCGTTGTTAGAAGTCGGTTTTTGTTTTTGTTAAAAATTAATTTTGAACTATCGATAGTTTCGATACTATCTATTTAATCGGTACTATCGATTATAATATCGATAGTCCTTCTATCGGACAACTATCGATAGAATAGCAAAAGTGGTATGCAGAGACAGGAGTGTTTGGCGCTTCGTTTACTCTAGCTACCCAGCCAGGGAAAAAGTGTAAAGCTAAAAAGTAAAATGGAAAACCTTAACGATGAACCTGTAGATATGCGTATAACCTGTATATACTGCGGAAGAAGAAACATCTCCTTACTGTTAGTAGGCGAGGGCTGCTTGGTGGCGGAAGCAGAGGCGGAGGCGGACGCGGAGGCAGCGGCAGGCGACGACACACGCTCCAAGAAGGCATCGAGCTGCCGCAGCGACAGCGCATTATGCAGCGTCTCCAGCGGCCGGATGGCCGGCACGCCTCCGAACCCCTCTAGCGCAGCTGAGGGCGCAATGATATGAATAATAACCTCCTTTTCTTACAGAATCGGTTAAAATGACATAATACGTGTAGTTTTTATTAAAAGAGAACGCAATGTATTCCAATATCACAATAAACAATTTTAATAAAATGAAGAAAAATAAAACGTATACGTACTGTTACTGGACGTTGCGGTGGGTATCATAACACGAAGATTAGGTGCCGAACTCGAACCCGATATGACCGCGGTACTGAACAGGCCCGCCGCGCCAGACAGCTTCCCGCGCGCCCCCAGCCCCAGCATCTTGAGGTAGCTCATCTGGCCGGCGATGCTGTGCCGCTGGCGCCGCCCTGCGCCCCACACGCTACAGCCCGCCACCTGCGGCCACGACGCCACGCGCGTCCCCACGCCTCCCCTCACACCCCCCTCCCCCCCGAACGTGATGGAGGACAGTGGCAGCTCATTCGTGGAAGACTCGACGCCCTCCACGTCCACTCGGGGGGTCGGCGGGGTGCGGGGGTGGATGGGGACGGGCGCTGGGACTGCCGTGCGCACAGACGGGACGGGGGGATACGGTGCGAGGCGATGCGGTACGATACGATACGATACGTGTTACGTGATACGTGATATGCGAGCGGTATTAGACACGGGTGATACGAATAAAATATATATATTAGAAAAATATTATAAATATACATAATAAAAGAAAAATAGAAAAGAAGGAAACGGTGCTTCGAAGCGTGCCGTTGATGGTACAGGGCGAAAGACCGCAACTGAGGTGAAGTTCGAGTTCATAGGATCCACAGTGCGCGACGCTTACCGACCGTTTGGTCGAACGTTGACCTCTATGTCACCTTATTACTCTCACCGTCATACGTATATGGCCGTAAGAGAAATATGGCAACCAAAGCTAACGTTCATTACATCATTTAATTTTTTTTTTATTTTTTAATGAAAATATAAATATTATTCTTTAGTACCAACCGTCATGCAAAAACAAACACCAAACGATAATCAAACGCACACACACTAGTGGGGAGCAAGAATGCTACGCACAAACACACACAAAATCACCGGCCAGAATGAGCTTAATTTGGCAGTGAAGCGCTGCCGTGGTGATGTTTCTATACACTCCAAAATACACAAGTAAAAGAATACACAAAATATATATTCAAAAATATGCCATTAATTATAAATAATGTTGCCAGGTGACCTTTTCTTACAAAATACTTAGGGGCTTGCCAAACATTGCCGTTTTACCATTTTGCCATTTTCTAAGAACCATATATATATTAATCAATCAAATTTATGTTGTAATATCTGTTTGATATTTGTAATATTTGTCCTGGCTCCTGGCAACAAATAAAGCAGTCTGGTTAAAACTACACTGAAATCATTTTGGGCATGATTATAAACGAAAAATCACTACATTTGCAGTGAGATGCAAGGGCAGAGACAGGGCAAAAGTATTGAGACATGAACGTTTTTCCTTCACCGGAATATAAAAATAGTATAATAAAGAACATTTTTTTATATTGTCAATATAAAGATTTGTTTGGATTTCACATATTATGGTTCACATGATAATGTTAACAATTAATTTAGAACAAAAAGAATTGCAGCAATAATTTTCGACCCTGCGCAAATAAGTACATGACAATAGATATTGCCATATTATAAATTTTTTTTTTCATATCCACTCGCCGTATCCGTAAAGTTCTTACATGGAGTCGTAGATAAAATCGAAGACTATAAGTATTAAAATACTACGACAGGCAGTGTAATGTAACAATGCATTACACTTATAAGGGACATACGTACATTCAATCACGTATTAAAGAAAAATATGCATATTTTAATAACAAAACATAAATTAAAGTTTAACCCTTTCCGAGGGGGTCCATAATTTAAGTTTCGCTGCACGGGGACACTTTTTTTTATAATATCAACATATACTGCTTTATATTATGTAAAGTATTAATAACTGAGTTATTTTTAATTAACTAATATAAGATTTTATTGGCAACATTGTAGTCAATTATATAATTTGAGGAACGTAACAATAGCACAAATGTATGACCAATTATTTTCAATAATAATTCCGCCGCCTTGAAAGGGTTAAATAGTTTATTTTAAGTTAATCAAAACAAAATCAAAATAAAATAAAGATATGAATAGATGAAGGTACGAAGCAATATGTGAATGTCTAGAAATCAACTTTCTTTCGGCATTTTCGATTTTAACCTTAAAGGATGTTAAACAATGTAAACAATAAGATAATTTAATATATAAATTAAATGCAAGATATATATTCTTCATTTTGAAACCCACGTTAAAATAAAAATAAATAAAAATTGCTTTTATTTACCAGATTATACAAAGATTTTTGTAGTAGGCAATCCCAAAGGGTAAGTAAATACATTATATGTACTTGCTTTGAGATGCCTAGTTTTTCAACTGAGGCGAGAAAGACAATTAACAACCTGTCTTGCTTTTAGTCACGTAAAATTATTAATATTTGTTTATACCTTCATCTACTAATAACTTCAAAAATTAAAAAAAAAACGCACTCGAGCTATATACGAGCATTAGTAAGCGCTTACCGTTGTCGTGCTGTTTGTGCTGATCGTAGCTGCGCGCGCGAGGCTGGGGGTCCTCGCTGTCTTTGGGTTCTTTTTCTTCGGACTATTAAGGCATTAAAAATAACTAATAACTGAATATTTATTAAGCTTTACAGAACCAGTAAATAAATACTACAGAAATTATGTTATAGTATGTTAACTATGAAATGTAGGAGTTTTATATGTTATATAAAAATATTCATGTTAAATGATTTTTTTTGTATTTAAATAAATACGTTTTGAAAATATCCGGCCAAGTGGGAGTCAGACTCACGCAGTGATGCACGATGATGATTATTTTAACCGTTTTTAAGTGCATTTTATTGCAAGTAAAGATATTTATTAATATTTATCGATTGTATATTACTACTTAAGTGCATTACTCTACTTATATTAGCTTAAAATATGCCCAAAAACAGTTTTCCTGTATTTTCAACTAAACTGTCACATTGTAACATTAACATATGAACTGACAATTGTAAATGGTGGCAATTGTAAAAAAACTAAGTAACCAATAACTAAGCCATAAAAAGGAAGGAATACGCGCTGTCCATACGTTTGATCAATTTTATGTCGGGACCTGCACTACATCTGCATCCGTCTAAATATTCGCATTAAAAATATGATGATACATGTGTCAAACAAAATCAATGCGGAATTTCTGCAATTAAGGATGCAAATTCCAATGTTCACAATATCTATACTATAATTACATTGTATGTTTTGCATCTTTAAAAAAAACATCGTTTGTAATTACTCTTGTGATACTGTTCTTTATTATAGGTTTTACGGATAAATAAACAGAAAAAAATATATATAATGAATACCGGCGGGTCCGTAGGCGCGGCGGACCTCGCCCTCAATTCCTCATTGAGGCGCGCCGCGAGTGCCGACGCCTCGTGCCCGCTCACCGTGTAGTGCAGGTTACTGTGGATACAAATATATTTTGCATATCATAACAATTATTTGCTGCTTCCAGATATCTCCCGCATTTAAAGGGTAAGCAGAGGGAACCTAGTGTTAATAGACTCTGTTCCCCCCGTACCGCCAGGTTTTTGAGATACTGCGTGTACAATGGCGAAAATTAAGTCCGCGCTTTCTTTTATAACCAGAGCGTGGAAATTCATAATCGCGCACTTTATGGATATACTTTATACATTCATTATTTAATACTGTTAAAATATAAAGCAGAAGCCAGTCGTTGCTTAGGGGCACAAGCGTGCGATTGTAAACGTGACAGATCGTGGATACGATTCTCACTTGAGGAAATGAAATATTTCATTTTCATTACCCTGGTAACTGGTCTGTAGTAACGAGGCAAAGTAACAAAAAGATATGCTGATAACATTTCAAATCAATGTTGTTATACAAAGCGATGATAAAATATCCTTTGAAATACAAAAAATATGTTAACTTACCATATAGGTATTGGATCTGATGGTCTTAATTTTGGTTTACTCATTTTCTTTGGTGAAAATGTACTATCCAGTTCGTCCAAATTGTCCTGAAATAACAGTAACAATATTATTTATAGTCAAGCATGTATCATTTGTATTTATGTACAGAATATACAGAAGTGAGAACATAACAACAATATGAAGTTAGCTGTAAATGGCTGCGCAAATTTGATTTTAAGATTTTTGTTACTTTAGGTTATTTTTTTACCAAATGAACAATGCACAAAAATGTTGTAAACCTAACTTCAGGGCGGTTACCGCCAGGTTACTGTACTTACTTATTATAGGTAAATAAGTTAAGTTTATTTTTATTACATGACATTTTATAAACTATAAAAGAAGTAATAACTCACTGAATTAATCCTTAAGAGTTTTGACAAATTAAATTTTATATTACTCACTGGCTGCAATGTCTCTAGGCTAGCCATTTGATCATCTTCACCTTCTTCCTCTATACATTTCACTTCATCGGATGGACTCTGAAATCATAATTAGTAAAAATATATATATATGTTTAATTACAATATTAAGCATATTTAATATTAATGATACTGGTATTTTGTGGTTACCACCACCTTATTGTTGTATGAATACTAAATACATACTCTAATGCTCTGCGTACAAACTTATGTTAGGTGTATGTATGTGTATATTCTATAAATGTGCATTCATATTTGTATGTGTGGTAAATGTGCGCACGTGTGTGCATGTTTGTATGAGCTTGTATGCGTTTGTTTTTGTTCGTACCGAGTTGTTTGTAGTGGAGTGATTACGGCTATGAGGGCGGAAACCAGGACCAGGCGGCAGGTTCTTTTGTACACAGCAGTTTACGCCCGGGCTGAAGTGTAGCTCCACGTGAAATCTGGCAAATTAACTGATGTGTCAGTAATTAAAGTTATAGGTAGTACATATTGATATTCAATAAAAGTTATTATAATTTAAATTACAGTTAAACTAGAACAACTTTACAGTTGATCGTTTCTGACATTGGAAAATATCTACGTAGTTTCTAATAAAACATGTTTTTATTTATAAGAAAAGAATTGGTCATAAATATTTGTGAATGTATACCTTTCTTCTGAGCACGGATCCTTAGTGGGATCTTCATACAACATCACAACTATCTGCGACATATAGTTCAGCTCGGACACCATCGAAACGTACTCCATCGCGCGTCGCCATTGCTCATCTTTCAATATCTTAATCATTATAATACTTTTTATTATTGGTGATAGTTCATATGAAATCATGCTGTTTATTTAACAGCATGATTTCAATTTTCATATTTAAATACAAATGGATACAAATTATGATTGTATTAAAGTTTTCTTTTATTTACATATTATTAGTAATAATGAATAAAGTGCTTTTGATTTTGTTCTCACTAATAGCAAAAACCACTAGTGGCAAAAGTCTTAAAGTAACCCCTAAAATTCTAAAAATGGAATCTGAATTTTCATATTCTAAAACCACTGAAAGACATAAATTTCTGAAAAAAATCCAATATTTTTGAGCCCAAACCATTCATTGTAAAATGATCACATGTTTAATATAATAATTGATGATAAATTTCGTGTGACGTAATTAATTTATAGAAGGCTTAATCAAATATAATTGGTGGACATATGCAAAACAAGGCTGTAATGATGCAGAGGCACAATCGTACTACTGTAAACGCAGTGGTCGTAGGTTCCAGAGTGGGTCCTCGAGGGAGTTAAATATTTAATAATTTTATTTTCTCGCTCTGGTAACGAGGCAAAACGCGGCGTTCAGTTCCACCATTCAAGGCGCAATGTCTCAAAAATTCAGCGGAAAGTGGGTAATGGAAGTGTCTTAACACTAGGTTCCTAGGTTCCCCTATCGACCCTGCTATGCGCAGCATGCAGTATGAATTTATACAAGAGAACGTACATCCAGCAGTCCCCCGAAGCGCATGACGGTGAGCAGCGAGTGCACGTGGCTCTCGCTGGTAAAGTAGAGGCGCGTGCGCACGTGGCGGCCCGGGCTCGACACGCCGTGGCTGTACCTGCCGCCAGCAGACACCGTTATTGTGGACAGGGGGCAGCTAACTACTCTTAATTATTTTATACTTTTTGTCTCATATTGTTAATCTGTTCAATACAATCAGCTCCACGCTACAATTACTTAGTGATTAAATCAATTAAGAAAAATCATAATTAAAAATTATACTTTATTAATTATACAAATAGAAGCCTTTCCGTTAATTGATTGTTAAATAAGTTGAATACTCTTTTTCATTCCATTCAGCTTTATCAATATAAAATTAAAACAAAATGCCATACCATTAGCCACAGGATATGCTTAAAACAATTGTTACCTTGGATTTAGTCTGTTAACATTCTCCTCGCCCGACTCCTCTATATTTCTCTGCAGGTCAGCGCGTATCTTCTTGAGCAAGGGCGTGCATATACCTTGTGATATTGTTAACTTCTCTTGCAT
This sequence comes from Heliconius nattereri, assembly GCA_013403645.1. Taxonomy (NCBI): domain Eukaryota; kingdom Metazoa; phylum Arthropoda; class Insecta; order Lepidoptera; family Nymphalidae; genus Heliconius; species Heliconius nattereri. The sequence continues at coordinate 2,816,283 of JAAIXI010000237.1, forward strand.
CGTTAGACCGTATTCCTAGAATATAATGATATATAAAATGGTCATGAAATTTGTCTAAATTTGGATATTAACATTCAATGTAAATAAATCCTTTTTTTAGCTTAACACATTTTCGAGATATTGCGTGTTGAGGGGCAACACTCAACGCCGCGCTTTACATTGTTACCAGAGCGTGGAAATTAAAGTATTAAATAATTCATTCCCAGAGTAAAAATCGAACCCAAAACCGTCACACAATCGTGGCACCTATTTCTAAAAAAGGCAAACACCAAAACGTAACAATGATTAGTGTTACGTTACAAGTTGATCTATAGCAAAATCACTTTCAATTAATATATCAATTGTTTAAAATATATATAATAGGTATTCTATTACATAAAATAATATATCACCTGCGGTATAACAATATCGGCCAAGTATTTAGCATAAATATACAATTCCTCAGCTTGGTCAAATTGCAACGTGTGCTGGTTGTGCTGTAAGTCGTACTTGATGCAGTCGTAGATGTCGGGGATTTTTGATATGTCATATGTTTTATTTTTTGTGCAAAAATCCTTTTCTATTTTGCCCCATCGTCGGCCCATTAGCTCCCATGTTTCACCGTGGTAAAGGATTGTATCTAAAATTGGCAAACAGGTCGGTAGTCATATTGTAAGCGTTATCACAATGTAATATTAAATTTTGGAATAAATAAGTAGTTAAGATTTAGATAATTTTATAAAAAGCTTTGAGTGTGTGTATGTATGCGAGTCTTAGATAGGTTCTTAACAAACTCGAATGTCACCGCAATACTAAGTGAGGCGCAAGGATTCATACATCATCTCGCGCTTAATTTATGATGGTATATGACACATGTAAATTATGATAAGGACATTAAGCAACTATCCATTTGTTTTCGGATCGTTTTGCTTCGCGAAAAAAATCCATACATTTCGCTGTATAAGTGCGAAAAGGAACGCGCAAGTCTTAGATAGGTTCTTAATAAGCTGTAAGATCATTAAATAACTAACTTTTTGTATTTTGATCGTCCTGCTCTTTCTCGTTCAGATCAGGTTTCTTGTACAAGTGTGTGAATGTGGACGCAAGTGTTTACGTAGAACGGTTGTTAACAAGTGTACCTTTAGTCTTGGGGTCGTCGCGCTTGGCCAGCACAATGCGCACGAGGCGGCGTATGAGCGCGTGCACATGTGCGCACGTGTGCGCCGGGTCCTTCACAAAGTCTAGCGCGGCCGCGATGCTGAGCGACGCACATGGGTTAATGCGCGCGCGCTCCTCCGCGCTGAACTCACGCTCGATTTGCATCGCTTCGTGGAGACGAGCTTTTGCCCTGTTGGTAATGTGTTGTGTTCGAGATAAACTCACAAAATTTTTATTTTTATTTGCCATAAAGAATTTATAATATATTATAAAGGTGATTATTTTGTTTGTAAAGTAGATTTTGTCGTGTTTTAGTATTAAATACAATGTCAATAACTCTAAAATAATGTCTTACTCCAAGCTATATCCCCCACACAACGGGGTAGACGGGGAGAAAAAAAATACAAACCTACTCTTCAAACACTCCGTTCCCTACTCTCTGTTTAACTAAACCACAAATACTCACATATTCTGCACTTTTGACGAATCACAATCGTTATCCAAGAGTCCATTAGTATTAGCGGACTTGACCATTTGCACAAGTATAGGTGTTAATTCCCCTTCGAGAGCTAACAAGCCTTTAGCAAAGGCGGCGGCAGTCATTTGTACACGTCCCTCATCTGATGCATATATTTTGAGGTCATGGCGAAATGTTGAATGGAGGCGCAGTAGCCCTAGCCCTTGTGTGCCTGCCTCACCTGTTAAATGTATAGTGCGTATTTATAAATATTTTAATAACAAAAGACAAATAATAATAATATAAACGTTTAAAATAAATACTTATGCCACCACCCACCCACTTATATTTGCCCTAATAATGACCACTATAGATGTCAGTATATTTGAAAAATATAATTATTCTTTGGCTGCAATTTTGAAATGTAAGTAGAGTTTATGTCGTAAAAAGAAACATACCCGGTATATGCCTGCCCTGTCCTCCTGGATACATGCACCGGAACATCCTGCCCAGTTCCTCTGCCTGTATACGGCCGGCCGGCGTCAGCTCACCGCCCCACTTCAGTATGAGCACTAGTGATGGTTCCCCGTCACACCCTAGCCAATTTAAATTGATATATTTATTTATGTTAACGCACCTACTGAATGGGCTTTCTCTTTCTCTAAAATTTCCTAATGGACAACCAGGAAAATGAAAAGGAAATTTGAGGATTTTGTGTCTTTGATATATAAAAAGTATATCAGGATCAACATATGATAGCTGCACTGGCCTCTAATGAATAGTTTTTACCATGATTATATTGCTTTTCACTGAAAATAGCGATCGATATCAGTATCTATTGAGAATATCTTTGTGAAATTTACAATGCAGTTTTCATATGCTCATACTACCAGGCTTTTTAAACAAATAGTATATGTTATACTATTACTACATACAGTTTTTGTGGCATAATTACTCTATGTAGGGAGTAAATGAGAGTTCGAATTGATAAGTGCACTACAGGGGAAAGTAGATATATCATCTAGGTTAGTTTTGATAGCAGGGTTATAAATAAGTTGCAAAATGGGTGGATTGGGAAGATGATGTACATTGTGGGTATAATTCTCATCTTTCTTCCCTATTTTATTGGTAGTAATATTAGAATTATTATTTTTTTTTTACTATTTTTTGGATTACCAATATTAAAATGTATAATTAATAAGGCATTAATAATAATAATTAGGCCATGTTTGACAAAAAAAGTGAATAAAAGTAATATAGGAAAAATCAAGATTTTTTTTATCCAAGATGCAATAAATACATTTTACTTTAATTTTGTAATGGCCATATGATTCTTATTTGGACAAATTAAAGAAGCTTAAATCTATACATTAGACTTTTTACTATGCAATGTTACTAATAAACTAGTATTTTTAACAAAATGGTATTTTTAAAATAAAGCACTATTAAGGATATTATATAAAAAGCGTATACATATTTACACTATTATTATAAAAAAAATATTGTGTGAATGTTAATTAAAAGCTCATATCTAATATTAGTTGCAGTGCATAGCAAGCATGTCCTGCTATAGTGTTGCCAACCAAACAAACTTCCCAATATAATTTCAAGAAAAAATATTAAAATAATGTATAAATAGTTACACAAAAAATGAGACCGTTCTGGCGTATCAGCACATATTTCTTATTCTTAATGTGGAAGTATTTTTTTTCATTTACTCGCTTTAAAAACAAAGCACGGTGTTATAGTTCCGACGCATAACTCTAATTGAATAGTGCGTGGGAAAATGGAGTGTCTTAACTGACAAGCAACTGACAAGCTCAACATAAACCCCCTGTTTTGTAAGTTGGCAACACCAAATGATAAACAAAAATAAAATATGAAGTGAGGAGTATCGGACCGTGGGCGGCGTTACCGTCGTCGGAGGACGAGCCGCGCGGGCGGCCGCGGGGCTGGTACTTCATTTGGACTTTACGGTTGATGCCGGAAAAGTGGCCATACCTGGAACAAGGTTACATATAATTATAAAATGATTGTGCGGCTTTAAGTTCCACTTATTCTGGAGAATGGAAAACTAGAGTGTCTTAACACTTGGTTCCCCCTGTGCGTACTTTGTTATATGCGGAATACAACGTAAAAGCTTTATATAAATGAAGCTGTTACATAGCGCTCGGTGCCACTGACGAAAGGATTATTGTTAATTTTAACTTGGTCATCTGACAGGCTTTAATAGAATATTCACCTACTTTCTATTCTAATACTAAAAAAATGTTTAAATGTGTATCTTTAAAATAATTTAAATAGAAAAAAAATATTCAACCTTGTAGTCTTAGTAACTAGAGAATACAATAGTTATACACTGGAGTGTTTATTTTTTTGAAGTAATGATAGTAATGACTTCGATAAAATAAACACACTAAGGAAACTACCAACAGCAACTGTAATTAGTTTACAATAAATAAGATGCATTCATAACACCTAACATTATACTGTTTACACATATTATACATAAAATATTAAATTAATTTTGAATTTGAGTCGTCGTGGTGCAGTGGGACTGCGTCTTACTGTAAACGCGACGATTCTTGTTTCGATCCCCACGAGGAAATTAATGCTTTAGTAGATAAAGCGCTTCGTCGAATACCGTCACTTGACACGCATTGTTTTTATGATTAGGCGGTACTTAAGAACGGAATGTTTTATCATTAGATTAGATTTCCTTTGCCTACCATGATATATGAGAAAAAGCATAACGCTGAAAGAAAACTAAAAACAATGATATTCTTAAATAGGAATCCGTAGTTATAAAACAGATCAACATACATTTCCAATACACTCTTAAGCTGCTCCAATTTCCCTTGTTTTTCCTCTATTTCGGGGTCGGCGTGTCTCGTGTGTATATCAGCGAGTAACGCACGCGCTATATCTAGAATTTCTTGAAGTTGTTTAGGTTTCTTCAGTTTGACATGCCCATGTTTGAAACCCTCGTACTTTTCGAAAATTTCGAAGAATCTGTAAATATAAATATTTTACGTGAGATTTCACAGTTTGTGTACGCTAAATCAATAAAGAACTATTGATGTATCGAATTAATAATAAAACGAGTTCAATTATATTTTTTAACATATAATTTAATAGACAGAAACGGAATACAGTTTCCGTGACACATCAAATTGCGTTTTATTAACGCTCATCTCAAGATATTGATGATTAACTACATATATGAGACTAAAAATATGTATTTTATTAACAAAACATTACCATAAAAACTCACCTTGGATGCCTGACTTCCACCTTCATCTTCTGCTTAGGTGTCCTATCACCATGTCTTATCACACCCACAACGCATCTTAATTCCATCATTTTCCCAAAAGTCGTGGGCACTATCGGCGGGTCGTCCAATTGGAAGGGGACCGACCAGGGAATGTGTAATGTTGGCGCAAGTTCCCTTAATATCATATTGCCCAAGATCTTGGCACAATCGTCATAATACTTGTTGGAGTTCTTAACGAATGAGAAACCGTTTACGTCGCAAACGAAGGATTTGCCGTTTGCTCTGAAATATAGAAACATAATTAAATAGGTAAATAGTAAGTAAAATGTTTATAAGTATACATAAATATAAACTTTTAATCAATCATAGATTTTCTCTCCACTTTCCAAATGTCACAGATACAACTATGTTAAAAAAAAATTATAACATTTTTGTACCATAAAATAATTTAAAAAATTACAATAGTCCCAGGATGATTTACGATTATCAACGTTTACTAAACAATAGAATAAAAATCTATATAAAAAAAAATTACCTCAACAAATCGAACCCGCACACAGTCTGTTTAAAGGCCAAGCAAACTTTCCTCGATATCAATTTCTCCTGATTAGACAATATAACGGGATATCTAATCTCTTTGCCTTCTGAATCCCGTTCCACTTTGCCATCTAGCGCGGGGCTTTTGCGCGCCTCTGCGTGCGCGTAGTCCGGCCCGACAGTGTACACTTTAACATCTGTACCTAGAATTTATTTGTACTTTGTATATGTTATATATAGGGCGGCGTTGGGTTGCGCCATTAAAACACAATGCTCGAAAATTCTATAGAAAATGAGTAGCATAGTGTGAGGTTCTTACGCGCATTCACGTGCGCGTTGTTGGGACCGAGTTGAGTTCCGCCACTCAATACGCAATGTTTCGAAAATTCAGCGGTAAATGGAAAATAGAGTCTCTTAATGTGTATGAAGCTTAAAAAATATATATTTGTGATGACACATTTTGTTTCAAGCCTATAATTTATAGTGCAATAATAGTTTAAAATAAAGGTCTTTCACGTATTACATTTGAACCTCCTCTGTATTTTATATATGTTATAGTTATGTTTATTTTTCAAAATATATTTATTTATTTTTTTATCTAATATGATATTAAAAAATTTCAGAAATGGGCCGTTGAAGTGTTAAGTTTCTTTGAACCTCCTTCTCATCTTATGAGCATAGAGCCTAAGTTATGTAAGGGCTAGTAAACCTTAAGTGGCCATTTTTGCCGGAAACTCTTTTCAGAGATACACAATCTAGTTTGTGAAGGATATTTAAATAATAGCAAACACAATTAATTTACTACGCACTATTCTAATCCTATGCTAATCATAATTATCATCTACTATTGAAATATTTACTTTGCCTTATATGAACAATTAAATCACAGTTATAATATTTGTTTTGCCTTATGTGAACTATTTGACTACGTTTAATAGCCTCATTTTCATTTAATTAATTTAGACCACTTGTGGCGCAGGGCCACAAGCGTGCGACTAAATGCGACAGGTTGCGAGTACGGCTCCCACTCGAGGAAATGAAATATTTTATATTTTCATATCTTCGCTCTGGTAACGATGCAAAGCGCGACGTTGTGTTCCGCCAATCAAGATGCAAAAATGTTAAACGGAAGTGTCTTGATAGGAACATAGTATTTTAACACTACATTCCCAGGTTCTGCTGCCTACCCTGGTATGTGCGGTATACAGTGTGAAGCTGCAGCGGTATGCATCATATGTACCAAACATATTGATATATGTCCTAATGGTTTTAATTTATGCATAGACTTTTTGATAGTGACAGAGTATCTATATATTGTCATATATTTTTATTGCTCATAAATTTTCAAACAAAAAACAGAGACTCTCGCCCTCTCGCTATAAAGCAAGCAGTCCTGCCAGTGTCGTCATGTACAGTTCATATTGTATTTAAGGGTCAACGCCAATAACGGTAGCCAGGTCTTTCTTACCATCAGTGGGCATAAAATCTTCATAAATAAATGAACCCGTTTTTCTGACCCTTGATTCAGGAGAGTAAATGCTGCTCCGACTTCCAATCTAAAACACACGTATTCTTATTAGTAATAGCACAATAATGATTGAAAAGTACATAATAATTATATAAGATATTTACTAAGAGGACAGTCATGATGTAGCTGCTGCAAGTGTGTGACTGTAAACGCGACTGATTGTTGGTTCATCCCCGTTGAAATGAAATATTTGTTTAAATTTATATTTTCATTTTTTTTGCTTTGATGTCGAGGCAAAGCATAGTGTTGAGTTTCGCCACTCAACACATAATGCCTCGGAAATTCAGCGGAAAGTGGGAAACGGACTGCCATAACCAATAGGTTCCGTCTGCCTACCCTGCTACAGGGGGTATACAGCGTCCATCAATATTATAAATACTAAACATACCTTTCTAAATAATCTCTGACTACCGCCACCCGCAGAAGTCGGATAATATATATAAATATTATGATCCTCCGCCGACACCGGCTTCTCTACAAAGGGTTTATTGAAGACCACACCATTCACTTCTACATGATCTTCAGATTCTACGAGCTCGTGATCTGTTAAGAAGTGCATTTTATTATTATATAGAAACTATTATATTTAGTTTATTATGTAGTTACAATTATAATAGATTTAATTTTAATTCTTTTTACAGTATTCTTGTGAAAATTTTTCAATGTATAAATATTTAATTACTTACGTTTGGGGTCTGGAGAATCTCGATCTAGAACTGCATAACGAGGTATTTCAATGCCCTCACTTTCCAAGATTGCATACACTTTCCTGCGATCCTGAAAAAAAAGTCAGTATAATATCACGTACTTATTATATTTTTAGGTTTTTTTCTGTTGATGATGTAGAAAAATATCACGTAGTGTCACCAGAGCTATAGAATTGAAAAAAATATATTCCCGTGAGTGGTGAACTTTGTGGTTGAACTCACAATTATTACGTTTACATTCAGACATATTTTCACTGCGTTACTACATAGTTGAAAACGAGTGAAAAGCACGATCGGTGTAAATATTCGTAAAGCAAATAATTATGGCCAACTTAAATCATTCATTAAAAAAATGTTTTTATTGCCATAAAACATTTACATATAAATTTAACATTTTGCGCGTTAATAAGCGAGAAGCAGGTAATAATCGGCTTATTTCGCCATTTTGAGATAATGCATATTGTAAGACATACGGCATACCGCATAATCGGAATATTGAATTGTCAAGTGGAAATAATAAGCCTACTTCCGTCGCTACATAGCGTCTCGCACATGCCTATAGAACCGCAATGAATATTTGTTAGTTTATACTAAAAATAGTTTGGAATGATTTCAGATTATAATAAGACAGTCCGCTCCCTATTTCCCACCGGATTCTGGATGCGTTGTGTATTGAGTGGCGGGACTCAACGCTACGCTTCGCCCCGACACCAGAGCGAAGAAGTGAAAATATTAAATATTTCATTTCCTCGAGTGGGAATCGAACCTACGTTAACAGTATACTGTCCTCAATTAAATTGATTTCGTTTCCTTCCTTTCGTTTCCATTAAAAAGCGTACAATTAAAATTAAATACATAATAAACCTAAATACATAATGACATCAAGAATGTATACATAAAACGTAAATAATGAGTATTCACAAATTAACGCATAAAAAACAACTTCTTAATTCAATTACCTGAATGTCATATTGCATGTGAAGGTTATTGATCACATACGGCTTCCTTAGCTTTTCGTATTGAATGGCTTTGTCCAGGGGGAAACCCTTGGAGTGAAATGATATAAGGCAGTCACAAATTGGCCACTCCTCAACTGGCGTCTGTAAATTGACAAAACAAGTTTAATCTAGAACTATCCAGCCAAATGCGTAGCTGACATATCCAGAGTCAATGTAACAAATGCATTCAGTAGCTAACATACACGTAAAGCGAAATTTACTGGAACCGAATCAAAATTTTATATAGATTCTATAGCCGTTTGTTGCCAAAATAAATGCAAGCATTATTACTACAAGATGTCAAAATAAGGCGAAATCCAAATTACACACTATAGTTCCACACTGGGTGCCATGTTAATAAAGAAACCCTATATAAGTAGTGAAACAAAATATTTCTTCACAGTATGAGGTAAAGATAGGGTATTGGCAATGCAAAGCCTGAAGCTATTTTGTTCCACTAGATGTTAGATAGTGAGCAGAACCTTAAGGATAACCTCCTCTGGGAAGACGAGCATCTTAATAAACTCGAATTCATCGAGGCGGGTGAGGATCTCCTTCATTGGCTTCGATTGCGACTTCTTGGCCATGGCGCATACTCCGACCACCACCTTCTTGCCCCCGCCATCGCAGTGTGGGTCTAAGGACTCGCACAGATCCAACTCACCCTATAACATTCCAAACATATAAAATTAAAAACATTTCCTTATTTCTACCATATTGCATACATATACTAAACTCTCGTTATTATCATAGGCTATCGTAGCGCAGTGAAACAAGCGTATGAGGCGTAAACGGGACAGTTGTGGTTTCGATTCCACTCCAAGGTATGAAATATTGTAATTTTTTCACTCTGGTAACAAGACTTCTTGACTTGTGGTGTTGAAATCCACCATTCAACACGCCTTGTCTCGAAAATTCGGCCGAAAGTGGGGAACAAAGTGTCTTAACACTAGAATCCCTTTGTCTACCCTACCGCAATTGAGGGATATAGGGTGAGGTATTTATCAAAAACAGTCAGTGTTAATATACAGAATTTATTTTTCCAAACAGGCTACAAATATAAAAAGATAAATGCCGTAATATTTAAGCAGTCTGTATATAAAGGTGATAAATAGATGCAACCACTCCTAGGAATTAGATGCATCTTAACCTTTAAGTATAGACGTCGGGTCTCACAGACCCATCTAGTTCTACGAATTCTACAAATCGGCCACTTCTCGTTGACCTCCGCCACTGAGTCGCTCAGTACCTTTCGTATTAATGACAAAATGAATGTATATAGCAGTGGTTGTGTCTCTGGGTTCAAAACACGTGAGTATTCAACTTTCTAAACGGGGCCTGGGTCTGTCAGACCCGACGGCCTGCCTTCGCTTCCGCCTTTACGCAAGGGGAATGACATCTTGGTCCACACGGCGAAAGAGAAAGCCGATCTCCTGGGCGCTCTCTTTGCCTCGAACTCGACTTTGGATGACCAAGGATCAACGCCGCCGACCATCCCGCGGTGCCAGAGCTCAATGCCTGAGGTTAAGTTCACCCAAAAAGCTGTAAGGCGAGCTCTGTCCTCTTTGGACATCCACAAGTCGAGCGGGCCAGATGGCATTTCCCCCTTAGTGCTTCGTTCTTGTGCTCCTGAGCTGACACCGGTGCTAACGCGTTTGTTTCGGCACTCTTACTCAGTCGGCGTAGTCCCAGATTCATGGAAGAGCGCTCTTATCCACCCGATCCCTAAAAAGGGCGATGGTTCCGATCCATCTAACTACAGGCCTATTGCCATCACCTCCCTGCTCTCAAAAGTCATGGAGAGCATCATCAATAGCCAGCTCTTGGTTTATCTAGAGGATCACCGATTGATTAACGACCGCCAATATGGCTTCCGCCATGGTCGCTCATCCGGTGATCTTCTGGTTTACCTAACCCACTGTTGGGCTGCGGCTATCGAAAGCAAGGGAGAGGGCCTGGCAGTTAGTTTGGACATGGCGAAGGCCTTTGATCGAGTGTGGCATGGGGCGCTCCTTGCTAAACTTCCATCCTATGGGCTTCCCGAGAACTTATGCAGGTGGATCGCCAGCTTTCTCACTGGGCGCAGCATCAAGGTCGCCGTCGACGGTTTTTGCTCCAATCATATGCCCGTGAACGCAGGCGTTCCCCAAGGCTGCGTGCTGTCCCCCACGCTGTTTCTTCTGCATATCAATGACATGCTGGAAGATTCTAGCATTCATTGCTATGCAGATGACAGCACGGTGGACGCTGTTTACTCCGGCCGCGCAAGTCTTTCTCGGGAAAACGCTGAACAGAGCCGAAATAAACTTGTGTCTTCTGTTGAGGCATCCCTCGAGAATGTCTCTTCATGGGGTGAAAAGAACCTGGTCCAATTTAACCCCCTAAAGACACAGGTTTGCGCGTTAACCACTAAAAAAACCCCATTTATCGTATCGCCAGTCTTTCAGAACACTCCCCTTTCAGCCGCGCCCAGTATCAGCATATTGGGCCTTAATGTTTCGAATGACTGCCAGTATCGCGATCATCTGGAAAGCAAGGCCAAGTTGGCCTCGAAGAAACTGGGGGTCATCAATAGAGCGAGACGGTACTTCACGCCAAAACACCGATTGGCCCTATATAGGGCCCAGGTTCGGCCACACATGGAGTACTGTTCTCATCTCTGGGCTGGTGCACCCCAGTATCAGCTTGACCCATTTGATCGCATACAACGTAGAGCTGTTCGAATCATTAAGGACCCAGTAAGCTGTGAAAGGCTTGACACTTTGGCTCTGCGTAGAGACGTCTCCTCGCTGTGCGTTCTCTATCGCATTTATCATGGTGAGTGTTCTGAGGAACTGTTTGACCTGTTACCTGCCGCCGAATTTTCTAACCGCACAGCACGTCACAAACTTAAATATCATCCACACCATCTGGATATGTGGCACTCCACTACTGTGCGGTTTCGTAGAAATTTCCTTCCACGCGCCACCGAACTGTGGAATGGCCTACCCGCGTCAGTGTTTCCAGGTCGGTACGATATGGGTGCCTTCAAGAAGCGCGTCTATCTCCACTTCAAAGGCCGGCAACGCACCTGTAGCACCTCTGGTGCTGCACGGGGTCGTGGGCGGCGGTGATCACCGCCAGGTGACCCGTACGCTCGTTTGCCTTGTCCTTTTTCCATAAAAAAAAAAAAAAAAAAAAAAGACGTCCATGTTTCCCAATTCCCAATGATTTCAAAACACCATATATTTTTATAATATTACAAAATATACTTTAATATTTTAATTGTATTATTTGTATTCGAATGTTTTTATTGTAATATATCATGTATTATTTTGGATTATTTGTTATATATTTGAGTAATATAAATATTAATTACTTAAAAAAAATCCATTTTTTTAGTTTTTATGATAAAATGGAAAAAAATCATCGACCAAGCACGTCAGGGACAAATATATCGGTACCTTATAATCAATATCAAACAAAACAATTGGACGACGATATTTTATAAAGAAAATAGCACTTTATCAAATAAAAAGACGCGTTTCGTATACTAAACTACTCTAAGAATTGAGAATGACTTTGACTCGCGTTTCACAATCTGATCTATCATTTATTGAACATGAAGCTAAAAAAATAGTTTTGGGTTCTTGAAAAACATGTACACTTTGCCCCCAAAAGATATATAGAAAGACAACACATACTTATGTTGACTGCAGTGATCCTGTTAGCCTACAATGTTGAAAGCCATTGTGTATCAATGTTCAATAGTACCCTTCAATAGTATCTTGAGGTGTTGTCAAAATTTTTATTTTATAACATAAGATGTAATTTCTTTATTTTTTTTATTGTGAGACTTTATATTTTGTTAAAAAATATTTATTTTATTATCTGTCTTTTTTTATAGTATTATTTTCTTAAGAGTCATCCCATGTGGCCAAAGACTGAAATTGTGACTTTAAGTTACTTAAATTGTTGTGATGCGTAAAGTATAATAAAAAGCAATTTTATTTATATTGATTTTGTTTGATTTGAGGCTATTCATATAAACTAAAACATAAAATTGTCTTCTTCCTTTAGAAAACAGACGGAATATAACCAATAAATACACTGGTCTGACAGACCCAACGTCCATATGTGTGTTATAAAAAAATCACATCCATAGTTAAAGGTTAATTAAAAAAATATTCTTGTATACAAACTTAAGAATAATTATTTACGTATAAAATTAAAATGAAAAATTTATTCACTTTATATTTAAACAATTCCATTCAATTGTATAAAAAGAACACTCAATTAAAACACCTACTTATTGGTATATTTTGTCTATTGGTCTATTGTGTCTAGTCTAATTTATTTAAAATAGGGTTTTTTCTATAAGGCTTTTTTTAAAGATTATATTTATTTAATCCTTATAATAGAAAAGAAATAATATGAAACTAATTGTTGTTGTAATTGCTTCAGCAATATGAACATGTATTGTTTACCTATGTGATGTAACAATATGATAAAATATTTATTTAAATAAGACCAAAAAAAATCAAACAGAAATGCATCATTATAGCTCACATCAGGCAGGCAATCATCACAATAGCAAACTTCATCATCATTTTGCTCTTTCTTTTTTTTATTTCTCCATCTTTTCAAACGCCACCAGTCCTTAAGCCACTGCCACTCCATAACTCACAATCATAGCACTATCATAATTACACACAATTTAATGATAAGCAGTAAAGTGCACTCACAAATGATTGGTTACAACTACATAGCACATGATAACCAAGATATTCTTGACACAAATTAACATGTTATGTTACCTCACTTGTCATTGTCATTACTTGGAGACTATAAATAATTCAGCTCTATGTTCTTGATAGTAAACAAATGATATAAACTCTTTATAATGTTCTATATGCCTTTTTATGAATGTTTGCAAGATATCGTAAGATATACATTTACTTTTCAATTCTAGCAACTGCGAGATTATCTCTTCATATAGACTTTATAATATTGATTTTAGTAGTAGCGTAATACAAGACTTATTTTAAAAGTTTTGACAAAAAAAATACTGTTAAAATATTTTTTATAAAGCACGTTCCATAAGTAATTTGTATAAAGGTAAGCGTTATATTTATATACTTACAGGTGATCTTATTGGAACAAGATTTCCGTCATCACCGACGTAAAACTGCGGCTGAGTAGCATGTCGCAACCCTTGGTATCCATGTTCAAGCTCAGTGTAGGACATTACCTACATAGATTGTCAAAAATGTGTTTTACGCTATCATATATATTAATAAGGTTTATGTTAAGATATTAAAATTACTAAAAACTGTTTTTAAAAGGTCAATTGAATATAAATTTGACGATTTGACATACATTTGTCAGAATATATTATAATGTCAATAGCTGCTTGTCAATGAATAGTGCTGAGTGCGAGTGCTTAGTATTGACAACACACAAACTGCATTAACATTTTACGAAATTATTTGTGATCTTGTTTTATCGTGTATTTTTATTTGAATGTAATGTTAGTCATACATTTAAATTTGAAATAAATATTTAAAATACGTTATTACGCACATAATGATGTAAAATAATAGTCCCATTATATAAATATTACATTACAAACCTAAATATTACACGTAAATCATAATACATTCGGGTAACCTTACGCAAACTTTGAAGATTTACATAACAATGTAATAAAACAATACTCTATGGATTTAAGCACACACCACAGTAACACTGATAACACTTACATTTCCGTACCGAATGGATACAGTTCCAAATGTGAATTTCATAATCATATTAAGTGTATGAAATTCATATTCTTGAAAATTGTAATTTTATAGAGTAATATATACAAAAGTATATATTACTCTATAAAATTAAATGTGTTAAAAAACACCTTAAACTTTATTTAAGTATTATTAGAGAAGTGGCTTGGCTACGTAAGTGGCGCCCTGGTGTTGAGCGCGCAAAGCCTGCAGAATTCGGCAGTAAAATCTACAGTCTTAACGCTAATAACAATCTATAGATACATACGGAACTCTCTTTAATCATCTTACCTATATTTTTTATAATTAATTGAAGTCCATTCTTAACACTATTATGCGTAAAATACGATCGACTCTTATACCGGTAGTACCGTAAAATGATTCGTGATTTTAATAATGTTAACATTTTCAAGTGTTCGTGAACTGTCAGTGTCAATTGTCATTTGTAGAATTGTAGATGAGCAAATTGAAAATCCGCAAATTCAAGTAGAATTGATTTGTCCAAGCAATTACAGAAAATAAGAAAAATAATTATTAATTTATTGAGTTTAATTCGCTGTGGATTGTAAACCTACGGCATTTATAATGGATCTTTTAAACTTTTGGCAGTCTATTGATGTTTTAATCCATAAGCCTCATGTTATTAATAAAAACCTGTGGGGATCAATTGTGTTAAAAAGATATTACATTAAAACAGAAATAAATAATTGGAATGAGTATCTTGCTGACTATAGACTAAATACAATGGTATTTTTAAATATAGATCAATACTTAGCGGAATTATCACAAATATTCCACTTTCAAATTGTTAATGAAGAAACGCAATATGAAGTAATTTTCATAGAACTCCTTCCTAAAATTTATATTGTACAACGTGCGATTCAAATGATTTGTATAAATAGAGTTTTAAAACAAGTAACTTTTTATGATATCACACCAGCTAAACAAATAGTGTGCACTACATTTCCATACACTTTTTTCTTCATCGATAACAAAATTACTGTAAAATGTGGTTAGTTTAATTTGATTTACATTAAATACTTGTAGTGGTATGCTTTTAAATATACATAAAATATAATTCTTTTTAGGTGATTCTAGAAGCTATCAATGGTTAAAACAATCTGTTTTACCTCGACTCAATAAATGGAGTACAGAAGAAATCAACAAACAAGTTCAGATTTGCAATGAATCTTTAGCGCTCGTTGCTACAGAAAAATATTATACAAAATACAATCTTCTTAAAAGTAAATATGCAAGTGATATGGTTAAGGTATTACAGATTACTTATTTATTCTATAGTCTAACATATTTAAAATATATTTTCAACTTAATTTAATAATTTTAGAGCCACTGTGATGCAATAGTACAGTTTGATTGTAAACAAATAGTTATGAATACAATCCCCATTCAAGGGAACAAATTATTATTATTCCTGAGCTCTGGTAACAACATAAGGTTTGACATTGAGTTCCATCACTTGGCACACAATGTCTTGTAAATTGAGTGGAAAGTTCAGAGTGAAGTGCCTTAACACTAGGTTCCTCCTGTCTACTCTGCTGTATGTGGTTTACAGTGTAAAGCTAAAAAAATATTTCTCTAGATGTGGCCAGAAAGCACAGATCCAATTAAATTTGTGTATGAAGATGTTGCAATTGCTACATATTTACTTCTTTTATGGGAAAGTTATAATGAACCACAATTATTTGCTGATGTTGGATGTGGAAATGGACTTCTTGTTTATATATTAACAATGGAAGGCCATCCTGGGTTTGGAGTAGATGTAAGGAAAAGGAAAATATGGGACATGTATCCAAAAAATGTACAATTAAAAGTAAGTAGAAGTGCTATTGAACATGAAAATATTATTGGGATATCTTGAAGATTTTTAAAGGGGGTATCTTACATAAAGTAAAATTTTAACCATCTAAGGTCAGACTTGAAAGGCTTCCAAGAGATGCGATCAAAATAATTCATTTTTCTGTTTCTAAAAGATGTAATTTTATTTTCCAGGAGAACACTGTAACACCATCAAACATAGACATATTTTCTAATGTGGATTGGGTTATTGGCAACCATTCAGATGAACTTACCCCTTGGATACCAATAATTGCTGCAAAAACTTCTTATAATTGTAAATTTTTCCTCTTACCTTGTTGTGCTTACAATTTAGATGGTTCTAAATACAATAGAAAAAATTCAACTGCAAGTCAGTACTCAGAATATTTAATATACATAAGAAATTTATGTATGGAATTTGGATTTAATACAAAAACGGATAGATTAAAAATTCCAAGTACAAAACGAATATGTTTTATTTCTGAGTTTAGAACTTATAAAGAAAATGAATATGAAAAATATTTAGCTACAATCCAAGAACACATTAATTATAGTATCGGTGTAAAGGAGGAAGATGGTAATGCTTCACAGCCTAAAAGATTTAAAGCTAGGGATCCTGTGGAAAAGGTTAGAAACTGTACACAGATAGATAGTAAGGTTGTTGAAGTAATAGTTAAAAGAATAGCAAATTACTTACTAGAGGATTGTGAACCTGGACAAAATTGGTCAAATGGAAAAATGGCACCATTGAATGAACTTGTTCAACTTATACCACCTGACCACCTAAAAATATTAAAATCTGAATGTGGTGGGCTACAAACTCTTCTACGGAACCACCATAGTGTTTTTGAAGTTCGATATGGTACAGTGCAACTTAGGTATCCCAGAAGTATAGAAGAGTTAAAAGCAAAAAAGAAGAAAAACAATGAAATACTAAAAATCAAGCAAAAAGAATGCTGGTTTTATAAAAACCACCCACAAGGATGTCCATTAGAAAATGCACTGTGTACATTTGTACATGAAAATTAGTTATAAATCTTTTTTCGTTTAATATAAGTCTTTTCCAATTATTGTAATAAGAGTAAACGCTAGTTCTGTACTTGACAAATGTGAAAATACAAATAAAACATACAAATTGGTAATCACACTTTCTTATGCACTTAAAAAAATACTGTTTTCTATATAAATAATTTATTTGATTACTACCTACTGCTACCATTAGTTTTATATGAATAAAAGGTTGCCTGTTAGAGATCACTTATAGTGTTGAGGCCCGTGTCTGTCCGCCCCAAACTGCCTTTCAATTTTGTCTTATATACAAGGACAAAAATTTTTGTAAGTTTGCACATATACTTATTTATGGTAACAATATATTTTTAATGAATTTTTGAATAAAATCATTCACCTTATCTACTTTCTATCTGAACCAAGAATTATTATATTTGCATTAAATGCATATAGTGTGTGCCTATAAAAACAAAGAAGAAAAATGTATATTAATTATTGTATTTATAAATACAATTAATGTACATTTTTCTAAATAGAATACATTATAATATATTCTATACAAATTTAAATATAAAGATGAGGTGACTAAATATACAAAATGATTTGCAAAATGTTGTTAGATTAAAGAGCTGAAGATTAAACTCATTTGTATCATTTTGTGGTCCTATGTCTGGCGAAGCTGGTCTATTTCCACCATTGAACAAAGATATACATACCCATACCTAAAGAAATTAATCAAGACATCTCAACAGTTTAGACATAGGACTTTTTTAAAATTTAAAGTTTAGTTAAGTTAAAATTATAGTTTCATTTAAAGTTGCTGATAAAAACACTGTATATATAGATAACTTTTATTACCAAACATGTATAAAAATAACATCTTATCAATATATCATATTATATATTTAAATAAATATTGCCCAATGATAACATAATATCACATGCCATAATATTGTATAATCTATTTTTTTGAAAAATACAAACTATCAAGAGTCAATATCAAAGAATCTATTGAGTTCACTTAAATTCCTTTCATCTACTAATTTTGCAATATCATGTTCTCCCATGTAAGAGCAGACCATCCTTAATGTTGTCCAAATCGTTGAAGAACTAGGATCTGCTAAATTTGTACCAGGGAACATATTTTTAGCCTTATACTGCTGATTTAATGCCACTAAGAAATGCTCACCAGCTTCTTTATGAGCTGATAAATTCATGCATGTGATACCAACATTAAATCTTGCTCTGATGTAACCAGGCTCTAAATTTAATGCTTGTTGGTATGCATCAACAGCTTCTACTGATCTATCACTATTAGCTAAAGTAGCACCAAGTCTGTTCCAAAGTTTAGCATTGTCTGGTGACACCATCAATGCTGCCTTAAAACAATCAACTGCCTTATCATATTGTTGATTTATATTAAAAATAACTCCTAAGGCATTTTGAATATCAGGATCAACTTGAGAAGGATTCAGTTGTGCGGCTTTTAAATACAAAGATGTCACATATGCTTCAAGTTCCTTGAGGTTCATTTTCTGTGCATTCACATCTTGTGGAAATATATCACTGTAACTCGGACTTGCCTTTAACCAATCTATTAATGCGAAATAAGCATATTTGGGCATATTTTCATTGGTATAAGCAGCTGCTAATGTTATATATCCTTCAAGTCGCCGTGGATCTAATTCTAAAGATTTTTTCAATGCTGTTATTGCCAAAGGATCTTGCTCATTCTCTGCTTGGGTTGTGCCCAGAAGAAACCAAGCTTCAGCTGAATCTGGATGTTGCTGTACAGCTGCTTCAAAACATAACACTGCACCTGGAATGTCTCCAATTTTAAGTTTTTCTTTACCTATTTCTAGAGCACTTTTATTTTCTAGCATAACATTTCCTTCTGTAAAGGAATATTCCTTTGAGATTCCATTAGCAGTTTCTGTGTCCCAATATTCATCAATATTACTCAGTTTGGCCCACTCATCTTTATATTTCTCAGCCATCTCTTCTACTATTTCATCTTTACTCATTTTCTTCTGTTCCCCTTCAACTGTTTCACCTAAATTTAACTCACCAGAACTTATCCTTTTCATAAATGACATGAACTCATTATAGGCATGCTCATCATCACCTTTGATACTATTAACATACTCTTGGGCCTTTGCTTTAACATTGTTATCTATAGTCTTCTCCAAATCTGATTCATTAACATATTGAATTTGGATATTAGAGGCTTTTGGTTGGAATGAAGGTTGATAAGACATGTTAAATGGCCGCATTGGAGTTGTGATGAATGATGTTGATGGTCCAGCCATCCAAGGTACATGTCTTTGTGATCCTGATTGGGTTAACTGACTAGTTGAAGATGCAGCTTTTGGAATTATTTTTTCTACTTCAGGCATATTACTCAATAAGGCATTCATATTAAAGGTTTGTGGAATTTGGGAATTTTGTGACATGAATTCATTGACGAATCGATCAGCTTGAGAAGCGTTTTGTACAACTGAAGCATCGCGACTTACAATATTAGTAAGTTGAACGAGTGAATTATTACCTCCACAGTCTCCCCCAACTAACTTATTTAAAGACATTGTGGATTTCAAAACTTTAATACAGATAGAACTTCATATGAATTCACCGCTGAACAAAGGTCACGAACACGAAGAGAATAACAATAAGTTTTCCTGCAAATTGATTGTACCCGTACGTCAAAATGAAAATAAGTCAACACACAGCTCACAGAACACATTTACTTACAGCTAGTATATATGTTCCTTGCACCACAGTCTGTCTATAGACTTATAGAGCAAGGAGCATATTATACTCTATACAGTACAATCAAGATACAGTACAAAAATTGTATCAATATGATATATTTTTTATTTATACCTAACTAAAGTAGTGACATTAACTTGAATCCTAAGATCAAAACTGTAAAGGATAGGAACGAACAGTAAAAAGTAACAGTATTGGGAACTAACTGATCAATGCTATTCACAGAACATATTTATGCTATTAGTGATACTGATAAGTCACTTGAGTAGGGTTTAGCTTGAGGTGATCAATAATTTCGAGTACAAAAAGGTAAAATTTGTACTAATAACATCGTCATTCCCAAAATTCTATAGCTTATTCATTTGGACTTGAGATAAAACATTTTTATTTCTATTAAATTTATTTAATGTAACCTTACACTTTTTACGATCCTATGTTACTAATTTATAAAGGATCACTACTCGCCATGCCGTAAAATATTTCTAATCGTTTTATAATGTTACTTTAGAGTTTAAACTTTAAACTATTGAAACTGAACTGACATCATTAAAAAAAAACAATGTTTCTTTTAAATACAAATATAATTTATGTATATGTATACAGCACTATGATGAATTTATAAATAAATTTCTACCCCAATCTGAGTTACAAAATTATTCGAATGATTCTGAAATAATATTCAGCTGACTGATGACTTTTAAATTATTTAAATCTCGGTTGACTTTGACAGATGTCATTTAATTATAACCTAAAAAAGCATACCAATTACTAAGAGTTAATAAATTAAGAATAGTCACATAAATGTTACATATTCTTCGAATAATATAGTTAATAAGTGACAATTCTATATGATCCTAAATAGATTTGTTGTGTTTCTGAACATAATACAAAATATTATATAATGAGTAACTAAACTGTATTCTTCGCAACTTGAAAGTTCGTAAAAAATGACTAGTGAGGCTCAAGTTAACAAGAGCAATAACGAAACAGAATGTGAAGAATCAAAAGACATTGGAAAATCATCAGATACAACATCTGAAGAGGTACCAGCGTCAATTGATCCAACTGAAAAATGGCTTGTAAGTCCAGCTTTTACGAAACTCTAAATAGACCCTTAAATATGAAAAGACGAATTATATATGAAATACTAATTCAAATCAGGCGGAAAGGAAAGAATGGTGTGTCTTCGAACAAGGTTTTCTCTGGCATAGCAGGGTATGCCTGGGATACAGCATGAAGCTAAAAGAAATAATTTATTTTTTATTACAAAAGCTGTATACTTCGTCCCTCACATAGCAGGAAAGACAGAGGCCTTCTTATGTCTTTCTCCGTGGAGAATGTGTGGTGTGACACTCGGTTCTAGAGCAGACCTAGTGTCAAGACACACCATTTTCCATTTTTCCCTGAATTGGATACAATAATAGACAAAATTCTAAAAAATATTGTATTTGAGCATAATATAAACATTCCCATTATGTATTTTTAGATTAGAGACTGTGAAATATATAAAGATGAATATAATGAATGTACAAGTTTCAAGGGACGTTTTCATCAGTATTTTATATATGGTAAATCACTAGATTGCAACCCTTGGAAAAAAGATTATGATAACTGTTGTAAATGGGTAGATAACCAAGATGTTAAAGCTGGTGTAAGTATAATTTTACATATTTTTTATACATATTTTTGTACAAAATAATTCTACTAAATTCACATTAAAAATATTTTTAATAGGAATCTGTAATTAAAAGTGAAAAAGAACGAAGACTAAAAAGGTTAAAGGCACATTATCGAAATGATGTTTGGAGGAAAAGAGATTCCCCACCAGAAGATTGGGCTGGCCCTTTACCAGAATGGATGGCTAAAAGAGACGAAAATTCATACCTAGCACATAAAGCAAAAGAAATGAGGGAAGGCAAAGATGAAGATACAAGTAGTTTTTGTGTAATAATGTAACACAATCATGTCAAGTGATCAATTATTACCTCACATAATGTTGTGTAATTGTTATTAATTATTAATGTCAGTTTATTCTCACATTGAGATATGTTGACTGCCAGTATTGTACAAAATTTATAACACAAAATAAAAATCTATTACAAAAAAATATATTTTGTTTTTGTATTACTGTTTTGTTACTATAAAAAAAATAGTTATTGTTGAGATAAAATAGTATATGTATTTTTATGAAGTAAGAGAATGTTGGTCTTGTTTTATTAATTTATCACATTTATCGAAATGTACTACATTTCAATATGAAATGTACATTACATTGGTTTATAATGGTCCACTGTTAGAAACTACTAGTTGAAGTCAAAAAATATTTTTTTATATTGGATAGTCCATTTAAGTAAATGAGTATTTGATAAAATTACTCATTACTTATGTTTATTTTCGAAAATAAACATGAAAATTTATCACATTATACTGTCTTATGTAAATAATTGTATATTGATACCTATAGCCATGACCCGGCAACTGACTTATCGGTAAGAGAACGATAACGCGATGTAACGCCTTTATTGTTCACAAACAAGATTGTTTTATCTTTCTTTCATTTTATAAGCTCAAGTCTCCTCATTAGTTGTAGTTGATTACACTGATGAGGCGCATACTTTATAGTCGTGTGATAGCTTTGCGTTTACGACTGCCAATGGCTAGAAACGCTTCTGCTTACCTGGTCGATGACCCTAAGTATTCCTTTTTAAAGGATCTAGGTATAAATAAGAAGAATGTGGGAGTATTCAATGGAAAGTGGGAAGCTAATGGACAGGTAGCTTGATTTACTTTAATTTCCTATTTATTTTAATCAATGAAGTGAAATTTATCTGACTTTATTATTGTCGTTAATTTTTAATAGGTGATCCAATCGTTTAGTCCCGCAAATGGCAAAGTGATTGCCGAAGTACAGTCTGCTAGCGTGGCTGACTACGAATCCTGTGCCAAGGCAGCTCAGGAGGCTTGGCACGCGTGGGCCGAGTTACCGGCGCCGGCAAGAGGAGAAATTGTACGACAAATTGGCGATGCTCTCAGAGAAAAACTACAGCCTCTTGGACAGTTGGTCTCATTGGAAATGGGTAAGCTATTTATATAATTGATATAAATATACACAAATATGTATATGAAATTATAGAATATAAGAGCCTTGATAAGATATCTAAATGAGTATTTTCCAGAAGAAGCTTAAGAGATCGAAAAACGAAGAACTACTACTACTACACACTATTTGAGATCAATGTTAATATTGTGACGTGTTTAGTAGTGAAAGAACTGAGGATGGATATATTATGGGACTTTCTTATGTCTATTTATAATGATGACAAGCTTGAAATAAAACTATCTACGTAATTATTTCATGCTCAAGCAGATTTTTACTACAATTTTTCATTCACAGGCAAAATTCTCCCTGAGGCTATCGGAGAAGTAGTTGAATACATCCACGTATGTGACTTGGCGCTTGGTTTATCCCGTACTTTGCCGGGAACTATTTTCCCTTCAGAGAGACCTGGACACGTGCTCATTGAGAAATGGAACCCGCTAGGTCTTGTTGGTATCATAACAGCGTTCAATTTCCCAGTCGCTGTTTTCGGATGGAATAGCGCTATCGCTATGGTAAGATATTTTTATTTAAAACACTACCCCCGAGTTTGTGATTCCGCTAGGAATTTAAATTTATTAATTTAGTTGCAAGGATTTAAGAAGGTGTTTGCTATAACTAAAGGAAAAACTTACACGGATAGACCTATAAAGTATCACCAACAGACCTAAAATTTTATTTGATTGCTTGAAAGCAATTTAAACTTTTAGGCTGCTCAAACGAATTTACCTCAATCTCAAGTAAACAGATATTAGTTTAGATTACTTATTATTTATTAAATTTATAATGTGATAATAATTTCATTGCTTGCTTTACTTTATAATAAACCGGTAGATTTATTGTTACATTTGTACTTTAGGCTTACCTACTAGTACTTAAGTTGTTAAAGCGCAAATTTTATAGATATAAAAATTAAATAGGTAATTATTATCTAATCATACTCTACGGATTATGAAACGATAACATTTCAGTGATATTATATATTTATACATTTTAAGATATTGTTCAATTTTTGTTACCTATTTAATAATCGTCTGATAAAATTCCGACCCCACTTGTAGATCTTAAGTAATAATAATTTGTAATAAATTTTCCATTAGATTACCTATTACCTTCAAATTATTAGTTAAATAAGTTTCAATTATGATTTCGAACCAATTACATATCAATTTTTTTAAAGAATGAATATACTGAATGAAAAAATTTATAAACATATTAGTAATAGATACAAATAATAGCATGTCTCGAAATACACATTAAATACCTATATATTATCAACGTAATTAATATATAAACTAGGTCTGCGGTGACGTAAGCGTATGGAAGCCATCAGAAACGACTCCATTGACCGCCGTAGCTGTTACCAAGATTGTGGAGAAAGTTTTAGAAAAGAACAATATCCCTGGAGCGGTCGCGGCCCTGTGTGTAGGAGGCAAGGATGTCGGAGAAGCAATTGTACAGGACCACAGAGTCAAACTAGTCTCGTTTACTGGCAGCACGGCTGTAGGCCAACAGGTCAGTACCCTCATAAGATAAATCATTTTAATTTATTAGTCGTCTTGAACTACAACTAAGTTCAGGGCGGCCACGACTTGTTGACCGTACTATAACTACAGGCTGCTACGAGCAGCACTCGTTGACCGTACCTACTGTATACCTATTTTAGGAAGGGCTGGAAAGACTTGTTGCTAGGTTAGCAGGAACCAACCACTAGTCCAAAATATCAATACTACACAATCACAAAGTTCCGAAAATCTAATTTTGCACTAAAAAAAATATATTAAAAATGTAATTATTAAAAATATCATTTATCTTCTCCTATATCCGAACAAGCCGAAATATCAATTCATTTTTGTCAAAGTAAAGTGAGGTACGGAGTGTCTTAACACTAGGTACCTTTTCCTTCCCTGCTATGCGCAGGATACAGATGAAGTATATGCAGAAAGTAGTGGCAATGAGTAGATTCGTCGTTAGCTAACATGTCATTATCACTTATCATGTTTATGAGTAAATTTTATCTAAATTAAATATTCAGGATGTAGGTTAGTCAGTATGTATAAGCAAAGTTTATTATGAACATGTAGGTAATTTGCTAGCTTTAACTTTTACCAGCATCTTCGCCAGCGTGAGCAAATAATTAAGTAACAATTAATGTGATTTAGCTTATAGGTTTCCTCTATAAACGGAGTACTCAACCCAAAGTCATAGTTCATATTTGAATCAGTAGTACCTAAAACCGTTCAATCAAACAAACTCCTTAGCTTTAAGATTTTAGTATAGATTTGTTTATTATATAATATGGTGTTGCCAGGTGGGTGTAGAAGTTCAGAAGAGGTTTGGTCGCCATTTACTGGAGTTGGGAGGTAACAATGCTATTATAGTGAACTCGGACGCCAATTTGGATCTCCTCCTGAACGCTGCTCTGTTCGCATGCGCCGGCACCGCGGGACAACGCTGTACTACTACGAGACGATTGCTTATACATAAGAAGGTATTAAATATTAACATTCAGTATAACCAGTTCAGTAAAAAATGCCCATTTCATTATTTGTACTTTTACATATTTTCTTTAGTAATCATAGATAGATTATAGGTTATATTATAGTTATCATAGAGATATAAGATTCATAGATTAGTGTCCTTTTGTTTTCTTATCAAATCTGACTAATCATCGTAAATATAATTGTAAAGACTGTATTATTCGGGTAGACTAGTAACATTACTTCTATTTTAGCAATACTCAGCTACGACGAAGTCAATATATTATTTACAACAAAGTCTTCTCTGAACAGGTATACAATGAAGTGGTATCACGACTAAAGAAGGCATACGCAGGAGTTATCAGTAGGATTGGAGACCCACTACTGTCAGAGTCGCTCATAGGCCCTCTCCATACACCCGCTGCGATTGAAGCGTACAAGCGCACCGTGGCTGAGGCCGTCAAACAAGGAGGCAAAATTGAATTCGGAGGAAAGGTAGGATTAGCTATTAAAATATGCAACGATATAATTTAAATGGGATGTAATTTAACATCCCATTAGAAATTTTACTACGAATCCCATCTCAACTACTAACTAGTTGCTTTAGTTTTGTTGGTGCGGAGCTAGCTCCGCCGTGCTTTGCCTTGACTGTAGAGCGAAGGAATGAAAATGTTAAATATTTCACATCCTCGAATGGGAATCGAAGTCACAAGCTGTCGCGTTTACACTGGGGTGCTCCCGCGCCACATCGGGCCTCAACGGGCAGTAGTATATCCCCAGGGGCATCTTATCCACAATGGCATCTTATATAAGTAGTTCTTATTAGAATTTAATCTATTTTTATCAAAAAAAATAATTGATTTGTCATACTTTTCTAAATTATTAATAGCTACACTTATTTTTTTCTTAGATAATGGAACGCGAAGGCTACTTCGTAGAGCCCACAATCATAACCGGGCTGCCTCACGACTCACCCCTGGTCAAGACGGAATGCTTCGCGCCAATCGTTTACTGCATAGAGGTCCCGGACTTGAACACCGGCATACAGTACAATAATGAAGTCGAGCAGGGATTGTCTTCCAGTTTGTTTACAGAGAATTTGGGTGATGTTTTTAAAGTAAGATATACTTACATATAATTGTTTTTTTTTATTTTAATAATGAATTATTTCTGTGTTTTCCTTATTTAATTAATTGGTTTGTGAATAATGAAAATAAATTGGTCTCGATATTTTAAATGAAGGCTAGAAGAGACACTTATCGTATGTATAATATTTACAAAATAAATAACAACTATATTATTCAACAGTGGATCGGCCCACACGGTTCCGACTGTGGCATTGTAAACGTCAACATTCCTACAAACGGAGCGGAAGTGGGAGGCGCGTTCGGGGGTGAGAAAGCAACGGGCGGTGGTCGAGAGTGTGGTTCCGATAGCTGGAAGAACTACATGCGACGATCCACTGTCACTATTAATTACTCTGGCACCATTAAATTGGCACAAAATATTAAATTTGGAGATGAATGATTATCTATTTATTATCTATATACATACATTTCTATTGTTATACTTTTTATTAACACGCTGATATTCTTTATATATAAATTATAAAAGTTTTAGAAGGCTAAGAAGACTGATACTTTAAAGAACATAAACACACAAAATATATTGATTGTTTTATTTCTAGTTCATTGTAGAACACATGTATGAAGTCAGTATAAAAAATATCTAAATAATATAAAATTCTAATTTCATGTGTGTGAATGGTGTATTCTCCATAAGTCCACTGCAATGTCTTTTGTCTGTTGTTTGTGAAACTTGTAAGTGGCCGGCAAGTTGTATCGCAGCTCAGCTATTATATTGCCTTTAACTCCCCATTCTTTAATCTTCTTTTGTATATGAGATCTGAAAGATCTCTGATTTTGTTTTATTTACATCATAATGTGAGGTTAATAAAATGAAGTTAGGTTTAAGGTTTAGCTTGAACTTCCCACCAGGATAATATTATGTGATAGCACTTGACTGTAATAAACATGATATAAATTATCTCCACTTGGTAAATTAATTATTTTCATTTATCTGGTTATGCATGGCAAACTGCCATTCCATGTGCATTGTCGAAACAAACAAGTGTGAAGATAAAAAAACAACAAAAGATAAAATTTTGGCTATCTAATGAGATTAAGCACTGAGTTAGGTTCCTCCACCCATCTCAAAATATTTAAGAACAGTCAGTGGATAGAAAATATATACAAAATTATATATATAATACTTAAAACAAAAAAGCAATACTGTAAAAAAATGATGTACCTTGTAGAAGATTTATGTAATGAATAGACACTATCACAGGTGAGATTTAACCCTGTCTTAAGGAACTTCATATCAACACCTGCATTGTTTTTGGTACCAAATGGTGGATTCATAATCACTGTGTCAAAATAATTATCCCACCTAAATTAGGTAAAACATTATACTTTAAAGTAATTTTAATTTGATTACAATATACAGAATACTATTATATAATTTTCACTAAATATAAGTTTAAATTATCTATAACTTATGTATTTATTTCATTTCTTACTATTACTTTAAGAACTACTAATGGCCACAAAACAAGGCCACAATTTTTACTGAAATACATATTAAATGAAGCATTTCATAAAGAGATAATTACTTTTTTTAGTTAATGATTTATAGGTATAATTATAATATGCTATTTTATAGTTATAATTACCCTCAATTAAGGTCTTCTCTCTTATGTCTTTGTTGTGCAAATTGTAGTTCTAATTTAAAAATATTTTACTGCATGTAGAAAACAAATGTTATTTGGAAAGTGCCAGATTGGAGATTATACAGTATCTGTTTTAATGTAATATAAATGTTCCATAGTAAGAAAAACAACAACTCACCTATACACTTTAGATCCAAGAAAATCACATAGTATAGCATCTACATTAGTTACTTCTGTATCCTCAATATTTTCTTGTAGAACTTCCAATGCATGTTCATCAACATCCATAGCGACCACTGTCCCTGCTCCCAACAAAGTAGCGCCTAGAGCTAGCATGCCAGGTCCACATCCAGCATCTAATATTAGTTTATTTTCTATAGCTTCATATTGTGTCTGAAAATTTATTAATTGCAGCAAAAATAAACATTTTCATTACTTTTAATAAATTCTTGTTTTTAGAGTTTAGTCATTTAAAATATTTAATTTCAGACATTTCATTATATTTTAGAAGAATTATTTAACATACCTGCATTGTATACAAGGCCACAGCAGCTATATGTGATGGTGTTTCATACTGTTCAAGTTCAATTTTAGGTTTAGAAAATCCAGATAATGTGCCCAAATGACCTTCTAGAACTTTTAATTTCATTAGAGCAGACATATTAATTACTTGCTATCAAATCTTGGCAGTACTGGCAGAATTTGATTTCCAAAAGATGAGTCTTGAGACACAAAGAAACCGCAAGATGTAGCGTTTGCGTGTTGCAAAGCAGCTCTGTGACTAGTATTTACTATATTAGCTTCAGGGAGTTGTGGAAAACCCTAAAAACAATTTAATGTATGTAGTAAATAAATTATTTGTAATAAATTTAAGTTTTATTAATATTACAAAAGAAATACAAACTGCAGTAGCAGAAAGTGGTGGAATAGAACACATAGGCAGCTGGCTAACGGGACTCGGCTGTGTAAGAGAAATATTGGTTGCTGTAAGTGGAGCCACAGCACCTTGTTTCAAAAGCATCTGTTTCTTAAGTTGCAATTCTTCTAAAATCTTCCTGTTTGTCAATTCTAAAATCAAGATACATGATGATGTTTCTAACCTTATTATTATATAAATATAATAAGATTTTCAAATTGTTTAATTCTTGTTGACTACCTTCGAACTAACCTCTTTGTGCATTAGGTTGAGGAAACGCCATCTAATACAATTATAGAACGATGATAAGGAATTCATACAATTTTTATCAAATAAACTATAAGACTTTCATTAATACAGTAAAACATAAAATTTCATTCGTAATAATTACAATAAAGATATACAATCTCTGTGTACAATATTAGAACATTTATGACATATATTTTTGACTTTGACGGACAACGATTGAAGCTGACATATATAAATGTTGACACTCAATCTCAATAAGTGAGGGCTGGCAATTTAAACGTGATAAAAAATATACAAAAAACATTTTTAATGTAAAAAAAATGTTTAGTATGCATATTAACAAATAAATGTATATACATATTTTTATATTATTATTTTTTCACGTCTGCGTATTTTACATAATTTGAAATCAATTATTTCAGAGATTATGTCAAGTATTTCTGTGATCCAAATTCGCTTTTCGTGCAAATAAAACTATTATAAGCAGTTTTGAATCGTCGAATGAACATATAAACAAAAAAGCTACCACCAGTTCGGAAGGCAGTTCTGCTAAGAGCCGAAAAGAAACTCAACAGTTGCACTTTTCAAAGTCAATGGTATAATTTAATTTTTACATTAGCTGGCAGCTATCCTGCATTACATTCAAAAGACATTAATTCCAGATATATTTATCCTCTAAATATTGTTGAACAGTTTGTCAGTATATACCTTAAATTGTGTTGATTTAACATTAACACAACAATTTAACATTAGAATTATTCATATCAAACCAACCATATTTATATTAAGCAAATACGTCTCTGTGGAATTACTGCCTTATTAATCCTATATCTTATAAAACGAAGTCGCTTTTCGTGCCTGTCTGAACTTTCTAACTCTTCTTCTTCTAAACCACCCGACGGATTTTGATACGGTTTTCACTATTAGGTCGAGTATTTCTCAGGGAAGGTTTATATATAGTTTATTATTTGTACATTCTTATGTAAATTAATATCAATACGATAAATGTGTATTAAGTCCTACCCGTTGAGACACTTTCGCGCATGCGCTGCTTTAATGGTAAATACTACATAAAAATAATGTACTGGAGTATTGTTCCTCTTAATAATATCTACAAAAAAGTCCGCGACAGCATATTCGTATCTTTTTAGAATAACGTGTAGTGATCATATTTCTTTCTAAAAATAGTAATTTCAATATATTTTTTATTGTGAGGGATATTTTTCCATAATGGTATTAATCCTTATCCTTTAAAATATTTATTAATTTTCTACTTTAAACGAAGATAAAATTTGTTATTTACACTATTTCGAAATTGCGAATAGTTTTAGAGAAAAACGCATTTAATTGTTAACACATCACGCCGTTGACGCATCAGCTGTATGTTACTCAAGTTTCACTTATCGCTTACTCTCAGCATATAAATAAGTATATTAGTTACGTTGGCCATTTAATGTAGATCAAAACTGTCTTTTACTGTTTTTCATTTTAATAAGTACCTTAGAAGTTGTTACAATATCAAAAAATCCTTGCTGCGAAACGGCTTATACAAGCGCGTCCCCTGCGCCCGCCTAACACTATAAATAACCTAACACGCATCGGTGGTTCAGTGGTAGAATGCTCGCCTGCCACGCGGGCGGCCCGGGTTCGATTCCCGGCCGATGCATTCTATTTAATTTTTCATCAGGAACAGAGTACCCTCTTCCCTGCCCAACCGGTGTCGCCGTTTTAACAGCATTAACCACAAGCTCGAATGCATCTATCTCTATAGCAAAGAAGATTTAGATGTGTTTCAAGTATTGGATAATTTTAGTTGAATGTATTATTTCAGCGCGATATATTTGGTTTCATATTTTTTGTAGTTGTTATTAGTAGGTAGGTTTTTGTTTATAATTTCTTCCGTTTAAAAATAGTCATTTAAATATACTTTAATAAGTCCTTGAAAAGATTAGTAACACAGATTTAAAATTACAGTACTAATAAATCTTTTTGCTGAGGGATACCGATCTATAATCCTCCTCAGCACGGTTGCCAAGCTGTTTGAGAAGTTATTCCTTTTACTTCTTCAGTCGCACATCCACCCACAAAGCGAGCAGTTTGGGGAGCGGGTATACCACTCTGGGTAAACTTCGCAACAGTGATCAACCGAGAGAGTATGAGTGTACAATAGCAGTCTTCCTTGACGTAGCACGCTTATTCGACCACGTCTGGCACCCGGGCTGATTTCATAAAGTGCTCAGAGCCGGCACCCCCCAACACGTCGCATGACTTTGCCGCTCTGCTTTGTAAGTGACAGGATATTTTGCGTGAGAGTTGAGAGTGCGAGGTCTAGCAGCGAACCGATCGCTGCCGTTGTCCCAGTCAGAATTTTGTCACCTGCTCTCTACGCACTATACATTGATGACATTACAATGCCCTAGCGAGTATTACTCAACGAGGAATCCTGTAGATGGTACGGAACCTCACCCTCCGGCGAGTGACGCAGGCACCATATTACGTGAACACCACGCGCCACTCACCGCAACCTAAAAATAGAAACCCTAGAGGTACACATTGGTCGTCTCGCGTCCAACGTATTCCGTTGCGCCGGTGTATCGGGTCACCTGCACCTAAGGAGCAGCACTCCGCATACCGGCCGCCCGAGGTCAGACGTCTTCTTCCGAGGGACTTTCTATCCTCCTCCAAATCCCACTCATGAGCAGTCATCTTGGTCGTTTAATCAACGCCTCCCTCAGGAAACCGAGAGCCCAATTCCGATCCCCTTCCGCATCCCCTTCCATGTATCTGCTCTAAAGCAGGTTTTCGCCTGAGACCACGGTCAGAGAACCAACGCTCTGATGTCGTTCTGAGCTACTACGGAGATGGCCGAGAGAATGCTTCAATTCTGGGCCTGGCAAAGTAAATTTAGAAGTAATTGCACGTATTTTGGAGTTATCCAATAATTATAATGTATTTCCACGCGACATAGTTGGTTACATCTTTCGTTGAGGTATTTTTAGGTAAGAGAATAGTAGGTAGTCTGTTGTTTATAATTTTTTTCGTTTAAATTTTCCGTTATTTGTGTTATTTATTTGTATTTATTTTAAAACAATTGGAAAATCCTTGTTTGAATGACGAAAATGCGGGTTGCATTAGGGTTTAATTAATTTTCACACTATCTTAAGTGCTTTGCAAGCATACGTTATATGAATAATTCAGTAGTTAAGGCGGGCGAAGCCGCGACCGGGTCGCCAGTTATATATAATACTTTAACTGTTGTTAAGCTGACTAATTTGTCATTTTGAAAAGATAATTAATAATTGAAAAAACATATTAAATAAACATTTTTCATATTTTCTGTTATTTAAACGCTAACCTAATGGAGGTGGAAATGAAATAAAATACATTGAAATTTATATAAAAGCATTTATTTTAAAACAATGTAGGTAATATACTTTCTGATTCTTGGCAAAACAGTCTCACGTAAGCAAGTCAACATTTGGCCTCTACTAAGAATAAACATAAGACATTAACATGCGCTGCCACAACTCACAATGAATCCAACTGAACTATTACATAAATAACGATATAAAAGGACATATCAATTATCAATATAAAATTATTCTGTATTTAGCGGTTAGTGTCGCATCTCAGTTGAGCAATCTTAATTTGTTGTAAATTAGTCTAAATTAAGGAGAACTAACATTACTAGAATTGACTCACAATATCAGCGATATATAAAAAAACCATCTACCATAGCTTAATAATAATGTTCACAGACGCAGACATTACAGTCCACAATGAGTTTGTGGTCATTATAGAATATGATAAAATTTGAGAATAAATGCACAACAAAAATAGAATTCAAGTCGCCTTTGTCTTTTATAATTACAAAAATATTTATATAACAATTTAGAAATTATCATAACAGTTTCCTATAAACAATTTGGAATAATATTGCACGAGCTCAAAGCTAAATCATCGTGTGCATATCATCAATATAAATACTATAAATATAGCAACAAACCAACACAACTCTTCATATATTACATTTATGACTCGAATCACATTTTCACTATAGGACGACAACTGACTATATATTATGGACCACAGATACGTTCATCAGAACTTTGGAGTTCTAATTATATATATTATCACTCTTATAATATGTTTACGTACGACGTCAACCAACTCTACCGTTGTCGACCTATACACGCCGCAACCGCCCAGCGTAGCCGCCTTCCATATAATTATAATAAATCACAAAACGAGTCACTTTAGTAATAGTGTAAACAATAAATCTAATAGTTATACATATTTAGATAAACGACCTAAAATTAAATGGCGACTACGCTGCTCGGTTCACATCACGCCCGAGTGTTGATTTGTTAGAAAATATGACTTTCACAGCACAGGAACAAACACATTCTGGACTAAATAAAAATCTGAAAATGATAACAATATTTTTCTTTTAAAGACTAGCATTTAATTTTGGCACAACACCGTCCCTCCGGGCGGCGGCTTCATGCTGATCTCTTATATACAATTGTAGACGTATTGCTCAGTGAAAATATACTTAATAAAATATACATTTCATAACAAGGGCTCAACTCTGCATCTAAATATTACGTAATGCAAGCGAAAATAAGCCATAGAATTTTTAATTATATTTGTGCCCAATGTTGTCATGTTCGATGTATCGTTTCTTACTAAATTTACGAAACCTTAAAAACAGTGACTGATTTCATCATTCACCGCAAACATGGACAGCTGCCATTACGATAGTAAAATGCAAAATAATGTATATTTTAGTAATAAAAAAAATATTATATATATATTATAAATAATAATAGAAAAAAAAAATCTTAATTGAGTAAATAAATTCTCTGTTCCATTATTGCTCATTCAGTGCTTGTTCAAGCAGAGGGTAAGCGAGGAGCAGTCGTAAACAATAAACTAGTGACTACCCTGTCAGGAGTTTGGGCGTGGCTCGCCCGCTCGCTTGTGGTTTTCAACTCTGCCTCGATGAGTATTTTACCGCAACATGCTTATACCGAACCGTACATACCTAACTCTTCCCTGTATAAATATATTATTATAGTCTTGTAAAAGAAACCTTTAAACCTCATAGGTCATTAACACTACGCGACAAATTACAAGAGCTTTACGATACGACATATCGCTACAAGTTAACTTATCATTTGGCACTAAATTAACATATTGCATCTCGAGCGTCCGTCACATAAGTTAATATATACTTAATATTTTCGATAAAATTTTTTCATTCGCTAATGTTATAATTAATATTTATCATTTTTTATTAAAAATTTTCTAATTATATAAATCCATTTGGGGCGACGATACCTTCCCGAACGCGCCATTCACTCGAAGTAAACATAACGCTTATGATTGAGCAAAACCGGGCCATCCCATGAGAGGGATGACCATAAATAGTAGACAAATTAATGGACAAGACTTTCGGCAAGTAGAATTTGGCAAAATTGAGCATTAAAAACATTCGATTGGCATCGTGGAAGTAGTGTGGTAACTGCAACTTATACATACGTAGGTACGCTCTCAGGACGACAAGCAGATATGTGAGTATTCGTTACGTATTAATTGTTCGAGACGCTAAACTACTAACTGAGTATCATTCGAATTCACTAAATATCGTTATATTTGCGTTCTAGTGTTGCGCTTAGTTAAGTATAGCGTGTGTAGAAAATTATTCTAACGCTACAGTGTTCGATATCTGCTCGTTCCTTCAATAAGATAAAACTCGACTAAATAGTACAAAATTTCGTAAAATAACGTTGATATGAACTTTCATATGTGACAAGTAATTATTATGAGGATTCGATCATCGTTCAAAAGAACTATATAAATGATCATGGACTTTAGAGAATTCAGTTATTTACTAACTACGTTATAACAACACGGTTAAAATAGTATTTAAAAATTAAAAATCTTTATTATCTTTTATCAAATAATAGTTATTGCTTAGTTGATATGATAAATACATCCCTGTGCAGATGTGCAGAGAGGAATTGACGCCGCACGGGGTGCCACGTGGACCCCGCAGACTCCTCGAGAGCCTTCGCAAGTCCCTCGGGAACCTTCGACGGTCTCTCGGTAACCTTCGCGGATCCCTCGGGAACCCTCGTAGCCCCCGCGAACCCCACGCAGGCTCCTGGACCCCGCGCCCTCGCCCCTCGCCCGTACCTCGTACGCGCGCTCATTATTACGATATAACTCTTATAAGTATTTAAAAATATGACTCCATTATAACCATCACATCACAGCTCTCCGAAGACTTTTCAATTTCCAACCCGACGCACTCCAAAATAAATTCTTTTTACATTACATCTATGAAACGAAATGACTATATAATATAATCTAAGTTAGTTTTAAAATTATGCCATTTTGATATATTCACTTTGCGATTGCAACGGTCCCTCGTTCAGCACTCGAATGCCTCATATAAGAAGATTTAAAACGTAACGAAACTATACGACTAACATTACGAAACGATATAAGCGATCGAACGACTAAAACGGACGAAAGGGTTCAGAAGTAAGCGGCAGTGTTACGCGAATATTCGTGCAAATAGAACCTAACTACAGAACATGTCTTAGGAACCTGATAAATTATTGCTATAGCTGCGAGCGCGCCTGGGCGCCCGGCGTCACGAGATAAAACCTTATCAGTAGCCGATAGAAAAATATCCTAAATAAATACGATCTTTCACGACGACCAACGACCACCCGCGACCACCCACGACCACCAACGACCACCCACGACGACAGCTGTCGGCACAGTTCCTCTTTTTGGTAAACTACAACACGCGCGCATCAGTGCGGCGCGTCGCCCTCCTCGCCGCCCCCACCCCCGGTGCCTCCGCCGCCCTCGCACGCGCCGCCACCCGCGCCTCCGACCTTAGCCCGCTCGCTGTAAACGCAATAATTCATCACAATACAATAAGTCACACCTACACATTAACATGTTATTATAAATGTTTACTGCAATGAATTTTGGTTACTGAAATCCGGTAAACATTAATTGTATTACTTCGCTCGCTACTGCGATGAGTCAAGCTGCTAATATCAAGTGATGCAGAGTGGTTATTGGCATAAAATTTGAATAGTTATTTATTTAGCTTTATTCCGCATATAGGCAGTAGGGTAGGCAGAAAGAACCTAATCATAAGGCACTCCGTTACACACTTTCCCCTGAATTTTCGA
Organism: Heliconius nattereri; assembly: GCA_013403645.1. Taxonomy (NCBI): domain Eukaryota; kingdom Metazoa; phylum Arthropoda; class Insecta; order Lepidoptera; family Nymphalidae; genus Heliconius; species Heliconius nattereri. The sequence goes on from JAAIXI010000237.1 coordinate 2,852,986, forward strand.
CGACGACGATGACGGCGTGGGTCAAATGTATATATTATATAAAGGATGGGGCCCATTACACTGCCTTGTGGGATGCCTCTTTTGATTTCGAACAGGGAAGTTCTGTCTTCTTAGTGCTTAGCGTAAAATGCCTTTGATGAAGGTAGGATTTGAAAATGACACAATAACTCACAACGAGGATTTAACGAATCTTATAAAGGAAACCTTCGTGTCACATACAATCAAATGCCTGCGATATGTCCATAAATGCTGCAGAACAATATATCTTGTGTTCGTATGCATTATAAATGTTGTAGTCGACAAATGGCTATCGCGATGTGCTTGTTCAACAGTTCCGTGATCTTCGCGAAAGCTAGACTAATGGGGTGCAATTGATATTATTTTTGGCGATATCCGGAATACATACGTTTTAAGAGAAGAATTTTCAGGATCTTTAACAGGCAGTAAGCTTATAGGACGTAAAGGTGAAATATTTTCTGGGGTTTTGCCACGTTTGGGAATGAGGAAGATCTCGAGCCGAAGCCAGTACGAATTCTAAAAGTAAATTGGTATTGAAGATCGCAGAATTACCAGATAAAGGAAGTTCTTTTGTTGTAAAGTCAAAGCTTGAAGCTTTGTACAGAAAAAAAATCTTTATAGCAGACCTAATGGTACCCTTTTTAATGGTAAATAAGCAAGGTTTTTAATGACAGTGACCTCTGAATGTGAAAATAGTCTTTGATTCGTCTATTCATATTCTAAGAAATAACACTTTTCGTTAAAAAATAATAATAGGTTAATACATTATTTCATATCATGCTACATAAGGAACACTGCGACTCACAAGTGCGCGTAGGCGGCAGGCGGGGGAGGCGCGGGGGGCGCGGGTGGCGCGTCGTCGGGAGGGCGCGCGGCCGCGCTCAGCAGGTAGTTGCTGGACTCGCTGAAACAGTTCGACAGCCTGCTTCAAATTGTATTACTGCCTCTAGTGCACTTACAGTGTGTTCAATTATACGTTCTTTTTCTTATGGAAGTTTCCTTTTTTACCTTCACGCTGTAGTTGTCTTCATATAGCAGGGTAGGCCAAACATATATAATGAAACTCTTTACCCTGTTAATTTCTGCCTAATTTTCGAGATATAACTTCAAGTAAGAATCAAACCTACAACTATCGCGTTTACAATTAGATGTTGTAAAAAGAATCAGAACTCTTCTTAATTAATAATATTTTTTCTATTTGAAACCAGTTCGGGCTTAGTGGCGCAAGCGTCCAATTATAAACGTAACAGATTATGAGTTCGAGTTCCACTTGATAACATGATATATTCGTATTTTATTTTAATTTCCTCGCTGTGGTAACGAGGCAAAGCGCGGCGTTGTGTTCCACCGCTCAACACGATATGCCTCCAGAATTAGACCGAAAGTGGTGTACAGAATTGTCTTATATACCCTCTCGCTATCCTGCTGTATACGACATACAGTTAAAATACAAAACTTTTAAAACAAATTAGCCAAACAAAAATAACAATGCTATCACTATAACAACGCTACACGTAAACTTTTACAATTACGGTTTATCGTTTACGATAAACCGTACTTGTAAAAGTTTACGTCGCTAAGTCAATTGTGTAGTTTACGTCGCTAGGTCAATTGTGTAAACACAATTGACCTAGCGACGACTTAGCGACCTCACAAAAATGAATATGGATAAGCCCCATTTGCAAATAGACAATAGTGATTTGTAAGCAATTAATTTTCGTATGAATTCAACAACAACTGGTACAACAAACAAAACAGTTAAGTTGTATATAACAAAAAAATAGTATTGTGTAATCACCTGGCGGTCCTCATTCTTAGTGCAGCGCAGTTTTCCTTGCATTTATAGGCAAGAACTTGCTTTATGCGGCTGACTTCGACGTCGGGGAAATGCCTGCTAACGTACGATATGAGCGCGTGGACGCGGCGGCGATCCAATGGCGGCTTAGTGGGCCTCGCTTCCTGCCCTGCTCTGGACCATCTCTGGCCCGTGACTGAACAAGTAGCTAATTCCATGGGAGAAAACAAAGCTGCCGCCAACCCTCGGGTGACTTTCCTATAGTCCCCCCATTTCACACCCCGCAGGAGTTCTTCACGTATTTCGACACCTTCACCCAACTTTATCTGAAGAGATATATTTTTTTATCTGGCATGGGTATATCTAATATATAGTTAAGTATTTGAGATGTTTTTTGTTGTCTTTTTAAATGTTTGTACTAACTATTGTACTTAAAAGAATATATCAACAGATTTTGATATAATAAATGATGCCTAAAAAATACGTACGTTGAGTTCTGCGACTCAACACGCAATGCCTCCGGAATTCGGCAGAAAGTGGGGAACGGACGGTCCTAACACTAGGTTCCCTCTGCCCACCCTGCTGTGCGCGGGATACAGCGTGAAAAAATATAATTGTAAAATTTTCTCGCTTTTACCATCACTATACCATACCATACCATACCATAGCCAGAGAGATCGAAGGAGACAAAACATTCCGTTTCCGATAAAGCTTTCCTTTCAATTTCTTAACTCTACGTTTTGTATTAACTAAGCATTCAGCCGAGTCGCAATCACACACGCAAACATGCACTTACCATCAGACATTTTACCACAGCGTGCGTCTCAATGGCTTCTTTAGAAAACGCGTTATTCAAAATGCAAACTATAAATCAAATTATTCTAATAAAATTTGGAATAACGAAATAACTTCCAGTCTAATTATTTCGTTATTCGAAATTCAAATAATCAAAGCAGCGTTTGTATTTTAATTTATTATTAAAAATTCAAACAACTCTTACAAGTCTAGGTGCCGGCGCATTCCGCTCGTTCTCTCGCTTGAGCACAAACGGGAGGGCGCGACGATGTTGTTCAAGCCACACCGCGTCCGGTACAGGCCGCGCGCGCCTCCCGTCCCACCGACCTGCACCTGCTGGTATACGAGTATATTTATCCTAGAACTTTTATATTTAATAATAAAAAATAGTAAAAGAAAGTCCAAAACTAAAACAAAATATATAAACTGAACTTCAAAATTTGTGTATAATGGCGTTTTTATTTACTCGAAGAAAGAACAAGCTTTTGATCCAAATAATTTATATTATGCTTAATATTTAGATTTTACTGTTTTTTTATTACCAATTGAAATTGCCAAGTGTATGTAAAGTTTAGATTAATAAAACTAAAGATACAAGAAAATAGTTTTATATTATTTATATTCTATAACTCGGAGTAATATTTTAACCCATACACTAAATAATATGCAGGAGCTTTTCAATGTAATTCTAACTCTTACAAATAAAATTATGGATACATTTATTTTTATTTTTACGTAACACCTGTAAATATATTTATATCCATGCAAGATTAATATAATTAAAATGCTTTTTTTGTATGTTTTACAATATAATTAGATCTATAATTTTTAGCAACTCAAAAGTATTTAAAAATTGAATCTCTGATTTTGAATAATGTAAAGCATAGCTTGAAAATATAACAAAAAAACTAAACTACATACATAAACCATAGGCATTGTTGCATCCACTTATTTGAAAAAATACTTACATGTTTTTATCCTATGTTCGGTAATATTTTAATTAACACCCTACAGTTTAAATTGAAAATCAAATTGTATTCGCAATACTTTATTTTTTTATATTTAGTAAAAAAATTACAATTATTTATGTACACATAAAGGTTTTATATTCTGTACAAAGCGATTGCACAGACGAACATGATTAATATGTTTCTAGTATCATTTCACATTATTGCATGGACCATAGATAATATATAAAGGATTTATAAGTAGCTATCAAATTGACTATTTATTGCGATCATGTATAAAAAAAATATATTGTTTAATAAGTATATATGTATATGTAAATATATTTAAATAATCATTATATAAATTGTATGTGGATTCATTTCAATGGCACTATTACTGTAAGCCATACGCAAATATAAACTTGTAATAGGTACTATGTATGTATACATTATTGTAGAAAAACAAAATGGAAATCATGTCAGAATTAAATATTTATAGAAAAATATACTTATGTTAAATATGAAACAGTTAAAAGTAGGAATAACTTGGCTTGCTCGTTAAATACAATTAATAATAAAAGATTTTAAACAACTGAATATTATCATAAAAGCTCATAACAACATAGTATTTGTATCATTTTATAGTAATAATAATATATTAACAACGTTATCGTCGTGCTGATAAAATGTCTAAAGTAAATTTCTATGAATTCTGACGAGATTAGAACGTTTTGAGATTCTTTCATAAACATCATTGAGTCAGAGATAACTGCGCCTTAACTTAACTTAGTGTTCGAAAAATTTTTTTTGAAAAATTTTGGAAGTGCTCACCAAAATACAAATCTAATACGTCGAGTACATAGGCAAATATTTAAATATATTTTTTTATTTATTTTTTACGTTTTCTGCAATACGTGTAATGTATTTGGAATTATTAATAAAATTTTACATCTCTAGAAATAAATGCAGACAAAAATTTAGAGATGAAGAGTAATATAAATTAAAGATGAGATCTAACATTATTCAGATATTTTTTTAATTATGATTTCATTATAGATAAACTAATATTGTAATTCACAACCCTAATCATACCTTCGACATTACGACGCTCTTAAATGCAGATATTTTTTTAATGACTAGAAGCGTTTTAAATGGCAAATATTAACTAAAATATAAATCAGTCGCTCGAACCGAATACGTAAAATTAACGTACGAATTGAAACATAAGCTAACGCACCTATCATGTTAAAAAACGGTGCCGATAAAATGATAACAGTAAACAACTATTATAATATTATGTATACAATAATCCACTGGATACGTAAATCTGAAGATATCAAATATTAACTGTAACACGTGTTTGTACAAACTATGAGACCGGGAGCCGTCCGATCACTCAACAATATAATATCTGTAATTGAAGTTCGTAAAGATAAAACTATCGTGTATAAAAATATCACTATTGTTATTGTAGTCAGCACTAGTTCGACACTAAAAACGGACACGCGCGTCCCCTCCCGTCGCGCGCAGTATAAAATATTGCTCTAATATGAAAATATTGAATATTCGCCAAGATGGCGGCGAGAGGGGCGGGGGGAGGAGAGGGGGCGCGCGCTCGACGCGGACGTGTATAATGTAGGTGTGTATATGTAACCTGTAAATAACTATGATAAATCAGCACCGGTTGCAACAAATGCTTCAACAACGATCAGTCTATTGTCAGAAAGGAAGGTGTCCGAGGTGTCGCGACGAGACTGCACCAAACGCTATTGTATTATAACTGATAAATCAAAACTGTATATGAAAATGCAAATAAATATAATTTGATAACGCGTAAGTTTCCGTTGGAGTCTCGTTGCTACGCCTCGGTGTAACATTGAAAGGCACGCAATAAGCGGAGAGGTGTGACGGCGACGGGCCCCCGGCGACGCTCCGATCACAGACTAGATATATCTACAGACAGTCTTCTTTATAACGTTAAGCCACATCTTTACAGTGTCACCTAACGACTATATACATTCTCCGATAGCCGCTCGATATCGTCGACTAAGTCGACATATATAATATTTATTTATGATACTTCGAATAATATTCTAACGACACATTGTAAAATCGAATCTAGACCATTAATATACGCAAACTAATATTTTATTTCAATCAGATTTTTAATCTCTTAATAACGGTGATCAGATTTTTAATCTCAAGTGGTATAATTTTTTATTACTAGTGCTCATTAAGTGAAATAGAATTTCATATTTAATTGTAGTTGTATGTGTAACATAACTTTATATTTTTATTATGATGAGTCATTCTGAAACCTCATGAAATATCTAGAACGCACGTTCAAAAATGGAAAATCACACATGTTCAAAATTCGAATTTACAAAGTGCTAGTGTTGCGTGTGTGGGGAGTGTGTGTGTGGGGTGTGGGTGGTGAGTGTGTGTGAGAGAGCGCGCGGCGCGGTGCTAGCGGTGCGCGGGCCGCAGCGCGGGTATCGGCGGCGGCTTGAGGCGCGCGGGGTGTTGCGCGAGCGTGTGCCGGCGCAGGTACAGCGGCGTCTTGAAGCAGCGCCCGCACGTGGCGCACACCACCGGCTGCGCCTCGTGGATGAGTCGCACGTGCTGGCGCAGATTGGACGCGTTGGAGTAGCGGCGCCCACACTGCGCGCAGCGCACGCCCGCCCCTGCCGCCCCCGCGACGCCCCCACCGCCCGCCGCGCCAACCTCTCCGCCCGCGCCGCCCCCGCCCGCTGCCAACAACACCACGATCGCACTGCGCCCCCGCCGCCCGCCGCCCGCCCGAGCCACACGCCTACGCACCCCTACACTCCCTACGCCCTACCGTAATATTCACTTTACCGGGATTCTACTATATTTGAAAAAGTTGTATAATACAAAGTAATTTTTTATGTCAAAATTTTACGTAATTACATGTGTTAATTTAATATTCAAACTCAGTTTTATATTTTTCTCATGTAACATTTTAAATTGTGGGAAACAATAAATCGATATTTAACTAGAAACCCGATATATAAAATTACAAATTCAAAATGTTCTTTTTTTAAATAGCCCTAATGAGTCCCATTAGCGGCGGTGCGGAGGGGAGGGGGTGTAGGCGGTGCGGCGCGGCGGCGGGGGCGCGACCCGACACCCGCGCGCCGAGCGCCTGAGCCCGCGCGCTCTCTACGTACTACCTCGTCTATGTGACGCACAACGCAGCAGGGATGTTATGGAGCTACGTAGCCGTAACTGAAACTAGCGGATAAATGAAATAAAAAAACTATCCGTAACCGAGGCCGATATAAAAGTTTCGCATAATTTCGGATACGGGCAATCTAAATGAGATTTGTTACGACATGTTTTTGAATTTACCTGACCTCTATACTAACGCTCAGTACAAAGCAGTACGAATAAGTACGAAAAAAATTTCTCAATAGAAAAAAATAAACAACAAATATCAAAAACTGTCCATAACACAATCTTTAAAATATAAATTTTCTCAAAAAATCTAACAGCCGTTACCGAAATTATCCAGAAATATCCAATTTCCAAATTGTTTTAAATTCGCAACCAAAACCGATACAATATTCTTCTTAAATCCGTATCCGTTACTAGATCCAAAATGTTACATGCGTAACATCCCTGCAACGTATACTCGTATATAGTTACTATACACTCTAAGTCTCTGCTCGGGAGGTCGCCGGGGGCGCGGCTGTCCGAGTCGTGTGCGTGTGAATGATATGACGTGAACGTGAATTACTCAGAATATTTACCTTCAGAGTTCTCGTCGCGCAGCTCCGCGTTCACACCCGCCATGAGATCGATGTTACCTGTTCACATTATTTTTATGAATATTTATTTTATATATGGTTCACCCGTAATTTATTCAATAATTTTATGTAACGACGGGTATTTTAGCATTCATTACCCCTTTAACTATTATTTTATATTTTTATCAATAAATAAATAACATATTTTACCAAACTGATAATATATTAGTTAGCAACAACCAATACAATGTAAAAAAATATATAACAACAACTGGTTTCATCCAATTTAAATGCTTAAAATGTCGTTCCTCAAGGGACAAACTGTATTTTTATATGTAATACCACAGGCTACCTTGTAAAGTGGCAAAAGGATTCGCCAGCGCGTTGTTCTCGTTGTAGTATATAGGCTGGAAGGTGGAGCGCTCCTCGTCGCTGGCCTCCTGCTCCATTACTTCCATTTTGGGCTCGAGCAGGTCGGTGGCGCTGAATTCCTGACACTTGTCCGCGCCCTCCGAGTCCCCGGGGTCCATGAGTATATCATTCTCATCATTGTTAATTTCAGTTGCTTCGAGATCAGTTTTCACCCTTAACGTAGGGTAGTTACAAGTTTGGTTATAGTCGTCATTATTAGGCCTCATTTGACTAGAAGTTTGAAAGGAAGCTTCTTCGCTGAGATTGTTTCTGGCAACATCGGGAGAATTTCTCTCGGAACGGCGACTCGCATTCTTGTCTAGGTCATCGGCAGACGTCGATTCTACGTTTTGGCTTGCGGCTTTGGAGGAGGAGGAGGTAGAATGTGACGGCTTGGCGCTGAGCAAATTACGTAATTGAGAAGGTGGCGACTTTCTGTTCACTTTCTGTAAACAAAATGAAAACGCAAACTCTTATAAAAGTATTGTGCTTACATAAATAGATAAGAACTGCTTATTATAAACCAAAAACATACCTTATCATTATGTTGCGAGCAATCAGTGAGCCCCCGTATCTGCAACGCGTCCGCAGTACGCAGGAACGCGCTTAGCTGCGCCTGTGCAATGTTCACCTGGCCCACGTACATGAACTGGAGGAGGGCGCGCACGTGCGACACCTCGCAGTCGCGCATAAATATTATAGGATGGGGGCATGGATTATTCTGGAAACAATTAGACGTAACATTTAATAAGGAAATCTACAAATTTCTATTATGATATATTTGATAAACAGTGATGAAAAAACAGCTCCACAATTTTTCTTGTATAGCATGGTAGAAGAGAGAGAGAAAGTAGTGTATAAACATTTCGTTTTCACAAAGATTTGTATTTAATATACTAAAAATATTTATTTTTTCTCCTCTTAGATAAAATTAATATTTAATATTTAGTGTTTCCTAATGCAGTATTAGGAAACACTAAATAAGCACAAAATAAAAACAAAAGTGTAAATAGAGTAGTAAAAATAATAAAGTAAAATTACATTGGTGCAAAACAACTAGAGGGAAAACAGTAGGAAATAATTTCACAATGGACAATGGCTACACAATCACTGACCATACTTCTTTTTTATTGATATAAATCAATAGGTCCTATATAATAATAATGTTAATTGCTTCCACCTAATGAGTTAATTGTGACATATGTTTTACAGATCTCTATGTTTCGAAATTAATAATTTATAGCTAGGATAATTTATGTTTAGTTTCAAATAAAAAGATTTGCCTTCTCAATAAAATCTAAATGAATAAAACTTAGTTTATAGATTAATAGGTTTAGTATTAAGCCATTCTGTTCTCAGTTTTCTGCCCAATTTTGGGACACCGCATGTTGAGTGGAGGAGCACAATGCCATATTTGGTAAGGAAATAAAAATTAACTATACCTCCAAGTGTAATTGAAGATGCAAAAGCTCATATCAGAATTTGCCATTATATCATAATATATATACTCTTATCAAAACAAATAGTAAGCTGTGAAGTTACCCAATAGGGATTTTTATATAATTTCAAATTAAAAAATATTTTACCTAGTTAAGTTACAATTTGAAAACTGTTTAGCTAAAGCTTTTGAATTATCCATCAATACATAATTATTCATCCTTTAAAAAAACATCTCTTATCAATCACTGAGCTACCATCTCTTATCAATTTTGTAACAGGTCATTGACAGATCTTGATAATAGTATGTAATGTCAGCTTTAATCCTTAAACAGAGTGCCGGATGAAGTTAATTTATTATTTATTAAATTTGTAATGTCTCATTTCATAATACTATTTATTTATAATTAAGTAATATATTACTATAACGGGATATTAAAATCTTTTGGTATATAATTTCCCTTTACCTGATGATATGGAGGGTAAATGTTATTCTCAATGTCCAGTCAGGGGTTAATTTTAAAAACAATTTAATTCTAGATGTATGTCTACAGTGTGTGGCCACTATCACTTATAAACCTAGCAAATTGTTTATTTTAGCTTTCAAGTATTATCTACAAGCATTTTATCTCTTATAATAAATAGTCATATAGCTAGCAGAATGTTGTAATATTGACTTATGTTTAATAAATCTAAGTTTATATATTACATTGTAAGTATAGGCTATAGACATATTATCTAAATTATTTGAGTGAATGATACACTAAATTTACAAATGATTTTGATGACTAACATAACTAAAATACTGTTTATTTTTGTTATTTATAACAACATTTAAAAATAATCATACCTATAGAAGGGGACACTTAGTGAAAGCCACTGTTACGCATGTCATGACTATCACTTAGTGATTAATTTGATAAGATATAAAAAATAAAATAGTGCAATGAATTATGAAACATAAAAACTACAGCTCTCTTATTAAAATATGTATGAAAATAAAATTATTTGTAATACATGAAAAGTAAATGTTAATGTTGATTGTAGCTAAGTAGCTAAGGGCAAAGACCTTATAATACAGTAGTGATTTCATAAAATGGTGGTTAATTGGCCCATTTATAACTGTAGCACATAAATCAGATTTCTACATGAAATTATTTCATTACTGTGTATAAAAAGCATAAATAAATCATTGCAATGCAAATTTTAGGTTATTTTAAATTATATAATGTAAAATTATATATAATTACCATATACACAGAATTAATTAATTGTATTTTTTTCTTATTTATGTTTTAATAAATAAGCAATATTGGCTTTCATCTATCTTCTAAATTTTCCATTTTTAATTAACACTATTTGTAGCTTTTATTAATACTGTGAAAGCCACAAAACTGTCACTTTAATATTTACATTCAAAAGTAAAAAGGTAAAAAATTTAATAATGTAATAAATTTGATATGTGGAAAGAATAAAAATTATATGATAATATATAGAAAAGTGTTTTAATATAAAAAGTTAAAGTTAAACAAATACATGGAATATTGGCTCCTGAATAGCAATGAATTAATTAGAAATTGTGAAACAGAATTCTAAAGTAGGTACAAATAATGAAATCACGAATACTTAACTGGATCGCGAGACATGGCATTTGTAAGTAGATCAAGTGTTTTATACATAACAACTTTCACTAGAGTCATTGTAATGGTGACACATCAAAGTGTGGGGAGTGAAAGATGGACTTACTTTAAATAATTCCTTGAAATAAGGACTACAGGCCGAAAGAACCACTTTGTGGGCTTCGAGCCTGTGTCCCTCGCATGCCAGGGTGACATCCACGAAGTCCTCATCATCGCGCAGTGCCTCGAATTGAGAAGTTATATTTGCTTGAAAATTGTTCCATCTCAAACAGAATTGCTGGTCGCCACCCAGTTCTGTACCTTCCATTACTTATAGACATAACTCGATATCCCTGCTCATTTAATTGGTTGATAAGAATAGTTAATTATTGAAAATAAATATATCACAGTAACTTGCAATTTCAGTCGCCGTCTGGCCGAAAATCTTGAAAGAAAACAATCAATAAAATCTCGTACCAATATAAGAAAAATAAAACTTTTTAATTTGTCATTCATTTGCTGATGGGTACATTCACTTCGACGTTCCTCTATACGTTACAATTAAATACCAGTTTCATCGCTTAACGTTAAATTATAAAATATTTTTATTAATATTTTTAATCATATAATTTTTTTTTAATTACATTTTCAAATAATAAAAATTATAAAAAAGCAGACAATATATTTATATAACCATTGCTGATAACGAAATAGCTATTTTATTTTTATTTAAATAAAAATAATTGAGATTACTTACTTTATATATTTTATGTTTAATTATCTTATAATTATACTGCGAAATTGCACAATCTGATAAATTACAGACCAAATACTATCCACTGATGTTTTGTATGCAAAATTCTTCAGCAGACAAAAAAAATGGAAATATTGTTTATGGTATCATGTACATAAACATGCGAACATCTACACATTCTTCCAATTTTATCCCATCCCATGTTTACATAGATGAATTACAATACCTATAAGAAAAATTAAAAACAAATCAGGATACAATCTGTTAATTTAACTATACAGATTATAAATAATGTATAAATTTATTTGAAAATAATTTCATATTTTACATGTGTAGGAAGGGGGAGCTGGGTGGTTCGTGTCCACCCTGGAACTCTGGTGCCCACCCCAGAAATAAGAATTATACTTACAAAAAATTTGACCCAAAAAATTAAAGAAAAACAATATTTACACAAACATATCTATGTACAATTATTATTTATCTATACTAAAATTGCATGTTCTTCACTATAAAATACAAAGAGTATCTTATACAAAAATAGTAAATGCACAATATATATTATGCAATTTATTTTTTTATTGCGAAATAAGTATATATTAGACATGATTTGGTGGGTGATAAAAATAATATAGTTTTACATAACAAGTATTAAAAGGCATTTCTACAATATTTTTACTTAAGAAAAACATTGATGCCAATATAAAAAATGTTTAATAATTATTTCTGTTTAGTACAGTTAATTTATAGATTATATTTTAAAATTAATTATAATGCTTGTTCTCCTTCAATCATTTCTTTTAGGTTTAATAATTCAAATTGTCCACTGCCTTTTGTATCTGTCCTGATCATCTCATCTAATGTTCTAAAACTGCCAGGATCAATGAGGCATATTATATTAGCTGTGCCAGCTTCCCAGTTCTCTTCCTCAATGTTCATTGCTAGTTTGACTGCTTTGTCCCTTGTCTTCCGAGCATCTTTGCCACTTAATAAAATTCTTACTCTCATTTGTGCTCTCTCGAGAGGTATTTCACTTTTTATCAAAGGTATAACTTCAAGGGATTGTTGCTTTGCACTTTTGTTAACATTTACTGAGAAATGGATATCTTTCATTGCCTTTTCTATGATTGACACTGGATATGGTCTTTTAGTTTCAGGATTTACACATTTATCTGCAACAGTAGTGGCTATATCTTTAAAAAGGGAATCAATTTGTGAATGTCTTTCTTTATCTGATACTTGAAGTTCACCCTTTTCCAATATATCTTTACATATTTCTGTAAGATCATCTTTACCAAAGACCTTAACTAAATCTTCTTTTTTAGCAACTTGACCTTTTGATACATTTGTGAACACAGTATGAGTTTGTAACACTTCATCAATATCCTTTTCCCTAAAAAATATTTTTTATTAATTGAATATTTAGATATATGTGTTTATACTCTATAAACACAATATGTAACAGATAAATACTTACAACTTATTTCTCCATGATAATACTTTATTCCTATAACATGCTATCTCGAATCTTTTACCACCTTTTTTTAACCTAACTATTGCAACATTCGTTAATCGGATTTGATTAGTAGGTGTAAAAATTTTAGACATTTTTGTAAGCTTCTACTCTTTTTTTCAATAAAATACAAGTATTGGACAGATGAACGATCCACTTTGATAATTGACAACAAAACAAATAACAATTTTTGTCAATTTCTTCGTTCTAATTTTGGCACTACTGAGTAAACCAAAACCAAAGGTGCTCCTTTGGTTATATTATATGTATTCTGTGGTTCTGTGCTACCGAGTACTGATGTCTGATATTATTTTTATAATACTTTATAGTACATACGTACCGTAATTTATAATATGAACATTTTAAATATTATACAAACTCCAAAATTGTTTAAACATAAGTTGAATATGATACAAAAAATAATTTGAAATTAATAAAATCTGAAATATAGAGATTATACAATGAGAATAGAATAACAAATCATAATATAGACTTCAATTTTATTGTATTACCGATTATTTATAGTCTATGATCAACATTTGCGAATTTTTTATCTTATCTTGACTCGACGTGTATTTCCTAAAGTTAGCCGTCATCAGCCGTCATTTTGTTATATTTGTATATTTTGTCGGTAATTTTTATGTGAACAATCATAAAGATGGCTAAATTAGTCGATATATATAATTGTGAGAAGGAGCCAACAATTAAAAGGCGACAATTACCGCTAACAATTTACGAAAACTTAACTGTAAGTTACCAAGTTGCACTTTGACATTACCTCAAACGTAGATCCCTAGTAAAAGATTAAAAATAAACTAATAGTTAGAAATATTTATACTTAAATAAAATGAAAATAAGTTTTCTTTAATCACTTTCCTTGAAAGTTGACATGTTCTCTGCATTGTATCTACTTTTGTACTGTCTTATGACGTCGCAATGTTGACCTTATTTTCTGGAAATATTCTTTGTTAATGTATCAATTTTATTATAAATTACAGATGATTATGGATTTAAATACTAGGGGCCTTATTTGTGACAATCTACAAGTTAAAGGTCGCGAATATGAACAATTTCTGCGCAAATACAGAATCCTTACGACAGACGAATTAAAATCGGCACTTAGAGTCGACGCTACGGATATATTTAACGTTTTAAATCAAAGCATTCCTTGTGTTGGTTGTCGAAGAAGGTTCGAAGATTTAAAATATATAAACATTTCTATATATTACATTATTATACATGTTGAACATATCACAAATAAAAAAGAAAATTTAATACCAAAATACACATTAGACTTTGTAAAACAACATTATATTAGTAATAAAATAGTTGTTTTTATCTCAATACATAGGGGTTTAAAGTTATCATAGCATTTTAAGTTTCTTTCTATTTTGTAGATTTCCATAAATCATCTTATGTTTAATTGCAGTGTCGAAAGACTTTTCTATCAGTTATGCAAATCAGGACATCCAACTTTAGATCCTTTAATTTTAACACCAGATGAAATTATGACAATAAAAGAAGATAAAATAACAAATCCACAGGCACTTGCAACACTTTTAAATGGGCACAGGCAAGTAGATGATTATTATTAATACAAGTAATTAAATGGAGGCCGTTGTGGTGCAGCACTGTAATGCGATGGTTGTGGGTTCAATCCCTACTCGGGGAAGTAAAATATTGATTTATGTTTATATTTCCATTTCTTCGCTCTGGTGTTGAGGTGTTGAGTTCTGCCACTCAACACGCAATGCCTCCACAATTTGCCCGAAAGTGGGGATCGGAGTGTCTTAACACCCTCTGCCTACCCTGGTTTGTGTGGGATACAGTCTGAAGCTAATTTATTTTATTTATTTTAAGTAATTAAATGTTATACACAAACATGGTACAACATACTTTATTATATATATAAAAAACAAACATCACTGAACCCAATACTGTATTGTATGTAAAACAAAGGCAATTCCATGACTAATGGAAAACAATATTAAAGTGGCTATTTCCTACAGTGATTTCCTACAAACTCGGATATTAACAAAAAGAAATGCAGACCATTCAAAATATTATTAGTGTTAATTTCACATTTTAAACAGAAAAACCAACAGTTTTAATAACAACTCAATCTGTGGCGCATAACAACTCTATTAAAAAAAACCATGACTAATTATTAATAGTATTAAAGGTCATTGAACTTATCATATGTAGGTAGTGCAAGGTATGAATGCAATATTTAGTTTAAATATTCTTATAGCTCCATACCCAAAGGGTAAAATAGGACCTTGTTACTAACACTACTGTCTATCAGACAGCATGCTGTATCTCATGAACCATGATAATAAAACAGTTGAAATTTTCACAGATGAGGTATTCTTGTTTCCACTATAACGAATATTATAATACACAATAAAATAAATATTTAAGGGGGCTCCCATAGCGACCCACTCACTTGAACTACACAATTATTTATTTAATACACTAAATTATGTTTGTGTTTACAGAGCACTTCTAATGTGTAAATTTCTTAAACTTGGTTGTTATTTTTTGGTTTTGATACAAACTATCAACCCCAAAAACAACCCCTTTTGGGGTTGGTTTCAATCTATTCATCTATTTGTTAGAAATGACAACTTGCATTTATTTGGAAGTTTTGTAAAAATTATAATCAGTAACAAATTTAAGATTAGAATCATATGTCTAAAAAGTATTCAATATAAGTCCAAGTTTAATTTTAAAATGTTAACATTCTTAATATTCTGTGTACTATATGTTGGATATATTGTAATGCTGCTTAAAAACGGTTGTATTTAACATACTTAAAATTACAAAAATATCTGTATTTCTAGCACTGGCATAGAATGCCTACAGCTAAGTCAGTCACGATGGAAGAAATCCCAGCGTTGTACACTCCATTCCTTAGAGGCTGGTACAGCTCGAGGTTGGTCAAGCTGCGGCTGGGGTTGGGGTGCTTGCGGATGGGGTGGGAGAACTGCGTGGTGCGCCGCTTGGGACGCAATGAGACCTTGTGCGAGGGAACATGTCACACTAGTGCATTTTAATACCCTGCACGATACATTACACAATTATTTAAGGAAACACAGATTTTGTGCAGATTGTAAGACTAAGGTTAGTAAAATTTGAGAAATTTCATAAGCCTAATTTTATATATCCTTTTTTTTAAATACAGTAAAAGTTAAACTTTTGATTATCTAAGATATCATTCTTACTCTACAGTTTTATATGAAATACCTAATTTTTGTATCTTTATTAAATGACATAATAAAAAGTTACACTATAATATTTTAAAAATTTATAAATCATTTATCAATATAAAAACAAACAATATATATTATGTTAAAATAATGCAATATGTTTATTAACATTATATTTACTAAAGATAGTTGTGAAATCCCTTTGACAATGAAGTGATTTATGATTTAGATAATACAGACTTTATCACTTAATACTTTATACTAGTTTAACATTTTTAAAGTGTTCAAAAATTTTAAGGATAGAAAAGATCAGAAAATCTTCCTGCTAAATGTAATCAACAAAAAAACATGTTGACGATAATGCAATAAGAATTTCGATGCAACTTGATGAAAGACATATAGCTTAGTGATCAGAGTGTTTGGACGGGTTCCAATAGGCGCGCGCACGTTCAGTTTTTCTAGAACTTTCTACAAAATGTTTATATTTTTGACAGGTATTAAGAGCTTATCAGTTATTAGTAGAAGAGAAAGAGCCACAGAAAGAGAAAGGTTATGTCGGTGCCTTATATGGAGGTATCAAGAGATGTTTGTTAGACAAACATTTACACTTGCAGGCCAAAACTGATTACATAGCGCACCTTATAGCCAGAGCTGAACCAGAGCTGTTTGGTAATCATAGGGAAAGGCATGCCGTCACATTAGAAATTGCACAGGAGGAGGCAAGTATCGGATTATATTAGTTAGATTTTATAAAGTACAGATTTTATGCTACTTACAACTTTTTTGAGATGCTTAACGATGGTTGAGGATTTGGTCCCTCTTAAAGTTGAATGAATGGTGCAGCGATGAGTTTGCTACTCAACACGCAATCTCTCGATTAAATGTAGTGTATAAAGTTAATTTACATATTTAATTGTCCCCATTATGACATTTATAAAAATATATAAATTTAAAACTGCCGTACTTTGTAATTCCTTAAAAAGGTCTGCTGTAGTGACTTAATAAATAATTAATCTTACTTTACAGTACAATATATTGTTTATATACTAAATTTGCTTTAATTTTAAGCAACTTTTGACTGAAAGGTATAAGCAAAAATTTACTTTCTAATATACATCTGAACAACCAGTGGTATGTCAAGCCAAATTGAAGTAAAAAAAAACCAGATCGATACATTTAGCATAGCAATTGTGTGATTTTCTCCTCTGGTCCCATAAATAATAATTATCTTGTTTAATATTTTTTTCAGGTCTTAATATGTCTCGGCATATGTATATACGAACGTCTACAGCGCATCTCATTAAGGCTACGGGAGGAAGACGGCACATGTCAAACCTTAGCCGCCATTGGAGTTGAAGCTTTATATAGGAAATTTGAAACCGCCGTTGAAATGAAGAGCGGCGTCACCAAACTTCAATTGTTATATGATGAAATTACACAGGAAGAACTCTCGAGACAGCAAAGGAAAGAACAGAAAAAACTCAAGAAACGCAAGAAGAAGGAGCGGCAGTCAATTGAAAGCAAATGCAAAGTATATCAAACTTTGAACATTTATTTTTTCTCATATCAAAGTATTTTTACTATATATTAGGCTAGCGTGTAAACGTTACGGCTATGCGTTCCATTCCCGTTTAGGTGAATGAATTATTATCATTTTTTCTCTCTGACAAGACAAAGCATGGTATTCAGTTCCCCCACTCAACACCTAATGTCTTAAAATTTAGGACAGAAAGTAGGGAATAGAGTGTCTTAATACCCTCTGCACACCCTGATTGTGAGGGGTTCTGCGAAGCTAAAATATAGATATAGCAATGTATGGTGAAACATAGTTCTAAGTTTTTTTTATCCAAATGTAATAGTATGGGTTTTTACAGGAAGCTGATTCAGAAGAACCTGAAGACAAGTGCCAATGTAAAGAATGCTTGCTGGAGGATCGTGATATACCTACTAATTTACTATCTACTCTCAACTATAGCCAGTGTTATGATGTCATGCAGTCTAATGGTGAAAGTTGTCAGTCATGTCAAGTCGATTACACTAGTTCTCCTAAGAAAGATAAAATTAATGGCAAAGAAGTTAATATATCACATATTGAACACTCACAAGACTGTGGATATTCATCTGGTAATAATGTTTGCTGCGAAATAATGTCTGGTTCATCATCCCTCATGAGTTCCCCAGAGGGCTCGGAGGTGGCATGTTCTGAAGGGTTCTGCAACCATGAGAGAGGCGACTGTATGGATACCAAAATGGATAAGATATCTTGTACTGGTTTTACACTTTCTCTCCAAGAAATGCTGGTATGTTATTTTCTTACTTAATATAACTATGATATAAATATTAATTTTAACTCATTTCTTACTAGACAGTCTGGGAAAACAAAGAAAGGTGGACAATGGAGAATCTTAACTCTTAATATTAATAATTACTTTTTATTATCTATGTATGTTAAACATATATGCATTTGCTTATTTAAAAATAATATTTTTGACATATAATTTTAGCCAATTTTTAGCATATTCAGAATTGGAAAGATCGAAATCTAACATGTCTGTCTTTTTATCCTATTTGCCAGTACAGTTGTTACAGAGACTAACTAAATTTTGAAATTTAATTTAAAATTTCATCATAGGACACATGTTCATCAGATGAAGAGCAAGACACCAGTTATATTCCTATAGAAGATGTTCTAGAATTTAAATCCCGAAGAAACATAACTGAGAAACGGCAAGAATTGAGACAAAATCTAAGGCAGAAATTTGCTCAGTTATGTGTAAACACTCCGCAGACACAGTCTGTAGTGTTGAAGCCAAACAAACACCCCGCTTAATTTACGTCAACATATGTTACATTCAAACTGCACATGCCTGCCTCTACATCAAATGAACAAAGCATACAAATTATTTATTTATTTATACTATTTTATTTAGAATCATTAGAAAAAACAAAAAAGATAATCAATTTATTAATGTTATTATTGCTTATTTATTTATATTGTTTATCTATCATTACTAATTATTTTTAAATAAGGCTTAAAATAGTAGCAAAATATGTGTAATAGAAATTGTTTAATTCATTGGGCACCTTTGCCAAAACAACCAAGTCAGATTGGATTTCAGATTTCACTATTATAGTAAGATTTTGATATGAAATTTACTTTCTACTCCAAATATCATGTTCCTGTTATAAATTTAATAGAAATGGTTCATAGATTGACTTATGACTTATAGAATATTTGAAAAAGGTGCTTCTAATATATATACATATATATACATTGATAACATTTGTATATTGTAATGGCAGTATTCTAACTGTAAGTAATACAAAATGAAGTGCATGTTTGAATGACTCCAACTGCATATGATATAAAATAATGGACTGGAAGAAACCCAGCATTTAACAAATATTATTATAAAATGTTAAAGCTTTGTAATAATGAAATATAGTAGCATTTTGATCAAATCTAATCAAATTTTATTTTCATGCTTTGTGACTCAATATAATATGTGGTACACAACAGATTATTTTTTGCCGATGCTTAAACAGCAATAGTTAAGAGTTACCATGGCGCGTTTACCATCATTATAAAATCTGGAAACATATGTAACTCAGTTTAAAATATACTATCAAGTCTAAGACATTTTTTTATTTACTCTTATATTTATTTTTCAGCTTGTAAAAGATTTGTTATTCAAATGCTTGAAATACAAAGTGTCGCATTTGTTCCACCAAAACCAAATGAATTTTTTAATGCTATCCTTCTCTCTTGGCCCCATTTTTGTGGTATATTAGCTACATGATTTAAATCATCCATAGGTTCTTCTAGATTTATTGTTGGTGGTATGATTCCATGATGACATGCCAAAATAGTAAATACAGCTTCAAGATTACCAGCTGCCCCTAATAGATGACCATGAGCACCTTTTGTAGAAGAAACCATAACATTTTTAAAATTATCACTAAATAAAGTCTTTATTGCTGTAGATTCAATACCATCTCCTACAGGTGTAGATGTGGCATGTGCATTTATGTATGAAATGTTATGGTTCTCTATACTACTATCTCGTAAAGCTCGCTTCATTGACAAAATAGCACCACTACCATCTTCTTTTGGGGTGGTAATATGAGAAGCATCTCCAGACAATCCATAACCTAATATTTCAGCATATATTTTTGCATTTCGTTTTAAGGCATGTTCATATTCTTCTAACAATAAAACCGCAGCTCCTTCACCCATTACAAAGCCATCTCTTTGTTTATCAAAAGGCCGAGAAGCCTTTTGGGGTTCATCATTAAAGGATGTGCTCAATGCTCTTAAGCGACAAAATCCAGCAAAGGCTAACGGACTGATGCAAGCTTCAGCACCCCCACTAACCATAACGTCAGCATCACCATTTCTTATAAATCTAAAAGCATCACCAATAGAATGTGCACCAGTGGCACAAGCTGTGGAAACAGCATGATTAGGACCTCGAAAACCATATTTTATACTTATGTGACCTGCAGCCATATTTGGTAATATCCTAGGTACAAAAAATGGGCTTACTTTATTGTAACCTAACTGTAATGCTTTATTTGTTTCACATACATCTTTAAGATCAATCATTCCCATCCCTAAAGTAACTCCAGTTGCTTCTTTATCTTCACTAGATAAGGCAGTCCAATTACCATCTTTTAATGCTTCTGAGGTGGCTAGGAGAGCTAAACAAGTAGCAGGGGCCATCAGCCTTAGATTTGATTTAGAAAGAGTTTTTGTTATTTCACTATTGTTTTCAGGAGGTAGCACTGCTGCAATCCGACAAGGCAATTTAGAATATTCCTCATCTTTTAGTGCAACTATACCACAGTGACCTTTCAAGAGATTTTGCCAAGAAAGTTCTAAATTCGTTCCCAATGGTGACACTACTCCCATACCTGTGACCACAACTCTTCGTTTAGGAGGAAATTTTGAATATTTACGCAACTGGCGAAAGGATATCATCATATTGTTGAAAAGGTCACAGCACAATGTTAAAAATGTAAAATTACCATTTAACATAAAAATATATATATATTTATTGTCAAAATGTTTAACAACAATATTTTTTAAGTTCCACCTAGATCAATACACTACCTAGATCAAGTATAAATTAAATACACAAAAATAGTAAGGATAAATAATTACTAATACTTAAAACCTAAATTTACATTTCATAACATTCATTTCAATTTCAAAACATTGTAAAACTAAAAAGTCACCGAACCGAAGTTTATTAAATGAAACGGAATAAGAATAACTAACGTAAGAGACAAATCTGCCAGACTGTCACCCACCTTGTTTACAAAACTATATATATAATCTACTTTTATCTAACCAGATGACAGATTTATTGTTACATGTTACTTAACAAGTGCAATTATTGGCAGTATAATTGCAACAATTTAAAAAAAGGAATGTTTAGTTAAAATCTTAAAAAGTACTAAATCCGTATTAGATGGTGCAGTGGTGCCTGGTGGGAACTATATTGTTCATCGCTCTGTAGTGTACTTCTGAACTCTGTAAACTTTCACTTGTAACATAAAACACATAAATTTGAAAGCTTACGTACACAAAAACTTTTTCCTTTAATAAAATTCATTTTTATAACTTGTGCTGAGATCATTAGCATGTCTATCGCATTAGGGATAAAAATCAAATATTTCCTACTAGCCGCTTTGGCCTTAACAATAGGCTTTATTTTACAGAAATATTTTAGTAATTATGACATATTTCCAAAAGTTAAAATACACAAAAAAGGAATTTATTTCTCTGAAGACTTAGTTGCAGAGGGTAAACTTTATTTAACAGTTCTTGGAAGCATATACGACGTTACTGCAGGAACGACGCACTATGGAAAGGGTTCACCTTATAATTATTTTATAGGTATATAATATATTTATTACATCTTAAAAGTTATTTTAGTACGCCATTTAATTGATTAACTCCTAAACAGTTTTAATAAAATTGTATTTTATTTTAGGAAAAGATGGCTCAAGAGCATTAGTAACAGGAAATTTCAATGATGAAAGTAACAATAAAGACCATGTATTAGACCTTTCTTGTAGTGAACTGTTGACAATCTTACAATGGAGAAATACTTTTAAAGGAAAATATAGTTATGTAGGTGGGTCGCATATACAGTTGAATATGTTAACATTTTTTCAGCTTCAAGGTTTTATTCTGCTCATAAAGTGGGGCAATCCCCATTATATGAAACTGAAAAATATTTGTTAAATAAATTATAGTTTCTAAAATAAAATAAAATAAATGTATTAAAATACTTGTATGTAATTGTTAAAATTATTGCTTTAATTGGTTGTTACTTCAATAAGTAACAATAAACAACCATCACAAAGTAAGGATGCTGTCACATTAAAAGTAATACACAATTAAAGCCACAATAATTTTAACAATTACATACAAGTATTTTGATACATTTATTTTATTTTATTTTAGAAACTATAAAATTTTTAACAAATATTTTTCAGGTTCATTAGTCGGTAGATATTACGATGAAAATGGAGATGAAAGATCATACATGATTGAATTTAAAAAAAGAATCAAACAATGCAAATTAGAAAAGGAAAATGCTAAGAAGCAAGATCAATTATATCCACCTTGTAATATAGCTTGGAGTGAAGATGATGGCACTCGAGTATGGTGCACAAAGACAAGGTATTAATCCACTTTAAAAGTTTAAAGAATTTTATTTAAGTGTGATTTTTATTCTGTAGCTTGACACCTTTTCCTATTTAGCAAGGTAGGCAGAGAAAACTTAGTATTAAAACACTTATATTTTTGGCTTCACACTTCACTTCACTTCACTCACTTTGTGGTAGTTATAGGGGCATTAAGCTTATGAGTCATACCATGAAGCTCTTCGAGCGCATGATCGACTTCAGGCTCCGCCGAGAGTGTACTGTCTCTGAGTCTCAATATGGATTTCAGCCAGGATCGGGCACCATGGACGCCATTTTCGCCCTCAGAACTTTGATGGAGGCATACAGGGAAAAAAGGAGAGCTCTGCACGTGGCCTTTTTAGATCTGCAGAAGGCCTTTGACTGTGTGCCTCGTCAGTGTATCTGGTGGGCATTGCGATCCAAAGGTATCCCTGAGGCCTATATTGAGACTGTCTCTTATACACAGTAGCTAAACGCTTCTATGGTTAGGACTGCTGTTGGCGACACTAGACCCTTCCCGATTACAGTGGGGGTTCACCAGGGCTCGGCTCTTAGTCCGTTCTTGTTCAATGTAGTGCTCGATACTGTCTCGGCTCACATCCAGGACCAGCCTCCATGGCTGATGATGTATGCCGACGACATAGCACTCATTGCCGAGAACCGACTGACGCTGGAGCGTAAAGTGAACCTCTGGAAGGGTACGCTTGAGAACGGCGGCCTTAAACTAAATGTGTCGAAGACAGAGTACATGGCCTGCGGGAACCGGGACTCGAGCACCATCCTTATAGGTCCTGAACCAGCCGTTAAGTCGGAGAAGTTCAGGTACCTTGGATCCGTTATGCACGAGTCTGGAGGCATCGACCACGATGTCCATGGCCGGATAAGCGCTGCCTGGGCCAAATGGCGGGAGGTCACTGGTGTGGTCTGCGACCGCAGAATACCGCCCAAGCTCAAGGGGCTGATATACAAGAGCATCGTCCGACCGGTTCTTTTATACGGCAGCGAATGTTGGCCAGCACTATCTCGGCACACTCAGGAGCTTCACGTCACGGAAATGAAGATGCTGAGGTGGATGTGCGGCGTAACGCGGTCTGACCGCATACGCAACACATTCATTCGAGGTAGTCTTGGGGTCCGTGACGTAGCGGATAAGCTCCAAGAGCGTCGCTTGAGATGGTTTGGCCACGTTACGCGCCGGCCTAAGAACTATGTCGGACGCAAGTGCCTTGCTATACTAGTTCCTGGGGCGCGACCTCCTGGACGCCCAAGGAAGCGCTGGTTGGATGTCGTGATGCAGGACATGAGAGCCAATGGTCTAACCACCGAGGACGCAAAAGATCGTGCAAAGTGGAGTAGGTTAAGTAGGAAGGCAGACCCTGGTAATAGCCGGGATTAATGCCAGAAAAAAAAAAAAAAAAAAAAAAAAAACTTCACTGTATCCCACATGTAGCAGGGAATGTGGAGGGTACCTGGGAACCTAGTGCTAATACACTCCCAATTGAACCCACAACCTGTGTCATTTAAAGTTACACACTTATGTGCAACTTTAATGTAACAAGTTAATGTTTCCTGCGCCACAACTGGTGTTAAGATGCTCCTTTCTCATTCCATCTACCATTCTCCCTTATGCCTAGTTTTCAGGATATAGTGGAACTTAAAACTGCACTCAGTCTTGTTTACAGAGCAAAGTTTTTAAATTAACTCATTCCCTCAAGTAGGAATCAATTCCTACCCACAATCACTATGCTCACAGTGAAATGTATGTCTTCATGTTTTTTTTATTACTTTGATTGTTTCAATATCTGCAGTGGAGGTATTGACAGAAGCTGGGCAGGAGTACCACGACAACTGTATGCAGCCGGTGAAAAGAAAACCAGCTGTGTTTGTGTAAATCTCAATGATAAAACTACACATATGTTAAAGGAGTACCCTGGATGTCATAGAACATCAACCGAGTGTAAAGTAAAAGATTAAGATTTTATTACTTTAATAAAATTTTGTCATGTGACCTGAATTATTTATATTTTTAAAAGATTATTTATTTTAAGATATATTGTCATTCTAGAATAAAGTATTTTAAGTAAGTACATATATCTAATTTATTTATTATTTTATTCCTGCATATGGGATTGGAAAACAACAACTTTTTTATATAAAGATCATAATATAATTTCCGAAGTTCATTCATTTTTAATTATTAATAGATTTATCACAAACATACAAATACTTAATAAATGTCAGAGCAGTCTTAAACAAACAACTAATTTATTTTACACCCAGGGAATTGATATACCACAGGTAATATCATACTATATCATTACTAACAGTAGTGCTTTCTTCTGGAACCACTTCATCTAACTCCAAGCATTCAATAGTTTTAAGAAAAACATTCATGGGAATTTTTTTTCTGTTCAAAAATGATTTGTTTCCAAGAAGTTTTTTTATTTTTGCTCTACGTTTTTTTATTTTTTCTTTTGTATATTGGTTTCCTATTTGGAATGTTAGCAGTCTTTTAATTTTTCTTCCACCAATATAGTTATTGGTATCTGGACTATTAGCTTTAGGCTCTTCGTATATTGTTTCTAATGTTTGAGATAATGTTTTAATTTTTTTATTTAAATATAAAGCTTCAATTTGCTTAGGATTTGCATTTTCTGTTATAGTATGTTTACGAGGCTTCATACTAACTCTACGATTAGAAGATTTGGCCGGTTCTGGGGTTAAACATTTTCGTTTTCTTAACACTCGAGAGTTACTTTGTTCAGATTTAATGCTATCAGAGCAAGCGTCGCCGATCTCCATTAAATCAAGATGAGCCATTTTAGTAGGCAACTCGTTTTCTAATCTGTAAAGACCGGATTCTAATTATAAAAAGAAACAAGGCGACTTCTACCCATGTAGTACTTAGTACTTGACAAATATTCAAAATACGAACCTAGACGAATCCATTTCTTTTACTTCGTGGCTCGATTCATATTGTTTTATACATGTATTCTACTATGAACCATTGACTTAGTTAATACATAATATTTGCAGCTGCTGAAGGCCGTTAAGTTTATAAAATCAGCTTGACAAATCGATGCAATATTGACATTTTAGCTTGTACATGTACACATTTCTGATAACGTCTACAAATTAGTGTGCATAGATAATCAAGATAACTTATATACTTAATAAAATTATATAAAAGATACTAAACTACGGAAAATCCAGACACGTTTTCGTAAAAGATGTATGTTATCTTATTAATAAATTGTAGTAATTCAAAAATAATCTAAATGAAATTGTCCAGTTTATATTAAAATAGAATATCATTTGTAATCATAGTAATATTATTGTTGGAAAATTTAACAAAATTTCAATATTGTTTTCGGATTTTTGATTGCAATTAGGTATTTTATTTTGCTAATATATAGTATTGTACTTTAATTAGCTCCTTGCTACAATTTAAGGAAATCGTGAAGTTTTTTAATTGCCTAATTTTGCGATGAATCGTGAATATTGTGGTGGTGAATCGTGACTTGTTAAAGTGAAATAATAATTAATACATTAAGTAGGACTAGCAATAAATTTCTAATAATATCTCACTTATGAAAATTATATCATTGTGCACTACGCAGAAATATTTTTTAAAAATAAAACATCAGTTATTTTATAACGATTTATTGTACAAAACAATAATACATTAAAATGTACAGGTATGTTTAAAATTTGGACACGTTTAGGTCCCAAACTCCGGATAATATTGTATATCCTTCCCTTACAGACACCATATTGCTCGTCGAGGCGTCAGCACTAAACAGAAATATCGGATCTAGATAAGCAAACTAGATAAAGAGAATAAAATATAACAATAAATAATAGCACGCTGTCAACTTAAGTACACATAGTCTATCGCACTGCTTCTGTCGACGGGCACCATGTAGTCTTCAAGAACAACGTAACGTAGTAACAAATCGAAACCTCCTAAATAGTATAAGTAATAGTATTGTATATACACATTATGAACATGTCCTCTCCGTAGAAGGTACGCAGGTGGCGCCCACGCGCGGCACGACACTCGGGGGACACTGGGGACGGTGGCAGAGGTGACGGTGGCTTACCACTTGTCAATGACCACCTCGTTCACTGCAAAACAAGTAACGGTGTTGTTAGCTTTGCGCAGGTCGTCAGCTCTCTCCGGAACTTACGAGGTCGCTACGAGGTCACTGCGGGGTCACAACAAACAAGGGTGCGTGCGGGCGTGTGGCGGCGGCCGGCGTTTACACCTTCCACATCGGCTTGACTGGGGGCAGACAACACCGGGTTAGCATGCGGCCACTGGACCATTCCCGCATTGGCGTGGCAAGGATTAGGAGAGTTTTGCAATATACACTTATGCTTGCTATAACAGAACCAATTGTCAATTTTCTTGTACTAGATCATTTCATAGATTGTTTTTTAATACTCGTTAGACATTTTGTTGTCAATTAAATTTGAAATTTAGGATGTTTTGTAGCAAATCATTTAGCCAATAGCGATTTGTCTTGAAGCTTGCAAAACCTTGTTTTAGTTTGTTAGTAGGAAAACACAAAACACTTGTTATGTGAATTGACATGGTATACACAGTTAGTTACTGTTGGTGGAAAAGTGCAAGTTCGGAGGTAGTTAGAACATCATTGAGAGGTGGGGGGGGGGGGGGGGGGGGGGGGGGGGGGGGGGGGCTGGATGCTATAATTTAATGAATAATAAATCGAACATTTTATTTATTGTAAACTGTGTATATTTTAGTTATCTGCAACATTTAGTACACTGTTTGTTATTCTATCATAATAGTTGGAGAGGTTCAGGATTCACAACAAATTTTTGAGCATGCCCTCAATTGTGCAGTGTCGTATGTTGGTAACCATTTGCCTCATAAGTATATTATAAATTTTAATTTTAAAACTTACTTCAACTTTTCCACATAGTTTATCTATAAAACATTAGTTATGTAAAAAATAAAAAAAAGAAAACAAAATTTATTATAAATACAAAAAAAACTGTACTTTTCAAAAAGTAAACCATGCAATGCATACATGCGGGATGGAAAATGAGACATTTGTCTTTACACAATAATTTGAACTTCTAGATCATAATATTTTTATATATTTTAAATTTCACAATGACTACTTTAAAAAAAATAAAGACAACTTTTATTTCAATTTTGGGCAATCAAATACAAAATAATTTATAAAATTGAATTCTCAAAACTCATTTTAATATGTAAAGTCTACAAGTTATCACCAAAACCAAATGATCTTAACATTAACTATTCATAATTATTTCATTATATTGCTTCAAATATATTACTCCCAAATAGTTTATTAAATATTTTATAGACATTGAACTGTAATGAGTAATTTACAATGAGGCATATGTTTCATGTCACAATTGTAATTTTTAAAGAAATCCTTGCAATTAGTTTATTGTTAATAATAGCGCAAGAAGACACATTCATAAATTTGTTAATAATATTAGCAGCAAATATATGAAGGCATGTAAATGAAGCAGTAGCATAACGCTATTGCAAATAAATATATTCTTCAGATATTGGAGTTATGCTTTGGGAAGGTTATAAAGCGACCGCAAGTGAGAAAAAGTAGTAACATTCCCTTCTAATAATAAAGTTAGCTGTCGTAACAACGACATCCCTAATACACTTACAATAAATTACTCTAATCTAACAATGTAAGTTTAATAACATGTAAGCAGTCCGAGAGGACAAGGTACTGAGCTGTGTGCGAGTATACTATTACCGACGGAGCCTGTCCCAGAAGAATATATATTTATACAAAATTTGCTATCGAAATATACTAACTTACAACATAGTAAATTCTCATAAAACTATAAAAATTTTTTTGGTGTCCAATCAATGAAGTAATGACATTATCACATAATCTTTAGTTAAGAATCATAGAGTAGGAGTATAGAATGTAAATAAAAAAATGGACTCCAAATGGGTTATTGAAAAATGAATATTATTGTCTCGCACATGCCAAATGCTCGCAACAGCGGGCCACTATACTACTGTAGCGCGGAGCGGAGCTGTCCGTCGAGCGTCCGGGGTCACTTCACACTGCAGTCAAATCAAACGTCACACGGGTCACTTCACACTGTGCACACTGTGCTTCGGTATTAGCGGTACAAACTGTTAGGTACTGTGGTGAGCCGGGGCTCATTGTCTATGATTCCACAGCGGCGGTATGAGGGGGGTATTAGGTGTGAATCAAACAGGGGGCGGGCGTCTTATAGGGGTCCGTAGATGATGATGCCAAAGAAGACGGCCCACATGAGCACAATCCACTGCATGCCGTGGAGCCAGTCCAGCAGGGAGTGGCGCTCACCGTCGGAGATCTTGCGCGCGACGAACTTGAGCACCTCGTCCAGCAGCACCACCGGCACCGAGAACTTCATCACCGTCATCCACTCGTCCACCGACAGCGGCGTCACTTGGAAAACGGCCTGCAACATACATTACGTCGCGTGTCAACGCCGCGCTTTGTCTTGTCGCCACAGCGAGGAAATGAAAATAAATCATATCCCTAAGTGGGAATAGGACCTACAACCGCTATGTTTTCAGTCCCATAATGTCACCAGAATGTTCTATATTGATAATAGATATTGAAAATACCTGAAATCACGATTCTTGCAGCGCACGCGTAATGCACACTGGCATTAAAGTAACTGTTGGAGTCTAAAATTATAAGAGATGTCGGTTTTTCCTGTGACTCTATAAAATACAGATACAGATGCAAAGAACAATTAGATCAAACTAATTATTGTTCATGAACTTTAATATTTAACTTACCTTATTCTATGAATGTATACTATACACAATGAAGTAAAAATCTAAATTTATAATATGAACTGACACTCACCGAGAGGACCTCAACATAAAGAATGACAAAGTGAAGGGTGAAGGAGAGGGCCATAGAGCCGACGAGCCACATGTTGGACCAAGGGGGCATCGTCACCAGCGACTGGTTCTCTGACAAGCTGTTCATGGCGTTCAACATCTCGATGGTCACAAGTACAGAGAGGGCCATGGTCATGGGATGGGGGTCAGTGAAGATCTTGCAGTCGATACCCTGAAAATAAGCACATACAGTTTACAATCTACACTAAACAAAACTGAAGAGTTTCTATGCTTGAACGCGCTAATCTCAGGAACTATTTGTTCTCTTTGTGTTGGATAGTCCATTTATTGAGAAAGGGGCTAATGCTAATGGATATAATATAATTTTCTAAGCAAATCACTATACTTGCGGTCAAAGCCATAGACGTATTATAGATAGCTTTTAAAATTATGATCACTTTTCTAAAGAATAAGTTATATTTCCTAACAACAATTTAATCCTATTTACCTTGAAGTCATCAGCATTGTTGAGGCATTGCAAGTGGTGAGTAAGCTGCCAGTAGGTCATCTGGGGGCCGTAGGGCGAGTACATGAACCACCAAGACGCGGCGCCCACTGTTGCCATACCGACGTAGCCGCCGATGGCCATGTATCTGTATACATAAATAAGAAATTTACATATATTTTTTATTTATTGTAGTCGATACCCGTAACTTCGTTCGCGTTGACTTGATCATTTAGCATTTTATTTTCCCACATAAGATATTGTAAACCTTTGATATTTAAATGTAAATTTTTATGTAAGTGCAATTTATCTAGTTCTTATAGTTTAGCTGGTCTCTATGATTCTATATCAGGTGTGCTAGTCTTCAAAATAAATTAGGCCCACGTCTTTGAGGCCACATTAAAATTTTAAATTACCTGAAGAAGAGCCATCCGGAGATGAGACCCTCATCAGCCTTCCTGGGTGGTTTGTCCATGATGTCCAAATCAGGGGGATTGAAGCCGAGGGCGGTGGCGGGAAGACCGTCAGTTACCAAGTTGACCCATAAGAGCTGTACTGGGATGAGGGCTTCTGGGAGACCGAGGGCAGCAGTAAGGAAGATGGAGACTACTTCACCAATGTTTGAGGAAATCAGGTAACGGATGAACTGCTTCATGTTGTTGTAAATGGCACGACCTAGGAGACAATTATCTTATAGCTTTGCTGTTAAGAGGTTTAATATTAAAATTTAAATAAATTATTTTTATAATAAGAACAAATGCACGAATGAATTTCTTCGATCTGGTGGCGCGCGGCGTTGAGTTCTGCCTCTCAACACGCAATACCTCCAGAATTCGGCAGAAAGTGGGGAACGGAGTGTCTTAACACTAGGTTCCCTCTGCCTACCTTGCTTCGTGCGGGTTACTGCATGAAGCTGATTTAATTTAATTTTTAATTTTTAAGAACAAATGATAAATTATTTTATTTCATTTTATAAATTTTCATATGCATCAATATATTGACTTGATATAATTTTTTTGTACCTAAATAAAAATTACAACACCATATATATAGCATTTAAATACCTAGCAAACATAATATTAATTTAAAGTAAAAAAAAACAGTACCTTCTTCAACAGCAGCTACAATAGATGAGAAGTTGTCATCAGCGAGCACCATCTCAGCGGCAGACTTGGCGACGGCAGTACCAGAACCCATAGCGATACCGATTTCAGCTTTCTTGAGGGCAGGGGCGTCGTTTACACCGTCACCAGTCTGTAAAGAATTTATTTATTTATATATTTGACATTTTTAAGTGTTATTTCATATTAAGGATATAAATACTAAAAAATTTTTAGTAAACGATTTACGTGTGCGCGCTGACCACTAAGCTACGCATTCGGTTTCGTTCTGTGCTTGAATGGTTTCCAAGACTCGCAGGTTTGAGCACCGCTACGTTAAAATTTTTATATATTTCTTTTTAAAAATCATTTATTCTTTATTTTTGACCACAAATAATAATAACAATATCAAAGAAGAAAAAAAAAACACATAAAATTGAAGCACAAAAGGTAGACTTATTGCTATTCAACAATTTGGTCTAATCAGGTTAGCCGATTTGTACTGATGTAAAATTAGGAGTGTATATTTACATACTATTATATTATACCAATACTTATTATTATGCCATTTACTTGTATGATGATAAATACTAATCTTATAAGATGTGTAAAATATGTTTTTAATAATATTTTCTTACTTCGTCGATATTATGGACATTGTAAGAAGACTTAATAATATATCTTTGAAGTGTGGGCTATTTTTTTAATCTTTTCCTTATAATAAACACTTCAGGTAAATGGCAAAGTGTAAGGCACATGCCTATTTGAAAAATATGATTTTATAGTGATTTAATACTATCAATTAGCCACCTTATTTTAATTTAACCTGTAAACTTGTGTATTTATTAGATATGATACAAATTTTATATGAAAACAATCTATTTTAGGCAAATATAGCTGCAAAATCTTAGAATAACACTTTGCGAGTTAAAAATAGCAGCGTTGACGTGCAACGTTCGTTTAGTTTTTCGTTATTCGTTACATTACGATTTTCAGTATTGCTATTATATCTTTCAATACGGACACGATGTTCCAACGGTAAAAGTTTACAAACAATCCTGACTGACTAATATAAACATATCGAAAACCATTCTCAATAGTACAATTGTAAACATCAAATAATGTTCAAATTTGCTGTTTTCTTTATGAAGATATTGTTTTTAGAGCAATGCAGATGAACATTGCATCGTCTATATTTAATTACGCTGGCATTAGCATTTAAAAAATGTAATATTTATTGAATTAGCTACCTAAGTGAGTTTATATAAAATTTGAAACTGTAAAAACTTAAATTTGTTGCTCAATTATAATATAAGAGTGAACTTTACATTGAGTACCTAGAATAAGTTTAGTGTTAAAAAAAATATTTTACAACCAATTATTTTGGATTTTTTTACATACTCCACTGTGTTATTTTAGCCTTATTGTTTGATACTCATTATGGCATTGTTGCATGCATGACCGATCAAAATCCGTGATTTTCTTTGGCGGCCGGCTTAGACAATAGCGAATTATTAATTGCATATTGTGGGGAATGGAGTGTCTCAACACTAAGATTCCTTTGCCCACTTTGCGAGACATAACTAAAAAACATATATAGACTCACCATAGCGGAAATTTCATTCATGCTCTGCAAGAATTCAACGATCTTGGACTTGTGTGCGGGTTCCACGCGGGAGAATAGGCGCGCCTTGGCGCAGGCGGAGCGCTGCTCGGCCACGGGCAGGTCGTCGAACTCGCGGCCGGAGTATGACTTGCCGGTTGTGTCTTCGTCCTCCGTGAACACGCCGATACGCCTGTCAATTGTTAACATGAGGTCAGGAAAACCCAGCATCAGGAACTATTTCCACTTCTTTCCGCCTAAATTAGAGCCATCGCCGCAAGGCACTATTTTATTTACTTTTTAAATTAATTGTAAAATACAAAACACGTTTGAAAAAATACCTGCAAATAGCTTCAGCGGTGGCCTTGTTGTCACCAGTGATGACGATGACGCGGATACCGGCGGCGCGGCAACGGACGATGGAGTCGAATACTTCCTTACGGGGAGGGTCCAACATGCCTACGACACCCACGAAGGTTAGATTCACTTCGTATGTGTAGAATTTGGTGGAGTCTCCGAGGTCCATTTCGTCAGGCTTCATTGGGTTGTCAGCAGTAGCCAAGGCCAAGCAACGAAGTGTGTCACGTCCAGTACCATATTGACGGGTGAGTTCCAGGATACGGTTCTTTAGGGTGGAGTTGAGGGGTACTTTAGCGGTTCCAACACGAGCGTGGCTACAACGGTCCAAGACACCTTCGGGTGCTCCCTTAACGAACAATTTGGGTCCATTTCCGAGGCGAGAAGGCTTGAGGGGTGTGCAGTAGGTTGACATAGATTTCCTGTCACGGGAGAACTCGAGAGTGAATTCTTTCTTCCATTTGGTTTCAATCTCTTGACGGACAATAATAGCAGCGGAACGGCGATCGAGGCCAGACTTGGGAACATTGAAGGGATTCATTTTCTCGGCTAATACAATAAGAGCGGTTTCAGTAGCTTCACCGACCTTTTCGAAAGCTTGTTTGAATTCGTTAAAGTCAATAGCGGAGTCGTTGCACATAACGCAAATGGTTCCCAATTCATGGAGGGCGTCGAATTCGGCAGCCTTAATTTTCTGTCCCTTCAAGTAAACGTCACCGATGGGTTCGTAAGTAGAGCCGGTAATTTCGAATTCCAAGAAGTTGCTGTCGCCACCTTCGATTTTCTCAAAGATGAACATACGAGACACGGACATTTGGTTGGTGGTCAATGTTCCGGTCTTGTCCGAGCAGATAACAGATGTACAACCGAGGGTCTCTACAGATGGGAGTGACCTGACGATGGCGTTCTTCTTGGCCATCCTCCTAGTGCCGAGAGCGAGGCAAGTGGTAATGACAGCGGGCAGACCTTCGGGAATGGCAGCGACGGCCAGAGCGACGGCGATCTTGAAGTAGTATACGGCTCCCTTGATCCAGCTACCACCGTGGGCGGGGTCGTTGAAGTGTCCGATGTTGATGGCCCACACGGCGACGCAGATGACGGAGATCACCTTAGACAGCTGCTCACCGAACTCATCCAGTTTCTGTTGCAGGGGAGTCTTGATTTCCTCAGTCTCAGACATTTCAGTACGAATTTTACCAATGGCAGTGTTGAGTCCGGTGCCCATGACGATACCGCGGGCCTTGCCGGCGGCGACGTTGGTGCCGGAGAAGAGAATGTTCTTCTTGTCCTGGTTCACAGCGCGGGGGTCGGGAATGGCATCAGTGTGTTTGATCACAGACACAGATTCACCAGTCAGTATAGACTGGTCAATGCGGATGGTGGTGGAGAAGATCTTGATCAGACGGATGTCAGCTGGGATCTTGTCTCCGACGGACACCTCTACGATGTCACCAGGGACGATCTCTTTTGCTCTGATTTTCTGTACACCAGATTTGTCTCCTCGTACGACTTTCCCCATTTCGGGTTCGTATTCTTTTAAAGCTTCGATGGCGGATTCTGCGTTTCTTTCCTGAAATACAAAAAAAATATATTTAATGTTCAATACATAATAAGAATAAACATTTACTAAATATGTTATACATTGATGTTTTTTCATCTTACCTGCCATACTCCAACAACGGCGTTAGCAATAAGAATTAGTAAAATAACAAAAGGTTCCACGAAAGCTGAGAATGCATCTTCGTGTTCTTCAAATAAAGCTAATACCTGAAAGTTTAGACATGAATTACTTAAAATGCCATGACAATAAAATTGAATTTAATAAATAAAAAAAATATGGTATACACTTACGAAGGAAATAATGGCGGCTAACAGTAAAATCTTTACTAAGAGGTCATCGAACTGTTCCAGGACTAACTGCCATATACTCTTGCCTATGAAGGAAGTAGTCAATTAGTGAAATTAAGTTAAATTTAAAAATATGTCATGTCAAAATGATGACGATGGCTTAAAAACAATTCACGTGGTATGGAAAAATTATTACTTATTTTTACATTTATTATTGTGTATGTAAAGTCTAACCATTTTGAAGTAGGTTATGAAGCAGCAAATAAGAAATACATATCTAACGTCCATGACACACTTTTATTTGGGCAAAGTTACATGTCATAATTTCATTTAGTTTTATAATGAACACTAAGTAAAATTTTATAGTTTTAATGTTTTTACGGTCGTTTAGTATTATAAAGCAATGATTTAGAAGCACTCATTAGTAAGCTAAGTGTAAGTAGACTAAGCGAAATTAATTTGTTTGTTTCTCACCTTCCTCGGCGGGCAGTTCTGAAAACAGAAAAGAACCGTAATTAGAGTTTTGAATAAAACATCAAAGGAGTAATTTTTACAGACGATAAACCAGTCTT
Organism: Heliconius nattereri; assembly: GCA_013403645.1. Lineage (NCBI taxonomy): Eukaryota > Metazoa > Arthropoda > Insecta > Lepidoptera > Nymphalidae > Heliconius > Heliconius nattereri. The sequence continues at coordinate 2,888,812 of JAAIXI010000237.1, forward strand.
AGCAGGCATGCGATCTATCTCGCTAGTTACGATCGTACATAAATACACGTACATTGACTAAATATGCGCCAGCTAAGCGGGCCGCAAGCCGCATGCCACTAATATAAAAACGAGGATTTTGTGACGATATTACTCTATTACAGGAGCTAGCTCTCTAAATATATATTCAATTATACGAAAGAATGTTTAAATATAGACAAACAGGTCATTAAGTTTTTGATACAAATATCTTCAAGAACGAGGTCACCATTTTTTGTTATAGATAAATATATTAAGCCTCTATATGATAAAGGGCTTAAGCAAAATAATCACACCTATCTGGCTAGAGTACAAAAACAAGTAATCCACATGGTAACCTAAAATTAAACAAGTTCCTAGTTTTATCTTCTTGATAACAAAATAAAGAACAAAGCGTGTCAACACTGAGATCACGTATTTGTATATAGCTTCTAAGACTGTTATTTTAAACTGTATTTGAAGAATGATTAAAAAAAAATCACATAAGAGAAGATTATATTGTAAGACCAGTTATCCTTATTGATATGGCTCAATGGGACGGCTGCACGTGCAGTGACGCAGCACCGTAAGCAGATTATAGAGAACTACCTAAGTTACGAGGTGAATGCATAAAAATATAATAAAATTGTAATATATGATATTATCGTATGATATTCATACGAAAGCAAAAATAATTGTTATTGTAACTTGTTTGGTTTTCGCAATTATTAGACATAAATATAGTTATTTTCCGTGGTCCAGATTCCATGTCCACGTACTATATTTTTAATATTGAACACGTGCACTATAAAATGTTCAAAGTGTAGGGTTTCAAAAATTATTTCCTAAATACTAATATACTGTATGTAATTAATTTATATATATTAAAATACGATATTAATAGAAATGTGTAGGGGTTATTTTTTCAATAGCCAACGAGGGTAACGGTAGAGCCAACTGTCATTCAGATTTCAACCGGGTGCAATCAGGCAACGTGGGCTGAGTCAATCATTGTAACGAGTATTTGCGCACGCAGTCCGACTGCCAACTTCAACAAGACTAACGTAAGCAATATATCAACGTATCAATATCGCCCTGTCAGCATCTGCGTACGATCGCTTTTCAGAAGCATCAAGCAAGCAGGTGAAGCAGGCAGTTTAACGAGCTACGTATTCACGGACGCCAAACGTGGAAACGTGCCTCGCTTCTTAATGGTCCACATAATACATATATCCGTGACAGTCAACTTGCTTTGTTTTATTACATTGAAAAAAATAATAATAATAATATGCTACGATTTATTTTTACGCATCTTCTATATTTTGCGAAGTCGGGAAAAAGCAATTGAAGCTATATCCAGTTCTCTAGTTGCTATTCATTTTAGGGAATAATGGAGCCAGTCGAGCTTGGTCTATTCCTTGACCTGTTCGAACCATGGACGACATTTATTTTAAATAAAATTGTTATTTTATAAAAAAAAAAACAGACATACTATTTATTATAGTACATAAATAATATTCTTTAGATAACCAGTTTAATATCTAGTTTATAATATATATACTATCATACATTTTATATTATAAAGATCGTCGTTTTTATTATGTCATATATGTAGTTAATATACAAATAAATATATTCAAATATGTTTTAAAAAACAATTATTAAATAGTTCGTTTGATCTGCAGGAAATTCATTATATAAATATTATACGTATTTTGGGTATATCTCGTCCATCTATCTAAATATATTATTCTCGGTGTTATATTATTTGGCACAAATTCAAGGAAACAAGTAAAGTAGAGACAATATTACAGACCTGTTTCATTTTTATTTATAACAAAGTGTATAATTAAGTTTAGAAGCTTAGTTCAGAGTTTTAAATTTTTATTTGTTCCTAAACGAAAAAAATAAAGAAATACTATACAATTTGAATATAACATAAATGTAAAAATATATTATACTGTTTACAAGTGAAAGCGATGACTGAGACGCGACCATAGTGCTGCCTAATAGGGCTTCTAGAGTTTTGACGTTTCTATGAATAAGTATTTATTTTCTGTATAGTAAATACATACTGTACAGTAAGTTTTTAGCAAATTATAACATATTATTTATGACACAAACTAATAATATTAACAATACAGTATTAGTGTATTATGTGTCGTTGTTGGTAAGAGAAAATGACAAAAATATTAAATTCTAGTTGCGAAAAACACTTAACTTATAAAATATTTCATGAATAATGGTCAATTTAAGTGTCTTTTGTAACTGGAACTTAATATTTGTTCACGTACACACACATTGATTGTAGAATATTATAATTACTTAACTACTCATGTATTTTTTTGTATGCAATAATGATATACATTATGTATTTAGTGTATGAGTAAGAAAAAACTGAAAAACAAAAAAAACTCGATTAATATTTGATTGGTTGTGAACCATGAACCATATAATAACTATATCGAATAGCGCGCCAGGTTCAGTGTGTTGATTGATTAAATAAATTATATATTGGAACGCGAATATTGGCTCGAGACGCGCGTCTGCCGCTCTCGTAGACGCAAGACCATCCAAAATAAACCGGGCGATGCCTATCTATATAATATTTCAGTCACTAGGCACTCCGGTGCTCACCGCATCACGCGTCAGCATTCCCGGGCGCCGCGCACCTCATCCCACTCGTACCAACCAACAGGCGATGCATTCAGCCATTGCGAAAAACCGACCGTTTGTGATTTTTAATCGCAAATCAATGAATAATTCGATTCCCGATGGGGAAATGAAATATTTATTTACATTTATATTTCTGCGCTCTGTTGTCGAAGCAAAGCGCGGCGTTGAGTACCGCCACTAACCAAACAACGTCTCCCTGCTGTGTGCGGGATACAGCGTGAAGCTGATTAATCTATTTTTATGAATAATTCTTCGACTACTCAACACACCATCTATCGTTCTACCGAGTCAAAAGCGTCACCACAAGACAAGACATTAATTGTTAACATGGAGATCAGCTCGACACGTTTCCTCTGTAATAAACGTTTTAGATATCAGATGACGCGCGTAAATACATGGTACCTACGTATGCAAGCCGCCGACGGAATCGATTGACTCACACGGTTAGCGAAAAACCTGTTTCTTATCAGGAAGTAAAACTTGAAAAAATATACGAGAGATTTGTTTGTATGAAAACATTGTTTTTGTATGATCGTCAAAGAATTAAGGACAACGATACCTTTTCCTTTTAGAACTGAGTGATAGTTCAGTTTTTTTTCATTTATTTCTTGTAACTGCTTTATAAAATGCTGACATTTCAACCCATAATAGAAGTGCGTTCACATATATGCTAGACACGGTACATTTAACCGAGTTCACCATTTATAAATATTGTAATTAAATTATGACAGGATATTTCTTTGATCGACGATTTATTTATGAAAGAAATTTAGGTACAAAAGTATTATAAGCGCACTTAGACCGATGTGCAAGAACACATGGCCAATACAGCATCCGTTTTGAAGATTAAAAATGGTTGTTGTGATTACTTTAACACATGAGAACAGCATAGAACATACAAACTCGAACGAAGATGTCTTAATATTTACTATTTCTTTCCTTTTTTAGCTTTACGCTGTATCCCGCACATAACAGGGTAGACAGAGGGAACCGCCCAGGTTAAAACACTCCGTTCCCATTAGGACGCTTCCGTTCTCCACTTACTGTCGAATACTGGAGGCATTGGGTGTTTAGTGGCGCAACTCAACGCCGCACTTCGCCTCGTTGCGTAAATAACCAATATTCATTTTCTTGAGTACGATTCGAACCTACAACCCGTCCCGTTTACAGTGGCAGGCTTGTGCCTCTGCGTCACTCGACTGGCCACAGCTATTTCTTTATATTTCTTTTCTATAAATTCTCTGTAAGTACTACTTCAACATCTTCGCATAGGTCCAACTCAAATGTACGATCATAGTAAGACAGGGTATTACGCGAAATCAGTTACTGTTTTCGTGCGCTATTTTTATTGGAAGATGTTTTCAAAAACTTCAAACTGTTTACTGATGTTCAAATAGCACGCGTTACATGCAATCTATTTAATATTTAAATTCAAATAAATATAATATGTTAAAAGCAAAGTAACGGTAAGTGGTATTGAAATGTTATAAGACGTCAACGAAACTTGTAAATATTTAAGGACGAGAACATCAAAGCCGCTATAAATTCATTAACAAGGTACTATTTGCTTAGAATCTATTCTGGTTCGAAGTTTTCCGTATTGTGACCGATTTCAAACGTGAAGTGACGTGACGCGATTATACTACTGAAGTAAAATATCGTTCAGCGAGTACTCTGAGGAAATAAACAATTGTCAGTCTACAATTTTGCCCCTCATTTGCATAGAAAACTAAATTGATATTTAACATTTGTTTCTAGAAGGTCTTATTTTAAACGTCTTTAAGGGCGAATTGAAAAAAATATTCTTAAAATCGGTCAGTAAATAACGTATAATATGTATGAGTAAGTGAAACCAACAAGGCTTTATGCATTTTTTTATATTATTATTTATTTTTTAGACTCACGCTCCAATTAAGTTGCATATTTCAATTGTTGTATATTTTATACGTGTACATATTTTTTTAATATATAATGAAGGTGGAAACAGTAGTAAAGAAGAAATTCGGTATACAGCGATATAGTAAAACACAAATATATTGAAACTAAATGTGTTATCGCAATTATCCACTCGGAGCCTAGCTTATCGTATATTAAACAATATTTCCCATCGATACGCTGAACGTATTCTGATTATGAACAATAGAACATTTAACGTAAATATTGTATTAAAAAAAAGAACAAATTATGCTAATTATCCTTATAAAATATCTTTGGTGGAATAAACCCGTTTCTCATTTATAAATTGATCTTACTTCAAGCCATTAGTAAATAATGGAAAAATTTTATTACTTTTTTTTATTAACAGATTTATAAAGGAGGTATGTAAGATATTTAAACGATAGGGAAGAAAGGTCCTCGAATGGCGACCACGTCCCGGCAAAAGAAGTACAGGCCGCCCTTCGAGCTCAAGAAGACAGCGGGAATGCGCAGGATTCAAAGGGCGCAGGACCGGACGGAGTAGCGAGCATTAGGGGAGGCCTACGTCCAGCAGTGGACTTTAAAAGGATGGATGTAAGATATAACTCAAATGCGGCTGTATGGTTTGTGCGAGTCCCGAATATGAATGACGACGCAACGCAACACAAGTAGCCTAATTATAATTGTCTTATTGTGAAGATGGAACAATGTTTCCACTACAAGGTTAATGACATCCTTTGTTTGCCTAGGTAAATGTAGGTAACGCATTTACTACTATCAAATCCGATAAGAAGATAACAATTTGTTTTGCTTTCATTTTGTTCAGAATATCTCTCTAATCATTATAATATAATTTATTTATTTTTATAAATACATGACCGTGGCACGCCACTTTTTACATGGTTATTGAACATATAAAACGTGGTTGAGAATTTTTTAATAAGTACAAAAGCTATAATTATATATAAGGGTTGACATCGTTCTTACGCCTGAAAGATCCTCAGTGGCCAACGGGCTGTTCACACGCACCACTGGCAGTCGATGCTCATAGAATACCTCTACTATAAATAACGTTAGCTGGTCAACGCGTGAACAAGATTTTATGAAATGTATTATATATTAAATAATAATTTCTATAAAGAAATAAAATAAAAATGTCTGATTATATTTTCTAACATCGAAGTTTTTTTCTTCTTACAAAGTAATATACTTATATTTTAGTGTTTTTTTCAAAATATATTGATAATTGTGCTGGGCGAAGATTCCTTTTTTGTTTGAAAAAGTCTAAACGATTATGTTTAGTTTTTTTGGGTTCCGTACCATAAACGAAAAAAAGGATCCTTTATCAGATAACTTTGTTGCCAATCTGTCTGTCTGTCAAGATAATTTCCTTAAAAACGTGTTCAAATATAAGCCTGACATTAATATAACATACCTAAATCTAAGATCCCTTAGAGCACAGGAAAATTTAAGCTTTTACGTCAACGCAATCAAAAGATGCGAACGCTTATGCATCGTTTTTGCTTAAAATGTATCGGGTACCTTCGATTATGAAATTTGGCTAGAAGTGAAAATCCTTAAAATGGAAATTTATAGATATATCACAGAAAAAATACAAACTTATATTTGTAGTTTATTTCATACAAATTGTGTGTATCGTAAATTTAGGTTTGTCAACTATAGTCTTCTTCTTCCTGGCATTAATCCCGCCTATTACCAGGGTCTGCCTAAGGTCTGTCAACTATAGTATAAGTCAAATTCCCATTGAACTACAATCATGATCATGAAATTGGTTAAAAAAATAAATAAAAGCATCTTTGATTTTAAAACAGATTAATAGATTTTTAGATCTACTAGTTGTTACTAGTCTAACCAAAACAGCAAATTTTCTAACAATCCAGTTAATTTTTCTAAGACAGTATATTATGTACACTGAATAAGGTCGTTAATTTATTAAACATAATTAAAATAGATATTTATAAAAAATGTTATTAGCAAATGATTTTAATTTTAACCTAATTTAAATATATAGTAGACCAAAAGATATTGTCTTTGTATTACTATGCACAGGCAGAGTAGAGCAGTTAGTTATTACTTTTTACTTAAAACATTACATGTTAATGTAAAAGATAATAAAAAAGATTTTTTTTTGATCATAGATTCAAATTTCATGTTTAAATAAAAGACCATATCCTGTTCTTGTCATTTATATGAACATTATATTATGTAGCCTCAACCAATATACATATTTTGTAAATTTATTATTACCTGTTTTAAATTTAAAGAATTACTATTATACATAAGTATTTAGTATTCAAGACAGAAGGACTAACGGTTAATTTGTCGTAAAAAATTTACACGTTAGTCGCGCATTATAGAAGTACGCCTGTATGATACTAAAAATATTTCAAATTTTGTTTAAAAATTATAATTTGGTAATTTTTTTATGGTTAAATTATAGTTATTTCATAGTAAATAATAAGTATAACTTTAAATGTATATGTGCTAAATATCAATTGCTGTATTTTTTTAAATTATTTTACTTCCAATTTATTTTACATAACATACATATTAAAATTTATATTCTATAATAAAGCAGTAAAAACTGAATGCACACATTTTTGAAACTACTGGGTGAATTTATTTTTAATAAAACCTAGGACACAAATAGGATCTAATTAATTTAATAAATCTAACCACCGGATGTAGAATCTTAATAGACCAGCTAATTATAAGAATTAAAAAATGGCTCTATAATAAAGTTATTCAGCATGATGATCATATAACAATGAGATACAAAATCTAATGTTGGGAACATCTGATGAAGGACCCTAAGAGACTAGAAAACTAAACTATAGAAAAATTGAAAATCATTATTGAAAAATCTAAAGTCTGGAACATCTCAAGTGGAATGCTAAGGGTTGAGATGCTAAATGCAAGACATATAGTTCATTTGAGTAAAAGTTCAGCCACAAACTATCATAAAATAAGTATTCCTTTAAATTATTTTATACCAGCAGTAATATCACTTAAGTTAGCATAGATTCTTTTAGCGTTATAACTTAAAGTGGTTCGCAAGATTGCATTAAAAATCCATCAGTGTTTAGGTTGAATAATAATTGTTTTATTTTCAGGAATATTACAATAATTAAGTGTTAAAATGATAAAAATACTACAGTATTAGCGTTAGTTATTTTAACACACTTCGAAAAATATCACAGTTTAAAATAAAGTATCTGTTTTTAAAATCTTAAGGTTTACTTTGCAAGTAATTGAATAACAGTAATAACATAACCTATCAGTTTTTCCTAAAAACACTTTAAAAAAGTAAAGTTTGGTGAAGCCACAGATAGGCCACTAGTATGAAAATAAAAAAAGAAATAATAAAATTTAAAATATTATTACTTGAATTTGTATATTTTTATGCAATACATTTTTGCCACTGAACTTTTACAAATAATTAATTTATTAAAAATATATAAAACTTAAAAGTAGCTAAGGCTTTCAATGACACTACAATAAAAAATACTTGACTTTCACTTTAGAATGAATTTCTTTGTTTTGTAGTTTCATTTATTCTTAACAATAAGATTTTGAGTTTCTCTTCTAGAACATTTGTTAAACAGGTTTACAATATACAGTAATATTTTATCTAAAAGTGCTCATCATTTACTCTGCAATTTCAAATTTTATAATACATTTTTGTTGTGACTGTTTATTGTACTAAATATTGCAGAGTTGGACTTTATATTTCAATAAATACTTTGTTATATTTATATTAATAAATTATAATTAATGAAAAACTATAACATTATTTATTTAATACATAAAATAAACACCATTACTTACCATTTGGCCCATATTTCTCCTGATTCCTTTTGATTTGGTCTGGACTAAGACCTTTGTCTGGGTCTGTGCCAAAATATCCTAAGACTTCATCCACGGATTTCGAGTGAGCGTCCTCCATGGTGGAATTTCTACGTTGCCGTCAGTTCTAGAAGACAAGGAAGAATATAGGTTAGAAAATGACAAGTCATCATCACTGAATCAGAGGTTATGTACTTAAATATTGCTGCGTTTTTTGTAATAACTATTTGTTACAAGTAAAATAATACATGAACAATATTTGATTGCACAAAAATTTTTGCATATATCGTTAATATGAAGGTAACCTCATAATTTTTTTTTAAAATCATTGTCATTTGTGGATGGTGTTTTTTAACAAAAAGCAATGGAACAACCTATAAATTCTTTTAATGAAGTACCATATTGTATTTCGCAAATAATAACATTTAAAAGAAATTTAAGAACATTTTTGTAAAAATGAATTAACTAGCTATTTCCTACATTAAGCACCGTTTAGCAAGATCACTGCACACTCACCGAGAACTTTATTAATACATGAGCAGATACTGTCTTAACGAATATATCACTAAACATAAATAGTCTGATTTTATTTATTTCGCAGTTACAACTAAATTTTTACTAAGCTAATACTTTTTTCTCGTAAATATCATAAACTACACCAACACGTATCCAATCCAGCCGTCATTTTTTCCTAGACTGACGTAGAAAAGGAGTCTGTTAGAACGCCATCTGGTATTCAGGTCAAAAACTAATGCTATCAAATATTAGTCTTATAAATATATATTTTGTTTCTACGAAATATTAAATTAAATAAATGACTTAAAACGTAATATATTAATAAAAACAATTATAAAAACATAAATTACGAACAAATTACGTTATTATTAATTTACGACGTTTTATAAATGTGGTGCATTACTATAGGTCGAACATGTACCACGTGACGCTGTGCTATTTTTATGTCCTAGGCGCCTAGAAAGTGCGGTATTTTTAATTTTAAGGAATAGCTTCATAAAATTATCCGCGTTATGTAACACTATCACCATATAATTTTCCACAAATATTCCAGGAAACGCAGCACTTGATCTCACATTTGAAATTCCACTCGATCCGTTTTATAAGTATTAGGAACTTACTGAAATATTTAATTCGACAGCGTCGGGAAGGAAAGAAGAAATAAAAGTGACGCGGGAGATGTTTTCCCGCCGCGCCCCGAGTATCGACTCCCGGGAGCCCCGGGCGCAGAGCGACGGTTTTAGAGCGGCGCGGGCGCAGCGGAGGGACATCGACGGAGATTTCTTTAATTATTTTGGCAACAGTACTAGATGGCACAGTCAAAACGCTTTCCAGGGTTGTATGTCGCGCGGCTGCCCGTGTCGCCCGCCCTATGTTGATCTTTTTATAGCGACCGTAGCCCGGCTCGAGCTCCCGGCGCTTTATGAACTTGCGTTTTTTGGCATAATATTCAAAGTTACGGCTATTTTAACTTACTAAGTCGTATAAGGAGTTAAATTAAATATGAATATGAATATGTTTTTATAATGTTAACTTTTAGGTATGCTGCCGGCCTAGAAAAACTGGGATCATGGCCAGGGCTTGCGTGACCCTTACCTTGATTTAGATATACGTAGTTACATTTAGTCGAAACTATATTTTTTTATATGTGTTTGAATGAATTAATTATATAACTTTTATTAAATTTATATAATTATCAAATTTCACAAATGTTTGAACCTACACGTTTTTGTTTTCATAAAAGGTATACTTGAAGGCATAGATTATTTGTATAGGTTCATAAGGTTTTAGTTTAAATTATGGGATACTGAATATTATGCATAGATGATTTTTTTTCAACATATGTATATGTATTCTTATCAATCAATGTAAGGTACCTATATAATAATTATTGGAGCGCAGCCGACAGTTCGACATTGGTCCAAGATCTGCCGCTCATGCTGGCAAGATGAGCTGGCCTTTGACAATGATCTATGTCATTGAATAATTCATGTCATGACAGGCATACTACAGATAGATGGGCTGGTCATCTGTCGTTATATTTTAATCTAATTATGAATGTATACCTAACGACGGTCCCTAGGTAAAGTATCGAAAGTGAAAAATTGCAAGTATCTTTTATTGCTGTTTGGAACTATTAACAACACTATTTTTTTTAATATTAAAAAAAACATTAAAACTATACTTCTTAGTACTTTAAAAAAGCGAAAAACATTTGCGATTTTTCGTTTTCCATACTTTAACATCATATCAGGGACAGTCGATAATATTATTAATTTAGCAGATATGGAAGATTTTTTGTTTGAATCGTTACAAGTATTTCTCGACTGGCATATGTGAATTATTTGTATAATATTGTTGATATTATGTAATGTTAATTATAATTTTCACGAGAAATTACTTGTTTGTTTAATTTGTCTTAGTAATAATAATAATACTAAGTGTTCATTGTGCTAATTATATAGCGGAATAGGTAATTAATCTAGATATATAATTATATATATTCGATATCTAGAATAGATTATTAATCTGTCTTTCTTCTAAGAAAGAAAATAACGGTAAAAAACCTTATTAGTGAAGTTTCATCCCTACAATTTCAATTCTAAATTAATATTAATAACATTTCCCAAAAATTGGTTTTAGTTATCCAAATATTTTTTTTGGAAAGCAAAAACTTAATTTGGTAGATAAATATAAATTATTTGAGATTTGATATCTCAGAAAATGATTAATAGCTAATATGGTGTTAGAAACTAATTTTTTTTTAATTTACTAAACCTTATGTAAAAATAAAATAACTGAATATGCAAAGGAAGATTGGAATTCTTTAATTTCAATTTTCATTCGATGAAAAGTAGAATATGTTTTGAGTTCACCATGGTGTGGATTGAATTAAAAATATTGCTTAAGTAGATATTTTTGGAACGCTGAAACCTGTTTGACTTTTTATTTGGACTCTGACAAGTTAAACTTAGTTTTTTTTTACCTTTAGTAGGTACATTCGACGTGTTTTGTTATATCTTTGTTTTCTTGTTTTTAGTACTAGAAAATCGTTGCCAAGTATAATAATATTTATGTTCATTGTACTTAAAATTATTACCTAATTTTCGTTATATAATTTTTATTTACATAAAACGACCTGCATTTGCAGACGTTTTAGAATAAAGCAAAAAAAAAAAACGTAAGTGTTTGAGAATTGCTCAATCACCAATTGCTGAATATTATTGAACTTAGGTTTATTTTATTTACAAAAAAAATGGGACAAGCGCTAGTCGGGCTCGCCTACCGTAGGTCCCGTACAAAAATTAGAGCTCTCGAGCTTTTCCTGAAATTCAATCTTCATCTCTTACGTCAATTGAACTAGCGGCTTTAATACCTAATTTTGTATTATTATTTGTAGTAGGTATTATTATTTATTACTAAGGTTTGTATTGCAACAATACCAAGCTCTTGACAGACAGACAGACATACGGACAATAAAGTGGTCTTATAGAGGTTCTTTTTTTCCTTAAAAGGTAGTGAAGCCTAAAAACGACCTATTAAATTTGGATAAACAAAACTTATTTCAAATTATTAAATTTCTAAATACTTATAGGAACCATTAGGAACTGGTACTTACTAAATGAAAATCAATAAACATTTAACATAGGTTTAAGTTATATACCTATGCCATAATAATTTAAGACTTTAATATTTTGAGATTTTTTTATGGATTACATCAAAGGACATATTGATTCTCTGTATTCATTTTTACCTGCCCATCAGTCCATTTTAGAGAAATATAATACATATGCGAACATGCATAATGTGTATTTCTTTTCAGTTTCACGCTGTATCCCCTTGTTATAGGGGAGGTGGGTAGAGGGAACCCAGTGTTAAGATACTCCGTTCCCCACTTAAGTAGTTAGTCAATTTCTGCGGCTTTGCGGTCTTAGATCCGCCACTCAACCTACACAACACCAGAATATGGCGGAAAATGGGAAACGGTAGTATCTTAAATGGGAACGAAGTGTCTTAACACTAGATTCCCAGATTCTCTCAGCCTAGCCTTTTATGTGGAGAATACGGCTGCTGAGGCAGCTGAGGCTAAAAAAAAATGAAGTACTACAGAACTGAACAACATACAATTTCTTTTATTCTTACTATATCATAGTGATATTTAGTATTAATCAGTTAATGCTGATATTATATAATTGCCTAATATCAAACATTTGTTAATGTTGACAGTAACCAAATGACGGAAAAGATGTCAGCCTTGTGTTCAAAGAACTTGAAATATATTTAGTGAGTGAAAATAGAAAACCACGGAGAAGCTGAACAGCTGAATGCCAATGTTAACATCTATTTCGGTGCCTGGAATAAAAATGTATTAAATGAAATACAAACGCTCGAGAACAGATTACTGCCGCGCATATATTTTATCATATCATAATTTGATTTCCAAAATACAAAAAATATGTGTATATAACGGATTATACATTCCATTAATCTTAATTGTTTATTGATTTATAGTTTAAATTCACGTTACATTATTATTACTCATGTTTTAGATAAAAATATTTTAGTTAAAAAAATTAGTTGATAAGGATAGGTAATAAATCTCTTTTAAATATGATTTGTATCCTAGAGTATATAATGGCTAGCATTCACCATAATTTTTTGTATTAGTAGGCACCGTGGTATTTACCTTTGAGCAATTTACCAATATACTAGTTGGGCAATTTAAGTGTTATAAAATTAAACAATTTTAAAAACTGATACGTTGAAGCTATCACAGGAATAGAAGTGCGACCATGCTGGCATTGCATTTAGTAAGTTTTAAAAATGTATTGAAAAGCACACAGAAGTGCAACAAACCTTAACAAGGGACCTTCGATTTCATTATTCTTATAATATTTAGTACTAAATTAAAAAATCAGGAAGGTAGATAGGCAGAGGGAACTTAATATAAAGACACTCCGGTCGCCTATTTTCCGGCGAATTCTGAAGGCATTACCTCGATACCAGAGCGAAAATTGGTTATGGGCTTGATCCCTCGAGTGGAGATCCAATCCATAACCAGTAGTGTTTACAGTCACACACTTGTAACCCTGTCCCACGACTGGCTATATTTAGTATTGATTCTGTTATAATTTTGTGTACATCATCACAAGTCATCAAATAATTCAATCAATCTCCATCCAGTATCAACGATGAGCTACTGAGAGCTGTATCTCACGAGTAACAGAAGTCAAGAAGGTGTTCTTACGAAACTCTACTTATAAAATAAGCTTTTAAAATTCCTAGATAATGTAACGAGCCAATGTACGCCAATGCGTACGCACGGTGTACAGCTATCGGGGCGTACACGTAAGGCTATTCGTCATCTAGAAATAAACAGGCGAAGGTAATAATCGAAATAGAATTATAGTACTTGAGTGTGTCGTAACCATCTGCTTTGGCAGGTCTCACTTGTCGGCTGCGGTCTGAGATTTATAAGATACCTGCTCTATATGAATCTCTGTTAAGCGGACATTGCGAATATAAGAATTTCTTATTTGGGAAACATTGTCAAGTTGTTAATTGGCACGTTAAGGGTTTCGGTTTAAATCTAATGATATGCCTTTGCAGACGAAGTTACGCCGCTGGATACCCACCGCTGTGCCAAGTAAAATGTCGACAAATAAGTGAAAACCGGCAAACAAAGTGTGAAATACGTCACCAGACTTACTTTACCTGCTTTGAAATGTGGAGATTGTGTAGATATAATATTTACCGTTAAACTAAGCTACGTTTGTCTTTAATATATTTAATATTATAAAACTACAATAAGGTACTAAAAGACAGAGTCTAGTCTAGAGAATTATTAACTTTATACGCTACTGACATTCATTAAATAATATTATTTATGCTCATGAAATAGTTTCATAAAGTTCGCGATCGAGTATATATATCCGCAGAACATCAGAAAATATTTTAAAAACCATCGTAAAAAATTATATAACTTTTTAATGTATTAGTGCAAAATAATATCAATCGTTTAATTTTATAGCAATAGGATGTTCTCATGAGAAATAGTAAATTTGTTATTAAGTATACCTTTGTAGTTAATTGTTTACATTTCGTATACACACTTGTCAAATAAATATGTTAGTATATACAACGTCTACGTGCCTACAGCTTTAAAGCATATAAATAAAGGCTTGTAAATTATAATTATTCATATATAATTAAATATAGTGAAATTGTTTCTGATAAGAGAAAATCGCCAAAAAAGTCTCGGCTATGTGAAACATTCTTTCAGTTATATTTAAAGTATAATGCAAGTGTGCCTTGTATCTATTTCATCTATATAATTAATGGAAGCCAGTGTTTCAGGAAGTGTCATGTCAGTCATCTAAAACTATTTACAAAGAATAACATCACTGGTATAATTTTAGCAAATATTAACGTTATTTCAACAATTGAGACTGAAGGTTAGTCAGGAAATTACTTTTTAGTAGCTTTTATATAAAGTGAATCTGAATATTAAGTATAATAAATTTCAATAACTGTCTATTATTAAAACAACCGTGTGTCTATACGAGACTATTCCTGCACTACTGTAAACACATTTCACTTCTTGTAACACTAGCTTTTGATCCACATTTGGCTTTTGCACTTTACATTGTATTTTACAATTTACGCATTCACAGACAGAGCGTCCATTTATCGCTAAATCCAATAATTCGTGTATCTGGCAACACTACAATCACACTCCACACAGCACAGTTCCGTATCACTGTCACAATAAAACCGAACTTACCGTATCACTTATCACTTGGTCCCAATCACTGGTTAATTTTCTATATTTAAGTATATTAATTAGTAAATTAAAAATATATATTATGCTATCGGTTGAGGTTTGCGCGCCCCATGAGGAGAGTGTCGAGATTGAGGCGCGCCGGGCGTGGGAGCACATCGACGCGCTCTTTTATAATCTCCGTGCCGGGTTTCGGCTCGTTGCCAGCGGTGGCGTCTTCGCAAACTTATTAAATAACCTGGCGGACCTCGTTTTGGATCGCTAGGGATCTATTGCTTTGTAATAAGATGTAAAATTCAGTGTTTGTCACGTTATCAACTGAAGTTATTTTTGTAATGTCATTTGGACTGACAACTTTTGACGTTACGTTTATTTACCATTATTAAACAAAATAGTAATAAATGTTAATAATTAACGATTAACCTGCTAATGTTAGTAATTTTCCTAATGTGTGGGAAGTAAAATTTATAATTAAAACTATTATATTAAATTCTTTTTTCATATAATAATATTAAATATTAAATTACGTTTGATATTAGGACGAACTGTTATACAAGAATGCAAGACTAATTTTACATGATTGAAGTTGATGATTAATCTAAATTATAAACGATAAATCGCATTTCTTAAATATAATATCATAACAATTTTAAGGAAAATTATAATTAATTTAATTGTTTATTGATTTATTTATTTATTTTCCCTAACATTTTCCTAATTAATTTATTTATTTTCTACTAAAATATATATTTTTTTATTTGGAAAATATAAATTGTTGTATACACGTCAGCTTTGACGTCCTTCTACGCCGTAGCCTTTCGTAGGCTTGCAAATTCTTAAGAAAACAATTTTTTTAAGAATCAAATGAAATTAATAGTACAAATCATAATGTACAATAACATAACTTATAACATTTAATAAGAACCTAATAAAAACTATTTCGGTGTATTCTTTGAGAGTATTGATGATAAGGTAATAACAATACATTTTATTAGTTAACATTTATTTTCATATTTTATATAGGTATATATTCTTTTTTGTAGCTTCACGCAGTATCCCGCACCGGCGCACCAGCAGTAGCAGGGTAACCAGAGACAATCTGGGAACCTAGTGTTAAGCCACTCCGTTTCTCATTTTTCAAATTCATAGGTTTCAAAAAGATATCTATAGCAATTCATAAAATTAATTAAAATAAATAGTTGTTACCTTAAAAAAATAATAAGCACCTTGTGCTTAACTTCTTATTAGGGAAAGAAACAGAAGATCACAAATATTACATATATTATAAAATAATGTGCTCTGTGTTCGTTTCAATTCGCCATTTTTAAATAAAATAGCGGGAAAAAATACACTGTATTAAATCTCTATATTATATTCACAATTAAGGAATTTTTATTTTGGTTTCGGAAATTAAAAAAGTTTTGGTCAACGGTGCTTGTCAGTTAATTACCCTACCATTACCCTATTACATAAAACTTTTTCATCGTAGTTATTGTATTGTAGTAATTAGTGTTATTTTAACGAAAGATTCGTTAAAATAACATGTAAATTAATATAATAATCCTTCATTCGATAATTATTAAATTAATATAAACAATTCAGGCATTCATGAAGGCATTAATGTCTTATAGTTGTTTTTTATAAACAAGAATATAGACTAATGGATAAGTAATGTGTAGAACAAGTTACGTACGAGAAGTGTGTACGTATAATTATTACGGTAGAAGCTCGCCTGCGTATATACGGCTACGTCTATATATTACCTACGTATTGATGACGTAGACCTACGAAGTAGTATAAATTAAAACAATTTAATAATATTCTAAGGCATTTGCTTAATTATTACTATAAAGAATGACTCTTTATAATTTTTGAAATTATTTGGCGGCAAAATCATCTTCTCTTTTGAGATATTGAATATTTAAAATAATAAAAATTATTTAATTTTCGTTTTTATAAGATTAAAATATAAACAAATTTAATTAAAATATTTTGAATATGGCGAAAGAAATAAATTTAAAAACAAAATATTAGCCTTTTAATGAAAATCTCCATGTAAAACCACGGTCAATAGCTAGTATTAACAAAAAGTTAACAATATGATTTAATAACTATCTAAACAAAGCACAGCTGTCCATTTAGCCATGTAAAATGTTGCAAGCATTGTTAAAATGAGCTTTTCTTTTATGTACGTTTTGACAGATGAAAAGGTGTCATAAAACTGACTGGCTGTAAATGTAAAGTTAAACGATTTTGGATTTTTGTAGCGTTCTTCTATTTCAGTGAAGGTATTAATAGAGTCGTAAATAAGGCCGAAACACTACAATTTGTTATAACAAACGAGTTTAGTAGGTGTTAAAACAGTAAACTGACCACCCGCACTGCGTTGAAAAGATCAAGTTAACGTATGATAGATTTCTTTTATTGCAACACTCATTTGTAAAGTTTTATATTTTTCGTTTCTTAGCTCTAGTGTCGAAGTAAGGCGCGGTGTTGAGTTTTGCCACTAAACACGCAATGCTTCCAGAATTCGGTGGAAAGTAGAGAACGGAGTGTCTTAGCAATAGGTTCGCTCTGCCTACCTTTCTGCGTGTGGGATACAGCGTGAAGCAGTTTAATTTTTTTTTAATTTAATTTATTTGGAAAGTTTTGTAACTACAATTCTTATGATACAAAAACTCCAGTGCGTTATATTTAAACTTGCACGCTGCATCTAATTACAATGTTTATTTATCTTTAGTTATTTCTGAATCATTGTATAATATTTTAATTACGTTTTTATTTACACATAATTCCCCCTTTGTGATGTTTTAAAACATACTAATACTCTTTTTATTCTTTTTGCTCTAAAGCTTTGCTCTTTTTGCCAATTCATGTTGGATAGGCTAACCAGGAACAAGGAAATAATATAAATCCTATATAAATTGGGTCTATATAAATAACATTCATTACGGAATTTATTAAGACAGATTTTATTGAAAGTCCGGAGCATCTGAAGATTCAATGGACCGGGTAAACTAAAAAAAACAAAACTTTTTTGCGTTTATGGTATTATCATTTACATATAAAAATGAAGGATTTCAACTATAACAAATATGGAAAGCTGTGTAGCAAATACAACATGCAATTTTTCCTAAAAAAAAGAAAAATATATATAATGGTTCGCCATAATTACACGCAACAGAGACATGCTATGGTAGCGCTTGACAGTAGTTGCGAATTAAGTCCACGTTTCCCCGCTCAACATGGCAGGTCTTGTATCCGAATGGAAAGCAGAGAATAAAGTACTTTAACATAAGATTACCTTTGTTTAGCTGATGCAGATTTCAAAGACAAGGGTTAGTAAATAGAAGTAACATGACAAAGCTTATAATATCGAACGCTGTTGCGGGCGGCAACTAGAAGTAGATAGAAAAATATTATCAAGAAAATTGTAAAAAATTAATTCTTGTATAGCAAAACGGGGAATAGTTTTCACGTAACAAATAACGAAATTTGGCATCACTTTTTGGTGTATGACGTGGTATTCGTAAGAAAGTGCATTGACTTAATAACCTTGATTTAATGAGCAGTCATACAAGCAAATTTCGTTTTTTTTTCATTTAAATTATTAATAAGATGTCAACTTTCTTTTTGATCGCTAAAATCTCTGGATCTAATGGTCCGATTTACTTTGTTTTTGTTTTGTATGAAAGCTGCATTCTTTAGAAGTGCTATAGGCTATATAACATTACATTACTCATATAAACTAATACATTAAAATTCATTCAATTTATTTTGCCATGTTAATAACAACCGTCGTTGCTAAGGAACGGTTTGCAAAGTTTGTTTGTTGTTTTAAGAAAATGTTACCCAAAATGAACTTATATTTTGATATTCATCCTTATAAAAATAAATAAAAAAGTCACTTTTAGCATTTTATCTAGATTCAAATTATAGTTTACTGTATAACATTCTAATAAATAATTAAGGAGATGTCACTGATTCGAAATGACCTAGCCTTCGGGCGGCATAGTATGACCGACGCGAACAGGGAGATGACGTTGACGGTTTTATAAATTTTCATACATTTTCGAACTATTGTTATTTTTTGTGTAATTATTTGCTGTTTATAATTTATTTAAACTACATTTTGCTTCTCTTCTTATTTTATTTGATATTGCTCGCAAAAATTAACCTATTTAATATAGAAAATGTTTAGTTATTTCATAGAGTCGATATCTACGAGTATGTACGCACGCACGGAAAACTTTAAGTACTTTTTGAAATATTAAGATTATCCTTTAGTTACTTTTACTTCTTTTGTTGATTCATTTCAATAACTCAGATATTTTTTGTGATAATATGTCTCTACTTATTAATCTTTTTGATTATTTAGGCTTATATTTTCTTACTAATTCTATTGAAAACTGAAAATAATTTCATAAATATAATTAATAAATATTCGTATAATTCAAGCAGGCGTAGCCGCGGGGGGGCCAGTATAATATAATTATAATAATAATTTGTTTATACTATCGTAAATTTTTGTAATACTTTCTAACATCTTGTTTTATTTCAATGACAACAACCTAACAGTCTCATTTATTGATACCTAGGATAATATAAATTAAAAAATAATGATATTAGTAAGATAAAGATTAGTAAGTCGCTTCTTCTTCATCGTAATAAAGAAAAAAACCAAATTGACAGTTATATCTGAAAGAAAGAGAAGATAAATGAGGATGTTTAATAATAATAGTTATAATTTGGAAAGTATCAGACAATAGATAAGCGTGTGAGCTTGGCAGAGAGTGATAGCTCTACAGTTTTGGCAACACTATTGTCTAGCAGCACTCGCATCGCCATTGCACACGACGTGTCTGTCATGAGCACTATTAATCTTTACAATAAAAAATCTAGAAAATCTAACATTCGCCAACAAGTGCTGACTGACATCTTACCTACGATGAGTAATTACTTATATTAGGTCTACAGGTGGAATATACGAGAAAATATCGCCTTTCTTAAGCCTTGAACTTTAAAGGATTTCCACGTTAACTATTGAGGTATTGAAAACTAAAACTAAATAACTAATGCAGTGTGTGTTTATAGAAATCGTAATTTTTGTCATAAAGTGTTTTCTATCGTATATAAAATTAATAAAAATAATGTTATAAATGTAAGACATCAAAATATTTCCTTATTTTTGAAATTCGGAAGTTAAAATATGCGGTGGTATTAAAAGCTTTTGTGGCGACTCTATATAAACAAAAAATAATGGATTACAGGAAGTAAAACATTCACTTTATTTTATAAGCCATAAACCGATCATAAAACAGCGACAATTTCTCGTTAAAAAGTCAACTACTGATTTTAAAATGTTCTATATACATTAGTAAGCAATGATTTATGGTTTTATGAAATTATATAATGCATTTCTTCATATATCATATAAATTTTGCACCTAGTGATAGATGTCATAGTACAATATTAGGTACTTCGTTTTTTTACACTTGTTTTTACTATATGTCAAGTGGCAGAAACCTTTATCCAACGAGAATTCCTAGATCTCAGCGTAGCAATCTTAAAATAAAATAATATCTAAACCTTATAAAATGAGAAGGTACAAGTTTAGATTTATAACTAGTTATTTATTATAATAAATATTAAAATCATTATTATTTATTTAGTTATATATAATAAAATTTATATAATTTCCACTATGTAGAAAGGCAAAGCTCGACTTGTATATTATTAATCACAAACCAAGCATACATGAATTTTACAATAAAAAATAAATAGAGTATAAAAAGCTTTTTCCTATTGGTGTTCTATAACGACGAGATTCGGTATACTTTTTTGTATGATAGTTAAATATTATAATAAATATTGATTAACTAACTATATTAAGTTGTAAAAAATATTTCATTTTTCGCTAGTTGGATAGGAACATGAGTAAGCAGGTGATCCTTGGCGTCACGCCAAGAGCTTACGACCTACGCATCTAATGCGTTCACTGAAATCTCTCTCTTATACAATAACGACACTAATAAAAATGTATCTAAAGTCTAAATTTAAAAATTAAAAGATGAAAATAATGAAATTGACGTCCATATCTATTGTATATAAAGGCATCTGCTGGATATTTATATAAGTCTCTTGTTTTTACTTACTGTTTTTTAGCTTATATATTTTAAGTTTATCATAATTTACCAATTAAATATTGAATAGAACTCAATGAAAATGAAATAGATTTTGAAGTTTTTCGTTTCTAATAACATGACCAAAAGCTACCTATTGCTAACGTTATACCACGTCTTCCTTCACGTTTGCGTAGCATGTGGACTTTGTTTAATCAAGAAAATATTATTGAAAATTCAAAATAGGAACAATTTTATTGCTTTAATTTAATAAATACATCATAACATTATATGTATGTACATATTGCATAATATAAAGGCCATCGTGGCTCAGTATCACAGTATGATTGTAAACACGGTGGTTTTAGATTCGATTCCCACTCTACGAAACTTAAACAAAACGAAACTAAAAAAAATATTTCTAATCTAAATGACAAATAATATGGTCTAAATTTATAATCTGTAAATATAGTTTTCATCTTAAGCAGCAATATCAAGCTTTCATTTGTACTATTTTCTATTTCGATAGGTTTACAAATTATTTCAGACCCAGTGTCGTGTTGCTTCCAAGTTCCAACTAGTATAGTCAAGCAATGATGCGAGTGACAGGGTTTCAATTTGAAACTTTTGTTTATGAAAATTTCTATTTTAATATTTATTGTCTTTGTGTTAGCATCTTGGATTATTATTTCGTAATAAGCTTAACGCTATATTCCTAACGCAGCAGGGTAGGAAGGGGAACATAGTAGTTATGACACTCTGCCCTCCAATTTCCGTCGGATTCTGGATTTCTTTTCACAAACTAATGATCAAAGTAAATAATTAGTAAATTTTAAAGATTTGCTTTTATTTTTTATATGTTTTTTCCTAAAACCAGGAAAAACTATACGCGGAACCCATATTTTATGTTATATCAGCGCTCACGGCCAAAACTGTAAGAAGAATTCATGATTTCATCGCGGGAAGTAAATCATCCTTATATTATAAACATAAGGTTCATATATCAGCTGTCTCTGACTTAATAATTATTATAATAAATGTGTATTTTCTTCGCTTTAATGTATAAATAATTGAATGAGTTGTTCCTCATATGTGGTAACTCGTTTTTGACAAAATTAAAAATGACTACTGTCAAATTATAATAAACATACGGTAAGCTACAATTATATTCATTAAAAATATTTTATATTTTTTAAATTTCAAAATGTAAATTATTATATCAATCTTAGGCATTTTTTATCGTTTTTAACGTCGTATTAATATTTTTATTTCGAGTTGACGCAACGTGAATTAATGAGAATTTTAGAAAATTATAATTGTACAGATATACAAATTTCAATCATACAAAATTATACCATTAAATAATAAATAATGAAAGTGTATTTTATATATCCAATATAGATACATATAATATTCATATTTTTTTTAAAGTGAAGACAATCTACTGCGCTGAATTACGCCATCACGTCTGTGAAGTGCCAAATAGTCAAATGGATCTATTTACAAAAGACAACAAGTTATGATCACGGTCAATCATTTAATGTAAATGAAAAACTGTTTATGTTAATATTTTTTCCAAGAATAAATTTAATAATTTTCATATAACTGTCCATTACGGTTAATAAAAAAGAAACAACATTAATTGCAGTTAAATGTCATCTACTACCAGTTATGTATAGCTCATAACTTTAATTTCGTTTAATATTAAGAGGGCAAATCAAACGGTCGTAAATTTCACGGAACCAAGAATAGCCACTCGCGGCGTATGAGTGCTGTTATAATAGAATGCTTAAGAGACGCGTAAAACAATAATTAATTTAAAAAGAAGATCTGGCACTTGTCCACACAAAATTCCGTACAGCTGACGAAGGTAATATGGTCTTCGGTTACGAGGTTGATTGGTGAAGTTCTAGTTATTTTAATACGATTTTAATATGTTCAAGTGGATTTTTGATTGTAAATTCAGTGGTTTTAAGTGTAAATGTCGAAGCGAAAGTACCCAGTTAACAATTTAAAAGGTTTTTAACTGATTATGTGTTTTATCGTTTGAACGATATGTTAAGTAAAATAGAAGTATAGAAGAACAATATTTGCGAATTATATTTAAATTATTGTTTTATATATAATCTTGTTAACGTTTTTATCACGATCTTATTCATATTTTTTTAAACTTAATACGAGGACGACGGTTGTGGGTTCGATTCTCACTCGGATGAATAAATTATTTAATAATTTCATTTGCTCGTTTTGGTAACGAGGGAAAACGCTCGACATGCTTCTAGAGTTTAGAAAAAGGTTCCCAGGTTTCCTCTGCTCACCTTGCTATGTGCGGGACACAGCGTCAGGATAAAAAACAACAAGAAATAAAAAGATGAACTTATATATACTGATGAAAGACCTATCTATGTTCGGAATTTTCTAGAATCTTTGCGTTACAAATGCTAATCTATATTTAAATTATGTATTTAATATTTATGTTATTATTTCCCCAAAATAATTATATTTATGTACTTTCTATGAAACGGAGTAATAATCATGAATTTGATAAAAATATTTTCTTCACAATTTGCGTAACGAATTGACTATGCAATTATGTCATTATTTCATTGTATTGACAAGGAAGTGCTCGAGGGCCATAAATAAAAATCTACTTATTAGGTTCCTTTGTTCTTTATTTAACGGTGTATTCGTAAATTATCATACTTTCACACAGTACATTCATATTGAACACGACCTGAAATTGTAAATACAAAACGACAAAATAAAAGTCTTTAACCTGAAGGTTTCAGTACCTAATCAGAATAAAGGAAGTAATAACATTTTCAGTCTTAAAATTTCCTTGAGCTTGAGATCCTTGAAGTTTCCCTTGGGTGTCATTATGCAAAGAAGCAAATAATTATTTTCTTTTTCCCGTTTTGGTAGACAAAGTACCACAGAAAAAGCTTCTCGAATGGAAATTAAGCCTGCAGTTTGCATAGTGAATAGTCACTCTATTCATATCATTATATTATCCATACTACAACTGTTGATTGGTTGTCTAATTTTACTCGACTCCAGGTTGCAAAGAGAAAAAATTGGAAAACGGAAAATTACTGAAATTAGAAATGATGGCTAGTTTAATTTAAAATGACACTATATACAAACGTCCCGTCGTTTCATATGCACGCTACATTTTATTTATAGTCAAGTCAACGCGGCAATGCATGACAGCTCGTTATTTAGAGTTCCTCTGTCCAGAAATATAGTGAGCCCGGAACTTTGGGAAATCTCCTAATAAAATCAGTGACTATTATAGATTTTGGCAAAGACGATATAAAGGAGGCGCACTATTTGTGTTTGCGTTAAAGTCGTTAGTATGTAAGCTTATTAGTTTGTTGTGATCTAGAATATGTACATAGGTTATGAGACATTTGAACGCCATTTGTTGTAGGCTACGGCTTATATGAGATAAATAATATTGAGCTTTTAATCAAAAGCAAAGTGTAATTGTAAACGCGACTAGTTGCGGATTCGATTTCCACGCGAGGAAATTAAATAATAAATATTTTCATTATTTTGCTTTAGTGCCGAGGCAAAGCGCAGATTTGTGTTGAATTCCGCCGCTCTTGTGTCGCGTTGTGTGACGGGAGTCCAGAATTCGGCAGAAAATGGCCAACCGACGGCTTAACACCAGTTTCCCTCTGGATACGCTGCTGTGTGCGGGCTACAGCGTGAAGCTTTAGCCCGCACCGCTTTATTTTATTTTACAATGTAGTTGTATGTAGTATAGTAGAATTGTTCTTGTTATAAATAGTAAGGAGAAGCTCTTGGCTGGAATGCTTAACGGAAATCTGCGATCTCTGCACAACAGACATGTAATAAATATTATAATATTTCATAATCTAGTATATTTATATAAGTATTTAAATTTTAATAGATTGTAATATATTTAGAATGATGCGCTTAATTTTTTTTAAACATTAAGTAAAACGCAAAATAAGTATAAAACGCGATGAGAATGAAAATTGTATGGTTTTTTTAGCTTCCTATATTCCGCTGTATCCTACATATAACAGGGTAGGTGGAGAGAGCTTAGGAACTTAAGTGAAATTGGGAACTTAAGACACTCTGTTACCATTAAAATACTTCCGTTAACCACTTTCCAATGAAATGTTGATATCTTTATATTGTAATTTTGATTCCCAGATGTCAAAATATAATTCTACGTCATTTAACTTATACAAATCCTCGAAGATTGATTACTTAAGATCAATTCCGTAACAACTTAAATATATTTTTCAGAAGAGACAAGCGACTGCGGCGAACAAATATTTTACGAGGATCAATGTTCTAATAAATCAAAAATATCATTAACACTCTACTCGTGTACACTCACTACATGATTACGCATAATTTTATTGATTATTATTATTAACAAATGTTACAGTAAATGCGTTCAAAGTCAAAGTCAAAGTCAAATAATTTTATTGAAAATAGGAAGTTACATGCTTCACTGGAGCTGTAGCTCCTCTGGTGTTACACGGGGTCGTGGGCGGCGGTGACCATCAGGTGACCCGTGCGTTTGCCTTGCCTTGTCTCTTTCATAAAAAAAGTGTATCGTTTAAAAATTTACAATTCTCAATAATATTCTTATTTGTATATAATAATAATACGTAGAAAAAATAATAAAAATATATATTCAATACAAGTTGCTTCTTTAGGTATTATAATTTGGATAACGTTTACAAGAGCACATTTATATTTAGAGATATCTTTGTGGTATATTATCGTTCGGGAAGCATTCTCTTGAGTACTATTTCTAGGAAGCTAGTCCGTTTAAATAGATGGGAGCTTTGGAATAGTTACGGTCTGAAGACCGTTGACTACTGTTGACTTTGTGCTTAATAATATAGAGTGGTGGATTTACTTAGCTTAGCTAAGCTCAGTTTATCTAAGCTAAGTCAAAACAGAGAAATGTAATTAGTCAATAATGCTTTATTCATAAATATTAATAAATATCTTTATTGTTCTCATTAACGCTAAAAAAATAGTCAATCTAGTCAATTTTTGGGGAACCTATTGTGGTATCTTATTACTATTATTATAAATGTGAAAGATTGTGAAGAAGATTTCTAAATAGACTTAGATGAAACTTTACAGTAATCTAGCTAATATTATCTGATATAGCTGAAAAAATAATTAATAACTAGGTTGTAACATTACAATGAGTTTAAGCAGGCGAAGCCACGTGTGGATCGCTTGTAAAAATATATTTATTACGCTCTATCTCTCTATATCACACAGCAAGCTAGGCAGAGAGAACCTAGTGTTAAGACACTCTGTTCCTCATTTTCCGCCTAATCTGGAGGCATTGAGTTGAGTGGCGGATCTCAACACCGCGTTTTATCTGACACGAGAGCGAAGAAATGGAAATACAAATATAATAATATTTTAGTTCCCCGAGTGGGGATCGAACCCGAAATCAGTCGCGTTTACAGTCACACACTTGTGCCCCTGCGCTAAGAGTTCGCTCAGGTCAGTGTATTGTGTTGTGTTGCATATTAAATTATATTAAATTTACAAAGTAGCCAAGATCGAATAGTGAAGTTGCAACAAGGGAAAGATTATTAAACGGGTAAATTTTCGTTCATTTCCGATTAGGGTTCTATTTCTTAATACCTAGAATATGCTTACAAATTATTAATTATGGACTTTACATACTTCTCAAAATGTATATTTGTGTTGACTAAGGTACAGTACGCGAAGGAGGTGTAGGTTCTCTAAAAATATACAAAATGTACTAATTAAGTCAATCAAGATCACGTGATGATATAAAATTTTCTAAGAAATTTAATTACATACTGTTGTTTCAGCCCACGCTGCAGCATTATCGACTCTAGTTTCACCGACATCTGTATTCGTTCGCTGTCAGACTGCGTGAAATTCTACCACTATATGCTATATTAAGCACCTTATATAATAATAAGATTTTAAACATCACTAAATAAAAATATAAAAAGAATAACAATATAAAAAGAAATAAAAATAATATAAAATTGTATCCTGAGTGAACCTCAGACCCAAAAAGATCTTCCATTTGTCGGTAAAGTCCTGAACGACGCTTTACTTAACATTCAACTTGGCTCACATTTAACATTTATGTTTTTGATCTGATAATCACTTACTGTCAAATTACTTTTCATATTTTTTCTTTTATGTACGTCTATGATATATTTAAAAAAATACCTACGAAGTTCTAATACAAGATGACTTTTAATAAAGATAATTAGTTATGAGGAAAATTAATACTGAATAAGTAATGGTTCGATTCCCAACTCGGCGAAACGAATTATTAATCATTCTTGTACAAGGGCGAAAATCGCAGCGTTGACTTTCGCCACTCAACACGCAATGCCTTGACTCATATTCGGTGGAAAGTGAGGAACGGATTGTCTTAATACTAGCTTCTCTCTAACTCCTCATGTGCTGCTGTATCCCACAGAGTGAATCTGAAAAAAAGAGGATCAGTAATCTAATTGTCAGTTACACACAGCCGTATAAAAAATCCCACGAGCTGGCAGTCAGCACCCAGCGCCGAGTGGCCAAGGTCCCAGGTGACCGCCGCCGCTATAAATACATACTTCATGCACTCAATGGTGGATTTATTGCCTTCATTAAGCGTTAAGCGGATCTAGAGCGATTTGGGACGAACGATCATATTGCCTATGACTCCAAATTACACTTACCGTTTAATTTATAGCGGCATTTAAAAAAATAATTCTTTTAATTCAATAATAAAAAAGAAATATTTTCGTGTTTTTCTCAATTAGTTCTATTACTAATAGATTCTTTTAACTAATTTGTTTATGCAATAAAAATTAAGTAACCTCGAGGTGTTTTAAAAATATTTGTTCAATAGATAAATAGGTACGATAATTTGGTGAAAATAAATTAGCTATATGAAAATAGACGACAATTTTTATTTCTTCGCTCTTGCGTCAAGGCAAAGCGCGGCGTTGATTTTCGCTACTCAATTTACCTTTAAAATTTGGCGGAAAATGGAGAGCCAGTCTCTTAACACTAGGTTCCCTCTGCCTACCCTTAATGCGGGATACTAAAAAAAAACGTCAAGCTAAAAAAAATGGTCTAAAAAAATGACCAAAATGGCTGAGGCCAAGCGCAAAATGTATTAATCTGGATTAACGTATAATTATAAACATTTAACCGAATGTAAAAAAATAGTAAATAAAATTTTTGCGCCTATTCATAAACCTGGTGCACACATATTTACTAGAAGAGGTAGCCATTTCATAAAATATTTGAGAAGAATGGCTTTACAGCTTGAGCTTAAATTCAGATGGAAGCTTAATAGCTCAAGTATTTGAAAGGGTTGGACAAAGGCAGAATACAAACTGGGACAAGTGTATTTAAGCGGTGGTTAAAATTTCTAGATATTTTTCATTTTACCTTAAGACCTACCTATATATTTGAAAAGAAGAAAACCGGCCAAGTGCAAGTCGGGCTTGCGCACAATGGGTTCCGTATCTTTATCCATGAGAACGAGATAAAATCATGTCTCTTTAAAATTTAAGTAGGGGCTTAAATGTTTATTTTATTCTGTATTTTAGTATTTGCTATTATAGAAACAACAGACTTATCATCTGTGAAAAAGTTGTTTTTCCAATTCTTCATTGAGCTTAAAGTGAATGTCACATAATTATATTAACTAGCTAGATATATATATATCTTCTTCTTCTTCCTGGCATTAATCCCGGCTATTACCAGGGTCTGCCAGCTAGATATATATATATATATATATATATATATATATATATATATATATATATATATGACGGCGCGCTGCTATGTATTAGTTTTAAATATAATTTCGCAATTATTACATTTCGATTTTAATTGATTTATGTAATGGATTATATTAGAAGATTATTTAAAATGGAGCGGGTAACCCCGAATAGGGTAGTAGGTGTAGGCACGAGGAATAGCAGATGTCATTGGTTGACAGCTATGGCGTGAGATGTTCACCAATTAACCTATTGGCTCCTAATCTATTGTAATTTTGTTAATCTTGTGAGATTACTTGTAAAACTGTTATGTAAACGAGTAATAAGACATTGTAGAATATAAGTGTGACTTTTATTTAAACATCTCTGTTGCTACAACGCCCACAAATGAATAGTAACAGCCAAGACCGCTTTGAGGCCCCTTCTGATGCTTCTACATATGTGTATAAATAAGTATTACTTCCTAGTTTGTATGAAGTTTCGAATTTTGACAATTATTTATGATCAAATTATAAGAGCGTGAAATTCTGGATTTCATTGTGACGTAAATACAAGAAAATATAGTTAATTTTAAATGTTAACTATTTTTTATGTAATATTAATGCCCTTAAAAATCTTGCAAACAAACACAACAGTTTTTTTTAAAAGTTCCCAAGTTCTAGTTTCCAAGTAATTATGAAAACACAAACTTACCTCAACTCTATTTGGTATGCAAATTTTAATAACCATGAGAAATAAATGTACACATCCAATTACTAATTATTTTATCATTATGTTGTATATTTTTATTAATACTACCTTCTTTAGATACCTTTGTTACTACTTAGCCTGGCCACAAACTTTTAAAATAAAAAATAAGTAAAATATGGCTTTTGAATTTTTAATCTATCATTTTTATACGATTGTTCACTGTGTTTTCTTATTTTCGCGCCAATATATTCTAAAAATGGAGTGTGTGATAAAGAGAACCGAATTGGCGTGATTGCATTACATTGGAGATGATGACGATGATGGGACTTCAAATAATATCGCGTATTTTTAAAGCGTTACGCAAAAAGAGGTGACAAAAAAATGTTCACGGAAAACTTTTACGATTGGACAATATTTTAACGGGCAAAGGCTGAAAGGTCTAAAGAAGCTTTCCAATTAGTAAACAGATTAACGTCGGCATTACCTGATTTCAGTGATGGTTTGGTGGTGTGTTAGCTATGAAGGGGTAACTGAGATATATTTTTATTAAAAAAAAAAAAATACAGTCGAATTGATAACCTCCTTCTTTTTGAAGTCGGTTAAAAAAGGTATGAAAACATCGGCACAACTGTATCAAGATACCGTTTTTGAGAAAGTAGTTAAGGCCTTTAACAACACCATGTTCAATAACAAAGAATGGTCTTCAGAAAGACTCGGCGCTGGATCATAAAGACTAAGTATTTTGCCGTTAAATCTGATTTGTCTTTTTAACACGTGTTGCACTAGGTAAACCATTCCATTCTATACTTTTAAACAGGTGTAAAAGTGTGTCATTACCACATTATACGTCACGAGACAAAAAAAGCCGTTGCAGGCCTTCCACAGTGTCTTTCGATGATTGATGCTAGTCGCCACGCAGCCACAGCTCTGGATGCATTCTTGAGCATTACTCACTGTCGTCCGCATATAGCGGTGGAACAATAGCATGTCTCGATTTATCTTTTTTCTCCAAACGTCTTGCCAATTCCTTAGTTATGTATCGAGAAAGTTTTATTACTATTCTAATATTTGGGCTGGTTCTTATTTAGTTTTAATCTAATCTAATCTAACTTCAAGCTGTAACCCTACCGGGGAGTCCGATAGAAGGGAGCGCCAAACGCTTCGGTCTCTGCATGCCTTTTTCGTTCGGCCACTGTCAATAAGCCTTATCTTACGTTCTCTCCGAGAGCTGCCCATGCTTTTTACATGACCAGTATCTTTCATACTGTTTTCGAAGTTCAACCGTGGTCCACTTTACCTCTTGCTCATTTTATATAGTTTTAATTAACAAAAAAGAATCTTTCACAGACCACATCAGTGACCTGATAGTTAATGGCACAACTTGTTTTCTATGTTATAGGCAGGTAATATTTTGTATTTCAGTCAATTACTGTTTTCAAGATTATGTATATTGGTTGGTATATCCTAGAGTCGTTTCATGTGTAACTGCCTAACAACTTAAATTACTCAACTGCTTAACGCTATAGTTGAACAATCGAATCGAGAAATGACTTAATTGTGATAGTAGATGTTTTAAAGTAAACTTTTCTAGATTTTATAGCAGTACTGAAATTTGGTACCTGTTACAGGCGTAGAGCGAATTTTAAAGTAAAACTAGGATTATATATTTATTTTTTTTATTTGAAAACGGTTGGTTTGTTTCTAATTATTAAATCTTATCTGTGGTCACATTACGTTTACATTAATGTCTCATAAAATTCATTAATATTTTACAACTTTACAAAACATGTCGGCCTGTGTTTGGTTAAACTGCGGATACGGTTGTTTACTCACAGCTCGATGAACTTTTAGTTTATGATGTTTTCTGTTAATTTAAACTTCTTTGTCAATATATATATATATATTTTTATTTTACACGAAAATGTTTTTCTAGCTTTATATTGAGACAGAGTCTAGTGATAAGTTTCACCGTTTTCCATCTTTCTTAAATATAACTAAATGCATAACAATCACAATGTTCTATTAAACTAGTTCAGTCAAATGCCTGTATTAATACATTTAAATAAAATTCAAGTGTCTGTCAGTGATTTCAACATAATTGCGTTTTCAAGTTCATATAGGCATTTATCAGGTCCATATTAATATTAAATCACAAATAAATGTTTTTAAGATTTTATCTGTCTCTTTCTGTATGTCCGGGCTAATCTATGGCACTGCTAAACTGATTTTGAGGGAACTTTTACGTGGATTTCCATAGAAAAACCCCGTTACATTAGTAAGAAAAAAGTTTGTGCTCCAGTGCAATTCAAGACAATATAACAAGCAATACACCTATCATTCATAAGTATACAAAATATTTTATACTTTTTTTTTATAAAACTTTTTTCATCACTGCTTCAGCCAGCCTTAAAATTGTACCTAACTTGACATGTCGCGTGGGTGGCACAAAAATGTGAGCATCTCGAAATAGATTTTAAGAATTTTATCTCGATCATTACAAGGCTCGATGGTCATTAGACCGCTAATAGTGGTGTACTTGCCAGTGGACGGTGTCGCCAGAAATAAGACAATGTACGTTTTCAGGAATAGCCGCGCAGAAATAGATGCGACGGTGACGCGTCCTTGGTAGCGGCTGCTACGGTATTTTGTGGCGAGGCTATATGACTTTACTTTTTTTTTCTGTGTGGACTTTTTTTTGTGGTTTGTACGTTCGTGAACCCTGAGGAATAAGTATCTCGTTCTATCTAAATTAAATATTCTAGCTCATTGCATTTTGTAAAATGATTACTTGATAATATTAAAATCTATTTATTTAATATTTTTATTGTTTTTTTAGTATCATTTATAAACAATATCTATAATTATATTAGAAAGTAAAGTTTTAAAACAATTAATTATAACAATTAATTTTGTCGAACAAAATTATTTTTAATGGTATATATCCTATCCTATCCTATATCTTATAAAACAAAGTCGCTTTTCGTGTCTGTCTGGCTTTTCTAACTCTTCTTCTAAATCACCCAACGGATTTTGATGCGGTTTTCACCATTAGGTCGAGTATTTTTCAAGGAAGGTTTATATATAGTTTATGATTTGTACATTCTTATGTAAACTAACATAAATAAGATAAATGTGTATAAAGTCCTACCCGTTGAGACACTTTCGCGCATGCGCTGCTTTAATGGTAAGTACTACATGAAAAAAATGTGCTGGAGTATTGTCCCTTTTAATGAGATTTACAAAAAAGTCAGCAGTAATTGGAGTTGAATGTATTATTTCAGCGCGATATATTTAGTTTCACATTTTTTGTAGTAGTTATTAGTAGGTAGGTTTTTGTTTATAATTTCTTCCGTTTAAAAATAGTCATTTTATTATCTAAAAATAGTCATTTAAATATATTTTAATAAGTACTTGAAAAGATTAGTAGCACAGATTTAAAATTACGGTACCTACTAAAAAATCCTTGCTGTGTAAAACAATTGGAAAATCCTTATTGAAACTACGAAAATGCGGGTTGCTTTAGGGTTTAATTAATTTTAACATTATCTTAAGTGCTTTGCAAACATACATTATATGAATAATTCAGTAGTAAAAGCGGGCGAAGCCGCAAGAGGGCCGCTTGTTTATTTATAAAGTGATTGAAATAAAGTAAGCACTAAATGTAAAGGAAAGCTTGCCAAATGCATTAGTGAGAAATGCAATCGGTTAACCCCTTTCTGAGATTATCGTAAAAAAAGGCAAACCGACAAAAAATTATATGGGTATATTCCATGTACAGACGTCGATCCATTACGATTTTATTATTAGTATACGTGAATTGAATGGAAAATAAATAGGCAAATGAGTCCTTAAAAGATACGTTATTATTAATTTAAAAATACAATAGAAATTATTTTAACAGAACCAAAATATAAAAACGAAAAAAAAATGTTTTATATTTAAAAAATCTGTGAAAAATATTAGCAAGTGGAGTATTGAAAGTTTTTCTTAACATTTTTTCTTACATAATTACATCCAGACCTTGAAATAACGTATCTAAGAGCACCTGTCAACCATATACTATCCGAGGTGAGCTCGTAGCGATCTAGCACGTGTTCCAATTACTACCCACTAGTTGTATGCGGAGACGGAAATCGTGCAGTGTACCTCGATTAAGGAACATTAATTAAAGGCATAATAATATCTCGGTTATATATAACGTTCAATGTACCGTAAACTCGTCTTCTCTCCCGCGCCAATCTACGTCGTGCTTTTATTTGGCTCTCATTGTTTGGCAAACAACCCACGGACTGCCATTACATGCCAGAATAAATGATATTCATTTTGATTCTCGATTGTCACTAAAATACTGAATGTAGTTATGTTGTGTTATAATACAGTTATAAATTGACTGCTTTGAACATATATTTTGTTTGTTTTACAGCTTTACACCACATCCCGTTTATATCAGGATAGTCAGAAGGGATAGTCCGTTCCCCATGGGAGTCCAATTTCGAGTTAGGTGTTAAAACTCAGCGCCACGTTTCGTCTCATTATCATAGCTTGGAAATGAACCCACAATCATCATATCTACTTGTTACCCGCTTGTTATGACGTATTTATTTATTAAGTACAATTATTGTTGTTCTTTGTCTATTGCATTCCGAGCATTCAGGCCAGCCTTAATCGTCACATCACGTTAAATGAAGAACAATACAATTAAATAATAATAATAATAGGTACAATTAAATAGTTTCTTTGTTGCTTGTCCATAAGAGACTACTTCGAATACTACCAACATGGCGATGGGAATCTAAGATTCAAATTGTAATGGATTTACTAGATTGTATTTACGATAATCCATTTAGGTACTATTATTATTTTTCATAAAAAATAACCAATTTGACTTAAGCTAACGTGTCATATTGGATGTACTGGTAAATTTAAATCATATTTATTTATTTTTTCTATACTAAAAAACAGACTTAACTGGTTTTTTTTCAGTTTTGTGTGGTTATTGGTTTCATGACATGCTCTAACGAGAATATGCTATAACGTAACGACTTAAATCTTGATAGAAAACAAATGTTTTTTGCCAAAAAAATCTTCTAGAAAAAATATAAACCAATAAATCATTTAAAAGTAAGTAATTGGCATATTAAGAACAAGATACAATAGCTTTCATTTGCGGATTAGATGGTCAGGCCATCACTGCGTGACTGCTGCAAATATAAACGGTTGCCGGCCTGCGCAAGCGCATTTTGTCCGAGTCTTGCGTAGAGTAGAGCTCTACATTTCTTATAATTTAAATATGTATTCATGAGTAGATTTTTTTTATATTATATTACACAATTGACAAAATTGGAAATTATTTTTCATATAATATTTTTTTATAACTCACTTAATCTACATTCATATACGACATTGTAAATATAGAAGAGTTCTATCTTTTAATTTTGTAAAACATTTTTTTTCCATGTTATTAAAATGTGTGCAATTAAATGATATGAAAGTTTGACAATCAAATGATTGGAAAGTAGTAAACGTATAGAATATCTTTTGAGTACGAAGAATATGTTGTTTTCTTTGCTGCTGCTTCATAGATTCTTAGAGGGTGACTGTAAGACAAGAAAACATGCGGTAAAAGTCTTTTCGTTACGCACAAATATACTTATATATATATATATATAGGTATATCAAATGAATAAAATAGTCAATATTTATAAAATCAGCAATAACCCCCATAAATATTTCACAAATAACGTCCAATACCAGAAGCATTCTCTACTCTAAGAATATCGCGGGCAAGTTCGATTATTACGGAATGATGGATATACGAGCGTTCGCGTAGGCTTGGCCTCCAGCTGTTTATCGATCTTAAGTGATATTATAGAAATAAACACAAAAATAAACTCCTCATCCGCATCGCAGTTACATAACAAGTCAATAAAACAATGGGGAATGATATTGTGTGGAACGTATGTATAATAAAAATCGACGTCAGCCTCCTGTTAGATGAAAGCGGCGCTGCCCACGCGGGCCGAATTAAAATAGGTACTTGCGACGCCTGTGCCAGAGAAATTAAACACAGATGATTTTTCACATAGACATTGGCGAGATGAACAGAACAATAGGTTGCAAGGAAGGACGTCTGTGACGGAGCGCGCGGGTGCGTTGCCGGTCGCAACAGTTATTATACTAGTACTAGCTCGTATGTCATTTTGAAATAATAATCTCTGTCTCTACAAGAGATTAAAAGCTTCATCCATTAGAGTGACAGTGGCATGTTTTTTGTTTTGGCATTTGTTTCAATGAAATATAATTATAGTAATGCATGTTTCATTGTGAATTTCATCAGAGGTCATTGTGGCGCAGTAGCATCAGCGGTCGACTGAACGCTATGTTGTGAATTCGATTCCCATTCGGAGGAACGGAAGAAGCAAAGCGCGGGGTTGATTTCATTTTAGTTTATTTTACTGTATAATTTAAAACAAGAATGGAATTATAATTTATTCATAAACTCAGTTTTCACTAGCACGGGACCATCCAATGACTTCTTTTTCGGAAAACCAGAGTGGCGAATTCTGTGATATAAGTTATACATCAAAATAACCCACAGACTATAATTTATGTAAAGATTTAGTATAATATAAACGGTTTTATTTAGCTCACCCCGTTTGTTTATTTATTTATTTGTTTGCTTGTTTGGGTCAAATTTAGTAATTGAAATTTAACCCTCTTCCCGTTAACCGATTGGTCTGAAATTTGGTATACCTACGCCTTTGATTCTGGTGACAATACAATTATATGTTAATTATACAATAATAACAATAACTTTAGCGGCCGAGATTGCGTCTAGGTCTCTTGTTATTTTTCAATATAAAGATATAAAAATTGAAAAAATACTATGACTGCTTGTGCTAATCAATTAAAGCTGTAGGTCATAAACAATATGAGAGAGCGGTGATCGATGAGTGTGCTCGTTAGTGCCAACTAAAGTCACAAGGGCGTATCATTTGTTATATGTCACAATAAATAAAATATTTTGAAATATTATAGAAAATACTTACAAGTATATGTTTTTATAAAATTCTCATAGCTGTGCCTTGAAAATGAACAATGAGAATATTGGGGTATATTTTTCCAAACATAAATGGTATTTTTTAAATAATATTTCTTGACTCTAAAAACACTAATAATCATTCCTGTTCGTAGAGATGACCTGGGTGTGATGGCACATTGATGAAATGGCGGACAATGAAAAGCATAACAGCTTTACCGAATTAAATTATTAATATCAGAGGAAAATCAACAATAATTGAATCATTTAAAGAAAACTTATCCAGTCTTATCGTATCTTATTTACACACGTCGGAACGCATTAGCGTAAAAGGGGCTTGTAGCGCGGCCTATTTAGAACATGTAACGTACAGGTATTGAAAATATGCCTGGAGGTGAATCACGAGGTTTTCAAGAAAGAGAGACTTCAGAAGTACTCTACTACCCAAAAAATAAAGATGATTGTACAACGTGTTAGCCTGATGTAAGAGCTGAACTGCTTCTCCGTAGCAATTATAGTTTGCTGCTCTCAATATTTGATTTCTGATCTGATTCTGATTTTCTCAATATTTGATTCTATGAATCATATTTTATGTGAGCAGTGTACTGTAGAGTACTTTTTATCTTTTATAGCTAAAATTATTGAGATTAACTAGGTTATAAGATTATGGTAAATTTATATGAAAATTTGGAATTAATTTTGGTAAACAGGTAAATATTATAAGGATTGGGACCTACTACTACCCACTACCTGATATTTGATGAAAATAGGAAACATGGACATGAAGTTTTTTATGTCCATGTTTCCTATTTTCATCAACGTGTGCTCTGTATTTTGAGGGGAGACTTACATAAGTCAGTCCATTAGACATACATCAAACTTTGGGCTTTACGAGTAATCGCAATACAGTATACTCGTATATCTCCACATTAAAGGCAGCAACGGACCAGTAGCTCTTCTGGTTTACACCAGACCACAGGGTCGTGGGCGGCAGTGATCACTATCAGGTGACCCGTAAGCTAATTTTCCATGTCTCTTTTATAAAAAAGTCTTTGAACTTTATGTATGTGTATTGGCTATTTAAATTCGAAAATAAAATATTTTTATTAAAATAGACTCCCATACTTTTATAGCTATTTATCGAAAAGCTACTTTAGACCTCAGGACGAGGAACAGTAGGTAGTTTTATATTGAGCTAATAATATAGAAAAAAAAACATATTTTAATAAAATAATGAAATAAGATCAATTAATATAAGCAAAATACTTAAGATAAATGAAGGTAGACATTTTGTGGTTAATTAATCCACAGCCAATTCACCAGACGTAAACAAGCCGCAAGTCTCCGGCGCGGTTGCGACCAATTACCTATATTAGTTTAACGACTAGTTTATGACACAATTTTCCACTATCATATATATTTTAGGATCATTCATGTAATTTATATGATTTTTTAACTTTAAATGCGTTAATTGTAAGTTTATTTAAGTTTTATTGTAATAAAAGTAATTTAGAGGTCAGTGATGGCCACGAGGCCACAAGGGAGTCGAAATTAGCTGAGTGTCTTAACACCAGGTTTCCTCTGTCTCACTCTGTCATATGCGGGATAAAGCGTGGAGCTGAAAAAAAGAAAAAAAACAAAAGTAATTTAAAAAAAGACGCATGTACAAAAACTCCATACAATGAAATGAACATGTTTAAAGGAGGCGTGAAGTACTCCACAGAGTCGGTAATGAAAATATACGTGGAATCTTTAAAGTCACTTTGATTTTCAATGTACCTGCAATACGGCCGACGAGCTGTGGTAGGCTGCGTAGATTTGAATTTATTCTACTACATTTGGTTATTTTTATTCCCAAGTTAACATTGCAATAAATAGAAAATGTAACTTCAG
This sequence comes from Heliconius nattereri, assembly GCA_013403645.1. Lineage (NCBI taxonomy): Eukaryota > Metazoa > Arthropoda > Insecta > Lepidoptera > Nymphalidae > Heliconius > Heliconius nattereri. Next base: position 2,927,590 of record JAAIXI010000237.1, read on the forward strand.
GATCACAACTCGTCGACTGTGTTGTACGTAGGTACTCTCATATCCAAGGCAAATCAAGTGTCAACATAATTCGGTAAACACCGACGATATTTTAGAATCAATTAGATAATATCCTTTTTCCCAAATCGGTTAAAAAATATTAATTATAAAATTAACTACGAAACGATGCGTAAATTATAAAATGTTTATAGAGTAAATGAGCGATGTGAAAAAGGGATTTTTTCTATAATTAATTTTTGAAACTCTTTTTTTACAATTTATATACGATTACCTACTTGTACGTATTTATGTGTATATAACTGTTAATATTATAAATCGTTCTACCATATATCAATTAAAAGGCCTATATATTTCCATGCAATCAGAAATCGATTTGCATCGGTACAAAATCAATCTCGTGTTATATGGCAAACACGTCGCGCTCACAGTAAATTGAGAGCTCGAGAGCGCATTTTGACGCCCGATTTAAGTTGATTTACACCGGAATTACTATGCTAATTGAACGTTTACGTTTCCTGCTTATATTACATTTGTGAATGGAATACCTTAAACCTGTTTGTTTGTATATTTTACCCTTTATATCTTAACTAGTGGGCCCGGACGCGGCTACGCCCGCTTGAACTATATGATTATTTATTAAATATATTTATGAAATAATTTTCGGTTTTCAATAAAATTTGTAAGAAAATATAAGCCTAAATATTAAAAATAAGTTAAAAAAGAATAATAAGTGGAGATTTATTATTAGATAAAATATTTGAGTAACCGAAATGAACAAACAAAAGAAGTTAAAGTAACTAAAGTTTGCCGTGCGCGCGTAATTTTTCTATATTAAATAATTAATAATTTTTGCGAACAATATTAAATAAAATTCCAAATTATTAAAATTACGATATTTTAAGTGTATAACATCGATATAGATAACCGAACTGAGATAAATTAATAAGTAGTAAGAAGCAAATAATTAAATAAAAATTAACAGTAATTCGAAAATATATAAAAATTTACAAAACCATCAAAGTCATCTGCTCGTTCGCGTCGGTCATACTATACCTACCACTCGTAGGCTAGGTCATTCCGAATCACTGACATCTCCTTAATTATTTATTAAATTGTTATACAGTAAACCATCTTACGTATAATTTCCATCTAGATGAAATGCTAAAAGTGACTATTATATTTATTTTCATAAGGATGAATATCAAATTATAGAAATCATCTATTTTTTGTTAATGTATACAAATCTATATCTATAGTATATATCAACGCGGACTTTTTTAAACAATATTTAAGGGACAATATTTTTGGAGAATATTGTTTTTGTGTCTCATAAGGTTGAGTCGGCGCGCGCCATGTATGCGTTAAGCAAACTTATTTTGGGTGACGTTTTCTAACAACAAACTTTGCAAATCGTTGCTTAGCAACGGCGGTTGTTATAAACATGGCGGAATAAATTGCATGTCAAATTAATAAGTATTTTAATATATTGGTATATATCGAAAATATTACAAATATGAGAAAAAAAAGTATCCTATGTTCATCCCGAGACCCTCAAGTATCTCTATATGAGTATTTTATCACAATTAAATTAGCGGTTTGGCCCTGATTGCGTAAAAGACAGACAGACAGAGTTACTTTCGAATTTATAATATAGGTATGGATTTATACATTTTAGAAAGAAGTAGAATATAGTTGAGGCCGCCGTGGCGTGGCGTGGCATAACTGTGACGCATCGGTTGTGGGGTCGATCCCCACTCGAGGGAATGAATTATTAATTATAAATATTTTCACTTCTTCGTTCTGGCCACAAGACAAAAGGCAAACACTCGACAGAAAAATAGGGAATCGAGTGGTTGTCTCTGGCTATCCTGCTGTATGCGGTATACAGCGTGAAGCTGATTTTAGAACGAAGCCTATTTAACAATAGCAAATAAGTTATTTGTATAAATCGATAATCCTAATTATAAACAAGGTTTTACTTGTATGTTTTTAGACATTGAGAGTGGTACTGACGTCTTTGAGTTATTAATTTGTAGCAAACAAAAAAAAAACAAATAAAAATCACTTATTATTTCCTATTTTTTAGAGATCTGCTTACGCAGTAGACAAACAAAGTGACGCAAAGCGAGTGCCAGACTAAACTCAAAAGAGTTACACTCTAAAAATCATTAGATAAAGTTTATTTAAAAATCAAAGGAAATCAAAACATTTTGTAAATTCGTTTAATATTCGTTAAATCATTGTTCACATAACGAATGGTATCGGATGGTTGGGCTGAGAGCTGTCATAAATAAACAATCAACAGTAATGTTGAGGCCTCTGGTGTCGAGGCAAAGCACTACTTGAGTTCCGTCATTCAACACGCAATGCCTGTTTAATTCGGCGGAAAATAGGGAACGGAGTGTACTAACACTAGGTTCCCTCTGCCTAACCTGCTGTGCGCGGGATACAGCGTGAAGCTAATTTTATACAGTAATATCTGATTCGACTGCCGACTGCCACTGAGAAGCGGGGACGGCAACACTTACAGCTAGATTTACCACAGGTTTGTTTTGAATTGGCGTCTTCAATTCAGTTAACGTTAATGGACATTTATTTTCGTAACTGTGCGAGATATTTTAAATAGACATACCTGCTTTGCCCGGGAAGGCGGGGCCTGGGGTTGGTTGGTATAATGTTGAGAGAATTGTAATTTTGATTGTATTAGTAAAATATCTTTTTAAAACATCATCATGTTCTTAGAAATAAAAACTAATAAAATACAGTAAAGATTTCTGGGGATTAACATAAAATTATTAGAATTATGTAATATTTGTAATCGTGAAGGATAAAAGTTTTAACCGTATCAGGCGATATTTATCAAAAATAAGAAAATATCTTACATACATTTTACATAAAACTGGAAATGGTGGAAAAATCAAAAATAAAAACAATTTGAGGTAGAAAAAGATATATTTATTTTTCACTAGCAAAATAAACATGTTTGCTTAAAATATTTTAACGTTGAATTACGAGTAGTATCTGTACTAACACAACTTTACATTGAAAAACATAATTTGAAAATATTTACAAAGTACATTATGATAACATTGACGTAGTTAAAATGCTTCTGGTGATACATTATTTCCATTATGATACTACAAGTATGGGTTCGAATCGAGGCGAAAAATTATTTAGGTGTTTTTTATTTTGTTTAACGAGTTCTAATGTCGCGACTTACCACCTGCGACCACGTGACTTCTGGCGAATCGCTGATTGGTCGAAAACAGCAATCGTAAGTGAAAATCATTGGATAATCAAAGGGAAGTATACAGCGCCCTCTCACAGATACTGTGCATCGTCTCTCCACGATAATACAAGTTTTATTGTTATGTAAAATTTGTACTATTTAAATAAAAACAACTCGTAAAATATAAAAATGTGTAATACTTAATTAACTGTAATATTTAGGCACTTTATCTCGAAACCCTACAATACTTGTGATCACTTTAATTTCTTCATTAATTTAACTAAAAAACAATAACTTTAATCTTTTCTATGCAGTTTTTCTTATATTTGTTTTGGTTAATAAAAAATATAATTAATTTCCAAGTTGTTTAAGCAAGCAAGTATATTTTGATATGCTTTTAATTAGCTAATGTGTGTTATTTATTAACATGTTTGTGTAAATAAATCAGCAGAATACTTCCGGTTATAATGGCGCTGCCCCTAAAAACGAGATTTTTAAAATGAACATATATAACGAGCGAGGTAGCTTATAAGAATAGATATTAAAATAACAAAATTGCATATTTATTATAATTTTAAACTACATTTGAAAAAAAATAGATATGGTTTTAAAAAAAAAAAATCAGTGAAAAACGAAACCTGCTAACCTAGTGTTAAGAAACTTCGTTTCCATTAGCACACTTCTGCTACCCACTTTCTTCGAGTGGCAAAACTCAACGCCGCTTTGCCTCGTTACCAGCGAGAAATGAATATATTAAATACTTATTTCGTTTCCTCTAGGGAGAATCAAACCCTCACTACCACTTTTGACCGCCGTTCCCCGGTCCACCGCCGTTCGTGGCGTAAGTGCACAAGGGTGCGATAGTAAATGCGATAGATAATTTAGAGGTTGTTAAACAAAACAAAACTTACCACAAAGTCATGCGACCAGCGGGAGAATGCTTCAAAAGGCTGAACGGGGTAACTCTATATTCTTCATTATTCTTAAAATGTATCAATATCTTGTCTGCCCTAAAAGAATTAAAAAAAACCAGAAAACATTACAAATATAATAAGTAAAGATTATATACAATAATGTGGTAATATTTAAGTTTATTTTCTCATCAACCTTATCATAGTAACCTTCGGGCACCCCTATGCACGACCTTCCGCCAATATCAATTATATTAGTTTTTCGAAGGTGAACCAAATATCCAGACCATAGTGCCACAGTGAGGCAACTTTACGTTTTCTCTGTTTACTCTGCTATGCGCGGAATAAAGCGTAAAGCTTATTGTATGATGTAATCAAAAACTAGAGGAAACGCCTGTATTTTAATATACAGTCAGTCATGAGTTGAATGTTTATCCACAAATATCTTTTATGAAATGCATCACCATTATGGGTCTAGAGTACCTCAAAAAGGCGTTATTGTAGAGTAACAGATAATGAAGAATATATAATATTTTTGTATTTAAATAAGCTGTTTGTTAATATTTACATACGTATTATGTGCACCGGCCGCTATAAGCGCTGTCCTAGTACCATAAGGTTTGACGTCCACAGCGCCGAAGGAGGCGAACAACGACGTCACCTACATTAGCACAAAGTAGAACAAATACATTGTTTAATACACAAATTTGCATATAAATAGAGCATTTAATTGGTGCATATTACGATCATATTCACGTTCAGTTTGAATTATGGTCCATAAAGTATATAATGCGAACGATTTCTTGGTCCATATTGAATTACGATGTTATAGCATGCAAAAATATCTTCAAAGAGATCCATTACTCGCTGTAATACTCGCTATAATTGCAGAACAAAAATCATTTAAATACTTTTAGAGCGAGCAGGCCGCCGCAGCGCCAAATCTGTTAACAAGAATACACAGCGACATTGCCATACGAATTATATTTATATCGCAACCTTAAATCAACCTTGACAGAGGCAAGAAAAATGGGTTTTCTTACATTTAAAAATCAAGCGTTTATAAAAAAACACAGGCGAAAATAAAGATTCCCACTGACGTGACACTCGGGCTTTATCAATCCGTTGGAACTGGCAACAGCAAGTAGGTAGAAATGTATGTGTGTGCATCGAAATAAGATGTACACGTATACGCTGTGCAATAGTGTGCGTGTTCCGTAATAACAAGGAAGTGTTTTTGTGTGTTGATTAATGTTAGTGTGTGCGTATTTTGGCCGAGCGCCATCTGTCAAATCTTTTCAATTGGCGTGTTGAACAAACACAGTGTCGGTGTCGGCACACACGGTGGCCGATTTAGCTCTCCTGTGCCCGTTATAGCTGAACATACCGTAGAATAACTAAACGCTGGTGACAATTATTACTACCATAACCTTTCCTTAACATATGGATATCTAATTTAGGCACCTCGACCCCCCATTTTATACTATATCTATATATATATACGACACAAATAGCATCTCGAGCTGCTTATATAATTATTACGCGTCGGATTATGCATTTGAAACGGTTGAAATATATTATAAGAATCTTAAAGTTCCATTTAAGTATGGAAATAATAATCAATTAATATATAACATTTAAAGTTATTTAAATAAAACGAAACCGTTTTCGCACTAAAAATTTTCGATTTTTTGTTAGTCGAATGGTTTTTCAGTACGCGCATAGCGTATATATCGTAGCGTCAAAATATAATATCAGAATAATATTTGTTTTGTTTCTAAATATTAATATTTATAAATGTAGTATTTTTTTCATAATACTAATCATATAAGATTATAAAAAAAATTATATATATAAATGAAATTTCGCACTTTTTAACGATAAATATATCGATTTGTCTCATGAAGGTCGATTCAGAGTTCCCGGGAGTGTTATAAATAGTCTTTATGATGCCAATCAATTACACGTATCTTGAAATATTTAGTAACAAATATATGATTTTAGATATTTGTAACTAATTCGAATACGTTATTAATGCTTGATAAAAAAATAGTTTTAAATTATATTATAAGGCCAATCGTGGCGCAGGAGCACAAGCGTGTGAATTTTTAAATATTATTTAATTGTTATATGAATTGCATCGGTCTATTAAGTAGTGTCAAAATAAAATTTTGAAAATAATTTCCATTATAAAGAAGAAATTTTAATAGAAAGGGCTTATTCTGTACTAAAATAAAATATGTAACAAAAACACCTTACCGTCCCTATGTTTATGATGCGTTCCCGCAATGATTTTATATGTAGCAGGTCAGGGCGATGGCTCGGCGGGTCCTTCTCCACCAAGTTCTGGACGAATGAAAATATATGAATGTTTGAGGACCAAATAACTTAGACTGCTAACTTGCTTAACTTTAGTTACTTAAATATACAATGTAGCGAATTAATAAAAAAAAGAAATGAAAATATAAAATCTAGAAATACATAAAAGCACTGATTTATTTTATTTCTGATTCTTAGCTGAGATAACAAAAAACGTACATTTTTTTTCTATAGAGTGCCAAAATTGTTTTCAAATGAAATCTAATTGAAAATAGTAACATCCATTTTTATTCAAATAACATCAACAACTTACCATATAAGGAACGGCACCCCTAATAACGTTAATTTTATTACAATACTTCGATAAAGCTGCCAGCTTTTGCGATGGACCGACCGTCCTAAACATGCCGATGATCTCGCACGCCGCCCAGTGACCCAGCCGGATGAAACAATAACCTGGTAAAATAAATAAATAAATAATCTGTGTCACAGTCGCCATCATCTTTGCCTATTTAGACACTGTTTTGATAGCAACTTGAAAATTAAAAAAATGCTTAATGCCTTTAAAAAATATCGAAATGTGCGAGAAATGTATTAGAATGGCGATGTAAATATAAGTAATTGTGAGTTATAAAAGCAGGGATGTCAAATAAATAGATTCACCCTGTATCATATGCACATAGCAGGGTAGGCAGAGGAAACCTAGTGTTAAGTCAAAGTCAAAAATACCTTTATTCCATAAAAATGCTTAACATTTACTTGGACATGTCATAAAAGTAGAAAAAAAATACAAAACAAAATAACCAAAAAAAATGTGCAATTTTGACTTGAAAAAAGCCCGTTCAAATGGTTGAGCTCATGAGAAGTTACAGGCAAAGAAACTCATGGCCACTCTTTTTAAATGCCAACAGTTGTTACAAATTACAATTAACAATTTCAACTTAGAAATAGAGCAACTCATTTCCAAACATCTTTATCGCGAACATAATCTTTAATCTTTAACAGAGTAAGATATTCCGTTTCCATTAAAACACCTTCGTTCCCAAATTTCCGCCGAATTCTTGAGGCGCAATACCTCGCCGCGCTCTTCGCTGTTACCAGACTGAGGAAATAAACATATTAAATATTTCATACTCCGGAGTGGGAATCAAACCACTTACAGTTGCACGTATAAATGTATACCTACAAGTACGTGTTAATTACATGTTAGTTTATAAATGAATGCTAATAAAGCGCGTGGCGCATTTGTACGGCGAAACTGTATAAGCGGTGATTGTGGGGTTGTGTTAGATCACTTACGTTGATGAATTGTCACTTTCATGCTGGCTGGCTTCAAGCTTGGCGTTGAGTTCCGCCACTCGATACGAAATGGAGAATGAGTTTTTGACATTAGATCCTCCCTAGTTATCCTGCTGTGCAGGATAAAGCGTGAAAAACTCATACACAAACCTGAGCAATAAGAATCCCAACCAGCTTCATGATAAGACTGCTTCACATCAAATGGAGTACTCAATTTTATAAAATTAACACCCTCTTCTAATTTCTTGCATTTACGTTCAGAGAAGAATTCATATAAGCTAAAAGCAAATGATAAAAATATATTAACAGGAAGGCTTGTTACCCATTTTTTAAGCACATGCGATATTACTACAGATCTGTATTATTATATAATAACATTAAAATATCTTAAATAAACTATTTACACAATTTTATCTATAAAACAAAACAACATCTGTCACATAGAGATTGACATTTATTCTCCAAATCTATATATGTTTTTTTTAGATATTAATATTTTATTCTATTGGTCACATTAGGAGACAGAAACTCATGCATTTTTGTACTTTATATTAAATTAATAACTATTATAAAACGCTTTATTGGGTGATTAGTATATAATGACAGTAGTGAGGCCTCACAGCCTCACTACTCTAATGTGAGGCTCAGGTGCACAATTATGTGATTGTATACGCGATCGACTGTGGGTTTGATTCCTATTAGGGGGAACGAAATATTTATATAAGCAAAGTGCCGTGTTAAGTTCCGCCGCTTCTCTGCCTACTCGTTACATGTGGGATAGAGTATGCTAAAAAAATATACACTTGAATTTTATAAAAAATAATGTAGATTAAATATTTTAATAAAAAGGGCAGCCGAGCGGTGGGCGCTTCATTTACGGAGGTGGTGGAGGCGAACCTAAAAGGGGCAATGTCACAAAGAGATGATAGGGTGACAGAGGCACTGATCCAAAAACTTAAGGAAGGCATTCTGCATAAGCCAGGCCAAATCTAATAGGCGAAGGTGTTCTATACATGTTGAAAGTAATTATATAAAAGATAACTATATGTAATATACTATAATAATATATATTAAATAAGTTATATATGTTAATAACATTGAAAAAAAAAAAAAATGTCGGTAGGGGTCTCATCNCATAATAAATTGAAAAGAAATTTTGAATATGTTATCAATTTCAATAGTAGTAGTGGGGCAATTGTGGCATAGTAGGACAGTTTTTGATACTATTCTGGGGAGTGAATTATTTAATTTCCCTTTTCTGTATGGAGAATGGAGTGTCTTAAAAGTATATACTCTCTGGTTACATTGTTATATGCGAGAGACAGTGTGATGCTAAAAAACCATAACAGTCAAAATATATAAAATAAATACCCTTACTCTTGAAGCACATTAGATCTCCACCCTTCATCAAAACTTAATTTCCTTTTCATATCATGTGATATATATTTTGTATCAAAAATCATAGGAAATAAGCTATTAATATTTTTTTTAAACATATAATAATTTTTTGGTAGTGGTCCTATAAATTGACTATGCAGAAGTATGACATCTAAGAACATGTTATGTCCAACAATAGGTTTATTGTAGGTAGTGAGTAATTCTATAATTTGTGAAAATCCTAACACATGATTCAATAAATTATCTTCTAGTATCGCCATTGGTGCCGCATTTGCACCTTCCACATATTTATCTTTGTATATTAGAACCTGGAAATAAAATAAAAACTCTGTTTATTAACTTCTTCCATTATATTTATTGTTAATTGGCTTATGATCTCTCAATTTTATCAAAGTGGTCATAAAGAATTTAGTGACTTACTACATAAAATGTAGGATTTTAAATGTATTAGGAAAAAAACACTTGGAACTACAAAATAAATATTTAATAATTAATTATTTACTATGTGAGAAGATCATTAGGAGTTAAAATAAATATATTGTATTATACAATTCCCACCAGTTGGAATAGAACCCACAACTGTCGTGTTTACACATTTGCCACAACAACCTCAATTTTGAATTTAAATTTTTTATTACTACTAATTTATTTAAGCTTTTCAGGCCTATTATAAATTACCTTATTACTATTACCTAAGCTATCCGTAGTAAGCACTTCTGGAAATCTATGTCTTAGTTCATTGTGTACAATGTAGCGCATCACAGGGTTTTCTATATCTAAATACATAGTGTCTTCTTCCCCAAGTGTCAGCCATCTATAAGTTATATTATATTAATATAACTTTAAATTTTCTTAAGATTTTTTTTTCATAAGTAAGGAACTCTCTTCCCTACTTACCTTTTCGAGACATTATGTGGTTGACTGGAGCAACTCAAAACTGTGTTTTGTCTTGTTACCAGAGTTAGGATAATGAAAATAATTTACTTCCTTAGTAGGATTTCATAAATAAGCATTTCTTAGTCACATGTTGCTGCACAGTGGTCCTTTTTTAAAGTAATATTAACTTAAATGTATTATAAACTGTGAGCGACTATTACACAGTGTAAATCCAAAAAGACCTAAGTATACTCACTTAGAAACTTCAGAGCAGTATTCTTGGAGTTTTTTTTCATCGGTTAATTCCATAGAATTTATAAGGTTATCAAATAAAGTTTTATTCTTCAACTGTTGCCTTATTATATTTTCTTCTGCTTTACTAAGATATGGAAGACCTTCATATGTGAACTGAAAATATATAGAACAAAGATAACATACCTAAAAAAATATGTAATCAATGCTTTCAGTAAAGTACAGACAAATAGTTGCTATATACCTAATTTATGCAACATGGATTGTATGCATCAAGATTTAATTGCAAGTTTTGTATACATACTCATTTATATGACAGATTTACTTGAACTTTACATAATGTATAAAGTTTTTAAAACTAATAAAAAAGGTTAAAATTAAAATTCAATATTACCTTATTAAAGTTAAAATTATATTTACAAAGAAAATTAAGTGTGGATGCTTGAAACGTAAAAGACTGGTCAATATCCCCAAAAACTTGCGGACACAAATGAAATGTATATCCAACAGCTGTATAACTATCAAGATTTCGATCATATTGGAACATAGTTAAGCCAATTTGTGTCATAATCATTTTATTAACTTCGTTCTTGATTTTGTCATATCTATCTTTGTTGGTATCAAACAACCTGTAAATATAATGTAGCACAATTAATTAAAAAAAATAACTAGTTTACCAAGATTTTGAATCGAAAGTATTATAGGAAATTTTCATACAAACAGCTACCTGTATTTAAAACATTCTCCAGATAGAATTGCGGTAAATTCTGCATCAAAACCAAGAAAACATGACTGTTTTAAGCTTTTGGTTATATTACCTAATTCATCATTAAAGTTTTTCCTTGTAATTTCCATGTTTTATATTAGTAAATGAATTAAATTTATATTTTCATAATTCATTAATCTTATGAGTGTTTATTAAATTCCAAATTATATTATTTTAATATATATATAAAAAAGATTAAAGAAAGTTACGAAAACATACAACTCTTAACTATGAACTGTCAGCTGTCATATGCAAGCTGACATAACTCTTTTGAGTTGTATTGTGCACAGTGCCACAAAACTCATTTATGCACAGTTGCACACTAGTTGTAGTGGTAGCTTTTTGTTTATATGTTCATTTGACTTCGATTCAAAAGTACTTGTAATAGTCTATTTGAATAAAGAATATTTTGAATTTGAATTTGTAGCTTACCAAAAATTATTTTCTATCGACTTTACCTCTAAAACAATCTTCTTGATATGTCCATGGAATTGTAAAATTATGCGCATTGAGTAAAGGATGTCCCATACATGTATTATCTTGACTTAAATTATTATATTAAAAAATAATCATAAAAGATAGTAATAAAAATGATATTGTAAGATTTAGATATAATCACAATAAAATAAAATATATTTATAAATTCATGTTATCCTGGTAATAAATATAATAAATAAAAAACATTTTTCTTTTAATAATAGCGTAAGTTCCATAAATGCTAATAATATTTTTAGCAAATATTGTTGGACACATATTGTAATGGCAACTTTACTATTTTCGTTCTTAAACTTTATTTTAAGAAAATAAATGATAAAAATTTATATTCGATATATCTTACGATTTTTTTTGGTTTTTCAAAATAAAAAAAAATCAATATATACGAAAAGATAAATCAGTAATTGCTATACAGCATGCTTAATTTCTTAACTATATTGATCCAAATGATCACTTTAATAATGATTTCTAGTACTTAAGAGGTAACAGCCATAAACATAAACAAATACATACCATTTTTTTGCTTTGCTTTGCATTATTTGATCTCTAGTAGAATAATTAATGAGAACGGAGCGTCCAACACTACGGTCATCGCTCCGTGGAGATAGAGAGGTGCAAAGCGCATCTCTTTTGTCTCGTCCACTGTCATCAACCTATTCATGAAAGGCCTCCGAGGGCCCTTTTATGTCTATACCTGTCCTTTTCTATCTACATTTTTCTTACAGAGTAGAGATTAATGCCTGTAACTCTCATTTGGATGATGTAGTGTCCACTGCATCATTATGGGCGTATCTAGTCCGCTTACATTGTACGTACTGGGGGAATATGTTCCACATTTTCTTCTTCACAATCTTGTTAAGCGCCTTTTCCAAGTCCACAAAATCGCAAAAGACTTTAAAATTTGGACTGAAGCACTTTCAACTTATTTATATTGATAAACGATCTCGGGTATCTTAAAACTTGTCGCTAAAGTAGCTTCGTGCTTTGCCGGAAGTTGTCCGTTAACATTTCATTTTTTTGTGTCTCTGAATTTTCATGCTTCGTCTTTATCAGTTCTTTCGTTTGGTGCTGTTGGAGTTTATATTATTTTTTTCTACAGCATCTTTCACTTCATCATCCCTGTGTAAATACATAAAATGTTAAGTATAATTTTTATTGGACGTAAAATGTAATTTTATTATATTTTTATTTTGTAATAAGATATTAAAATATCGCCATAAAAAGTTTAAAAAAGAAAAGGAAAGTACCTACCTACTTTCAAATACCGTATCATTACCGTAACATTTTTACGATGTTTTAAAAGTACTTTTGTAAATCATCGCGTCATTCCTCAGACGAAATGTTTTCACAGTAGGTGGTAGCTTTCGGCTTTTGAGTCGAGTTATTAATATTAATTTTTTAATAACGAATACAGGACTCATATTTTTAACCGACTTCTGTAAGTAAAGGAGGTTTTCAATTCGTGTGTATTTTTTTAAGTTAGCTAATGTGCTCGCTATAAATATAGTTTGTATAATACCTACGAAGTAATAAAGAAATAAGGACTGTCGTTAAATTTAAATTGCATGTAATAATAACGTTTAGTTAATAATAATATAGTGGTATATTATTACATAAGCGTGTATGTGGACCGGGCCAAGGACGGCGTGGCGTGATGAAACTAAAGGCGGTGAAGCCACATTTTTATTATGAAATCGTAAATCACAAGTCTTTGGCGGAACCTTTTACTTTAAACGTTTTCTTTCAAATTTAAATACTTTTTTACGGTTATATGAAAATGTAATTACGACTTAAGCATTATTTGCCTATTATTTTCTAGAATTGTAGTGCTAGTGCGCTAATTTGTCAGTGTTTACTTTATAGATTTGAGTAAACAACCGTTAATACAGTTTCAGCTATTATTTTGAAATTTTCTAGTATAAATGTACTTTTGTTGGTATTATTATTGCATAGATTTAAGTTAAACTGTTTTTTAACATTTAAGTTTATTCCACGTATTTTAAAGCAATTTAAAATCACACATATTATTAATTTCAGATATATTAATTAATAATTATCTATTTATCAATTTAGTTTCTGTAGATAGAGTTCATATTTTGCGATACTACTTCGTCCGTTATATTCATGGTAAGAGAAGCCAATTAGTCTCATTAATTCGTAACAATACTGTAACATGACGTTATATATTTATATGTACACATAATACCTTATATAACAAGATCTTTGTCTGCTAGGGTAATTGTATCTTGTAATCAAAGGTATAAACCATGTTTTGTATATTAAAGTCATGTTAAAGTAGGTCTTCAAAAGTAAAATATCTTGCATCGCTCGACTTCGACGTTAACATTTAATATCGATTACATAATATAAATTGCATAACACTGCAGTGAGAGTTTCAATCTTAGATTGTACAATATACTTACTTCCGAATTGGAGCCGTCTCGAGTCTCGGCCATGCCTGAAGCTGCATTGGTTACAACACACGTAAATTGTTTCCATTCTTCCAGTCGCCACTTGATGGTAGACTCGCGTGGCCGCGCATTAAATTCGATTAAATTAATAAACATCGATATTTAAAAACAAAATGTCATAAGTGACCTTATCGCTTTCAATCATAGACTGAATTAAAAAAATAAATTCAAACATGGAAGTAAAGAAGATGGATACCACTAGTGATGTGATAAGGAAGCCAAATTACATGCTCATGTCCTTGCAGAGGATACTTGTGTTGTTTGTAATAATGGCCAGTGTGATTGTTGTTGTTTACTATACCCCGATGCCAGGTACTTTACGCATGTCTATATTTATAAAACTTGTTTTTTAAAGAGCGGAATTATTATATTTGTCCTTTTCATTATTACCTTTTATAGGTTTTTAATGTTATATGATTTTTTCCTATGAAGTTTTAATATTGATATTAATGTATCTTTTCATGTTTTAAATTGAACATTAAATACAACTCTATCTATATCAATTGCTATTAAATATTTTTGCAATAGATGATGATAAACTATTATTTTACTTACTTTTATATTTTCATTACATGCCTACCAGTTATCTTTTTGAACGTTCCCTTTATTGCCGCTTAAAATTCGTGACATTTTAAAAGAAAGATTCTGTTAGTATTAGAAGTTACAGTAAAACATAAACTTTATTTAAGAATTTTACTATGTAATCTAAATAACTCCATCCGTTTTATATTATTTTTAAATTACTTCAATAGTGTGGGTCACAAGTGTATGAACAGTTTGATGTAGAAAAATAAAAGTTAGTTAATTATAATAATTACCGAGCAACCAATGTAAGACATCTAATTTATATGTAAATATACATGTATAATAAATAATAACAATTAAACCGTAGCAAAAGTCTTTCATATTATTTTTCTTATTTCTTAAAAGTAAGTTTTTATAATTATTTATGGTATATAAGATTGTAATAAAACTTTTTGTTACGTTAAGTCAATACAGTTAAAATAAAGCTTCTATTTATCCATTACTCTCTATGTTTATTATGTTTCACTTAATATGGGTAGCCGTTATTCTTTATTATTAAGTTTTACGACTGTTGACTTCTATTTATTATTATTGAACAAGCCAACCAACCACTTGGTTTGTGGCAAATGGAAGTTTATTGTGTTAGTGGCTTTATAGTTAGATTTTAACCGTAAATTTTAATGTACTTATACTTTCGACAATTAAGTTAACAGTTAATATTTAATTAGCTTGTTATTTTGTAAGCTTAATATTATATTCTTATTATGATAGAAGAGAAATTATTATTATTAATAATTGACTGAAATGGCTGAACTCTATCTCTTCGATCGATTTTTCGGTTGTTACAAACCACCGAAAAATTATGGGGCGTGACGTATTAAAATGAATAATTACAAGCGAATTCTCAGTCTGATAAAGCAAAAGCAAAAAAGACAGGAATCGATTTAAAAAAAATAACTTAAAATTTATGTAACTTTTATGTTGTTACAGAGGAATACTTCGAAAACTGTGATCGTCAATGTCATGAATTAGATTGGCCCATGATTTGCCGAGTAAAGCTGGTTATCGAAGTGTACAAAACCTATAGCAAGTAAGTACTTTTGTATATCCTAACCAAATAGAAAAATATCGCTTATATTTTTGCAGTTTCTAATATTTTTACAAATAACGAAATATGTGCATTTCACCTATAAGATTAAAGATAAATAAAATGCATTTGCTAGTGTCATTATGCTGATAATCGATTAAATTAATAATTAAAAAGTGAAAGTTTCGATCGTTTAATAGTTCAAGATTGAAACGTTGGAGTTAGTGTTTGTTAAAAATGGACCTATGGACATTGAAGTTTAAATTATTTCAAGCAATTAGCTTCACCCTGTATACACCCCGCATACAGCAGCGTAGGCAGAGGGAACCTAGTGTTAAGACACTCTATTCTCCACTTTCCCCCTTATTTTTAGAGGCATTGCTTGTTGAATTCTCACGCAGAACTCAACCCCGGGCAAAAGATATTTCAAAACATTTTATTGGATTTTAATATTTTTTCGTAGATCCTGCAACAACTGTGCAGAAGATGGCAGCGACTGCCCGCCTATGTGTATAACAGCAGATGGTCGTGAACGAGGAGTTTTATCGGCAAATAGGCAATTACCGGCACCGGCCTTCCATGTCTGCCAAAATGATATTCTTGTCGTTGACGTCGTCCACCGTGCGCCTGCGCATGCCCTTTCAATACACTGGCGCGGTCAACCGCAAAAAGAGACGCCTTTTATGGATGGAGCTCCAATGCTAACACAGTGTCCTCAACCTGCATACACGACTTTCCAGTACAAATTCCGCGCTTCCGCTGTAGGAACTCATATGTACCACGCTCATTCTGCTGCAGATGCTGCAGACGGGCTTGCTGGAGCGTTTATAGTTCGTCAGTCACCTAGACTTGACCCACTACGAAGTTTATATGATATGGATGATACAGAACATACAATATTTATTGCGGAATGGGGCCACTCTATGGGTCCACTAGCTGGAGTGACATCAAAAATACCTAACGCCGAGTCGCTTTTAATAAATGGCAAAGGAAACACGCAAGAATCGTTAGACACGCCTTTGACAAAATTTTTCGTGGAATATGGCAAAAGATACAGATTTAGATTGGCCTACGGCGGTGGTTTTAAAAGTTGCGCTGTAAATTTCTTTGTTGACCAACATCCACTTAAATTGGTCGCATTGGACGGGCATAGAATACAAACAGAAACCATCAGTTCAATAACTCTAGGAAGAGGTGAACGCGCCGATTTCATTTTGGATGCCAAAAGAACTGTTGGCGTGTACAAAATAAAAGTAATAGCTGATAAAAATTGTCAAGAGAATTTAGAAGGTGAAGCGGAACTGATATATAAAAACCAGGAGCAAAAAGTTCTGGTGAAAAACGAGGACAGTGATAGTACGGTAGTGAGGCGTGAGTTTACAACAGTAATTAGTGACGAATGTGTTAGTGATGGAGTGTTGTGTTTGAATGAGGTGCGTTCAGCTGATAAATTGCCAGCGGAATTGGTCGCCACTATTGATGAAACTATCTATGTGCCATTCAATTACTCTACGCGACGAATTTCAGCAAAGCGTCTCGGTGAGTTTGTTTAATTTTGTTTTTAAACGTAAATAGATTTTTTTATTTGAATGATATGAAAAAAAATGTTTTCGTAAAAAGATAATCATTTTGTTTTGTAGATTTTGTTATATATTTCTTAGTTATTTTTGGAACTGCATAAGTTAATTCTCTCACTAGTAGTACCTACTACTACTACTTCTACTAGAAGAGAGCTTAAAAGTAATCTTATAATCAAACTCGTTTAAAACCGATTCGGTTTTGAAAGTCAATTTAAATAAACGGATTTACGTTCGCTGTCAATGTAAAAAAAGTTGTAATTATAATTTTATTCTAATATCCTCTAATCGTGTAATGTAACATAACGTATAATTACATACGAAATTTCTATTAAATACATATATAACATACGAAAAATAAAATATGAAAATAAATTTTATATTAAATATTTAGAGATTAATAGACACTTTTTGATTTATAAATATCACACATGCTACGTTACTGTAATATAGATAGGAGTATAGTAGTCCTAAGATCCTAATGTACTATCTAAAGTACCTACTTTTTTTGTATCGAAATTGCTTATTTTATCAGACCCAAACTTACCACGTGAACTGATACTTTTTAACCGACTTCTGTAAGAAAAGGAGGTTATCAATACGACTGTTTATGTTTGTTACCTCATAACTTTTGACTGGGTTTGCCGATTTTGATATTTTTTTTATCTGAAAGGTGCAGCTTCCTGTAAGCCTGTTTGTTTTACTTGACACCGACTTCAAAATTATAGAATCTTTGATAAATTATTTTTCACTAAAAAGTGAAGAAGAAGTTCGTTTAAAGAAGTCGGTTTTTCTTTTTGTAAAAAATTAATTTATAATTTACTTAATTTAGAGCTAAAATTATACGTTTAACTACCTTATATTGGACTAGCAAGTATAATTAATTTTGTCATAGAAACTTTGTGATGGTGGAAGGTATGTTATTTAAACATACCTACATAGTATATTAACGATATATGTAGTGTTTGTATTATTCATAGCTTAATTCTAGTAAATTAATAAGTGAAATTATATTCTAAAATAAATACATATAAAGATACTCCTTTAGGAGTTTTCGAAATTTCATTACTAAGCGAGCTTTATAATTTATGTCAAATCTTGCGAAAGTACCTACATATAGCTTAATGCATTTTAAATGTAATTAATTTTCTATTAAAATGGGGAAGAACGGAATTTCTGTTAAATAAAAATCACTCTGTAGCCGTACGGGATATAGAAGGGTAGGCAGATTGAACCCGCTAAGACACTCTGTTCCCCACGTTTTGCTGAGTTGAGTGGTGGAATTCAACGACGGTCTTTAAAATATTATAACCATAGCCTCAATCTGTAAAATATTATAACCATATTAATCTTGGTAAGACAGGGCACAGTACTTGTATATTCACTCGGGCATGTAGTCGAACTAAATACTTTTTAATATTTCTATAGCACAAAATAGCTTTTTACATAACACCGAAACAGACGGATTTGGTGACATTTTTAAATAATTATATTTGTAAATTCGATCCGTAAATCTAGTTTATATAGATTTTTAAAAACTTATGTAACGGTTCTGACAATCATTAATAAGTAAATTTCTAAGTGATTATGTAACTTTGTTCAAAATTTTTACATAATCTGTATTATCTAAGTGTGCTAGCGTAGCGTAAATGGATTGTATCTATCTAAAGAAATAGTTAAGTGTTCAAATCAACAGTGTCAGTATCAGTTCCCCACTTTCCGCCGAATGTGTGTTGAGTGGCGGAACTCAACGCCGTGCCTTGCCAACCACCGTGATTACAATGACATGCTTGTGCCACTGTGCTGTGACGGCTAAAGAGACAAACATAATTTATTATTGCTTAGAAGATCATGTTTGCAAAGTAAAATGAAAAAGTTGGTACTTAAATAAAGAGTTATTCTTTAATAATGTCAAGGTTTTAACTGGTATAAAATAACAATAAAAACACTAACACATGAATTCGAGTTTAGTTTTGATAACTTCCACTACGAATGGCGGCGCCAATTTAAAGAAATACATAACAATACCAATAAAAAACGTTTTAATTAAATTGTTAAGCTTAGAATGAATGTTATCCTAATTTCAAATCTATGTTAAATTAGTTATTTACATGCAATATACATACATAAGCCGAATATTATGGTAAATTAAAGCGTGAAGAAAGTAAAGTAATCAGAAGCGAGCTATTCACGTGCGCCGTAACCGCAAATAATGATGTCTGATTGCCGTGGACTGTAATAGTTTTGCTCAATCTCTGTTTTTGTTTTGCAATTTCTAGAAATATATATAAATATATATGATATAAAACTGCAATAGAGAGTTAAAAAAGTAAATCACTCAATTAAATATTTATAATAATAATAGCTAACCTAAGTTTTTTTATATCTTATTTACTCAAAATCAAAAAAAGAAATGTTATAACCAATATAATCTGTTTCCGAAAATTAATAACACAGTTTCAAATGTACTAAAAAAACAATGCATTGGAAGCAAAATAAAAAAATAAATATTATTAATAATTACGTAGGTAATTATGTTTACTAGAAATAAGCCTATTTCTAATAATATAATAAACAGTTATAATAAAAATAAAATATGTATAACGGTGACCACGATCAGATTAGAAGAGATCTATCTGTCCCTTATAAATATGGATTAATGTTAATGAGGTCGAGAGCGTTTAATGCACATGTTGTATTTAGACGAAATCCTATTTAGTAAAGGGACTAAAATTATGTCCAAAACGACTGAGAACATAATTAGTTTCTCATAAAATATGCGAAGTATTATAAATACGAAGAATTTGCTTACAAAAACATAATGCATTTACTGGTAAATCAATAATTGTTATTTCAACTTAACAGAAATAGCATAGGCATAAGGATGTGACTCTATCGTCACTGTCACCAAGGCAATAGTCCAGAGTTGAGTTTCGCTACTCAACAGGCAATGCCTCGACAAATTCAGCGAAAAGTGAAAAACGGATTGTTACCTCTAGGTTCTCTCTGCCTATATTGCCATATATTGGATTCAGCGTGTTTGTTTCTTTTTTTTAAGTAAAAATAATTGATATTTCATAAAGTGAACAGTGACATTGATGTTAGATGAGATCTTAGTAGGTAGTACAATATGGTGGATGAGTTGTGGGCATCTTAAAGTTAGACTAACTTAAGAAGCTGGACTTTAGCGCATCGTTCAATCGGGAGGAAAACGATGGAAAGTAAGAAAAACCCTAAAATATAATATGCGTAGCCATCTACAACTAATTTCAGGGCAGCCAGGCCAGGCCAGGATTCCATTCAGCCAGTATACCCGTAAAAGGATTTCCTTATAATAAAAAAGGCCCAGTAGTGAACGACATTGTACCTAAAAACCTTGCATTCTACGAGAAAGGCAATCCAATTGCAACAAAATGGCTTCGATATTATTATAACTTCTGTAAAAGTAATAAACATTTAAGTTATTTATTTAAAATATTGAAGTTACTTATTTTTTTTTATCACATTCACTTTATGTAATTATTTCCTTTATTTATTTAAATTTAAAAATGTATTTATTATTTAATACTAACTTTTTTTTAATAGTTTATCAGATTAATTGACCTCCTTATAATATAAAATGTAATTAGCTTTCACTTACGGTTACACTTTAAGCGATATTATATAAAGTCTAATAGAGACATCTTATGTTCCTCAATATTGTAGTTATATAAGTTAAATATACTGCTATACATTAATTATTTCATTTTAATATAAAAAAATAGAAATATAAAAATTTTGTGGATTTTTCTACGGATCCATTAAAATTGGCGTATTTGTTACTGATGACTTTATTTTCTTATACGCTATTTTATTCATTAGTAGTTTATACATACATCTAATAAAATTGTACCGATGGCCGTCCGTATATGGGAGATTTAAGAGAAACTCTATTACTGAGGCCATGTATTAATATAATAAAACCCAAAACAATTATGATTTTTAAAATGTTTCGTCTGTTTGTCGGTGCAAAAGCGCGCGCTAATCTTAGAAAAGGCCTAAACGATTTAAATGAGGCACAACGGAAAAAATAATAAATAGGCATTCCAATTATTATTATCAGAAAATATTATTTACACTAATATAATAATAAATATAATGCAACAAAACCTTGCCACAGGTATGATTACGAGTCTACAAATTAATTATTACAATTAATGACGTTCACACTATTAATAATTAATTAACAGTCACCCGGTAGCACTGTATCTACGTCAAAAACAATATATTGTATGTAAATTAAGCAATTGTTATGCGCATTTATTAATTGAAGATAATATTTAATGTTTACTTATAGATTTAAATGAAAATAACGTAATTACATAATGTGAATGGAAAGATAATTAACGTAAATGGAAATATTTAATTATAGCCGCCGATTTCGTTATTTAATTTTATTGAATATTAATTAATTAATAATATAATTATAATAAAATATAAAAGTATATAACGATCGCCATAACAGGGTAATATATACACATTTTCAAAATTAAAAAACATTGTTTTAAGTTCTATTACAATGATAAATACCCTCAATGGTATGGATTTTCTTATACACCTTCAAGGTATAGGCTGCGACCAGATATCAGCTTCACGCTATATCCCGCACATATCAGGTTAGGCAGATAGAGAGACCTAGTGGTATGACACTCCGTTTCCCACCTTCTCCCGAATTCTGGAGGCTTTGTTGTTGAGTCTGCGACCAGTTACAATTTCATATCAGTATAGATTAACAGATAAACAATTATATTATTATTAGAAAAAGGTACATAAAAAAGTGATTTCGATAATACCGACCCGATTTATTAAGCAATGGATTAGCAATAAGCCTTCATGAATATTTTATATCGCCGTTAGTCGAATGGGAGTGAACAGGAAAGAAATTACAGAGTGCCGGTGGGTACCTACTGGGTATCGACCCGTGTTACCTGGCACCTTGAAATTTTGCAACTAGGCAAATGTTTTAGGAAAGTCGATAAATAATTTTACAACTTGAACGTCCAGTAAATTTCAGTTTAGTATATATTTGTGATATGTGAAAATATATTAGCCAGCTAAGTGAGCGTGTCTTGCTGTGTTACTAGTTGAGGAATATAACAAAATTTATATTATTTCCTTAAATTTCGTATCATTCGTTTGAGTTTGTTTTGTACCTATAGTAAACGTTCTGCTTGTAGTATTTTTTTTAAATCGGCCTAGTTGTTGGACGTGAGGCCGTCGTGGCTCAGTGGCAGAAGCGTTTGACTGTAAACGCGACGATTGTGGGTTCGATTCCACTCGGAGATGAAGTGTTAATTATTAATGTTTTCATTTTTTCGCTCTGGTAACAAGGCATATCGCGGCGTTATGTTTCACTTCTCAACACAAAATAAAATTCTGTGGAAAGTGGGGAAGAGAGAGTATTAACTCTAGGTCCCCTCTACCTACCCTGCTATATACGGTTTACAGCGTGAAGCTGAAAAAAAAGCTGTAACAGCCAACATACCTGATAATTTAAAAACTTTTGCATCGGCAAAGAGAAAAGTTGTGTTAGTTATTCTAAAGTGACGCTTTATTACGGCAGAGTTAAGCGCCTTTGTCTGTGTGGAACGCTTTACCGGCAAAAGTTAGAAATTTTAAACTAATTCGATAAACCACAAATCCTCGAACTAGAAAATCAATACGAAGGATTATACGTGAGTCTCGAGACGACTTAATAGGGAAATTACAAACTTTATCTCCTGAGAAACATTAAAAAAATTACAACCCCATTGTAGTAACAAGATAAAAACATAATTAAGTACATAAGGTTCAGAAATATTACAATAATAAAAAATGATAAAGGAATATTTGTTTTTAATTAATTTCCGTATCCCAAATATGATTATATAAAATACTAGCTGTACCCTGCGCGCGTTGCTATGTACTATACCATTTAAAAAAATATCAGGATATGGTCTTTAACATAAACTTTATTAGAATACGAAAGCAATTCAAATCAGTACTTAAGCAAATAATTGAGTAGAATAAGCGGGCGAAGCCGCAATCGCAATATCACTCATCAATACAGAAAGAAAAAATATTTATTATAATCCTCCAAAGTTCTGATACACATTTGGTGGCACCGTGAAACCTAATATTTCCAAAAGCTTTAAGTTTGTCTTGGTTAAAGTTAAAATTGCGATTTACGCTTCAAAGTAAAACATGTATGAGGGTACCCACGTACTCGTATATAGGTACCAACAAATGTACGTACACTTACTTATAAAACTTTTAAGCTCATAGTAACGCGTCGAGTATTCCTATATCATTTACCCAGTTGCGAGAGTGCTCGTAAACTATAATTAGTGTCTTTGGGTACATTATTGAATGTAGTATTCTTATTTTATATACTCTGTGAAAGCGTAGCGTTAGAAAAATCCAATTTATGATAATATTTACAGTATTTATCGATTTATCAAAATATCTGTAGTTTGATAAATATATATGTATATCAATTTGAAAGAGATATTCTAAATCATTCTTTCTTTATTTTATATTCCCATTTGATTGCATTTTTTTCGCTTTGGTGTCAAGGCAAAAAGCAGCGTTGAGTTCCGCCACTCAACACGTAGTGCCTCCAGAATTTAGCAAAAAGTGGGGAGTGGAGTTAATTAACACTAGGCTCCCTCCGCCTACCCTGCTGTATGCGGGATATAGTTAGCAAAAATATATACGTATACTATTAAAAATATACTTCATATACGCCTCATCTGTTAAGGCGTGAAATACGAGGTAATATTAGTTTTATGTTTCAAGTAACGTATTGCAGCAGTTCGTACGCCATTTGCTGAGTTGTGCAAGTGCTCGTAAACACTAATTATCCCCAGCTGACTGTGGCTCTTGAAATACTGTGCTTATATGAATATTATATTGTTATATAGAAATACTAGAGGACGCGCGCAGCTTCGCTTGCGTATTTAGGGGTGAATTCTAATAACCCATGAAGCATGTGTTCGATTAAATATTTTTAAGAGTCTAAATTTCAAATTTTATAAAAATCGGTTGCGATTTAAAGATTTTTCCATACAAACTTTCAACCCCTTATTTGTACCCTTAGGGGGTGAATTCTAGAAAACCATGAAACACATGTNAAAAATAAATAAATAAATAAACCTACACAAAGATAGATACATATATACATAAATAAATACATACATACATATATATAAATACATACAAACTTACATACATTCATACATATACACTTATAAATTATGTTCTAACAATATGTTATACGTGGTAATGTTTCGTCTAAACCATTTTCTGTATTTCTTTGTTATTAACTATGTTAGCTTATATGTTATGGTTTTTTTTAAAAAAGTAGAGCTTTAAAATAATATTAAACATTTTTTTATCGAGAATATTAACATTAAATTATTCCTATATATTGTTGCATAAACTAAACGTACATTTAATATACCTAAGCATATACATTACATAGTTTAATGTTTTTTTGCACAGAGAGCTGGGGTCAAACAGATGGACATCGCTTCACGTATCCGGCGTCACCACTGCTAACTCAAACTGCTGATGTAGCTCCAGAGGCAATATGCCCTGACGGGCCTGGGGATGGAGAGGAATGCGTTCACGTCAAGCACATCCCACTGCACTCTACTGTCGAGTTAATAATGTTTGATCAAGGTAAAAATATTTTATTGTATTTATACATATTAGTATTTATAAAATGTCATTTTATTCTTTCTTCAGATTAGAGTTTATAAATAAAAATATTCTTATATTCCAATTTATTCATTAGCTCATATATAGAACCCGTAATTTTTGCTTGTAGAAAAATTTCAACAAACGTATTGATTTAAATAGGGTAACAAACAATAGAGTCTTCTACCGTAATTAAAATTATATTTATTCATAAAATATACTTTTCCACTTAATTGTTTTCATGTAAAATTATGAAAAAACAGCTAAATACAGTACAAATACGGTTCGTTGAACAATATTGTTTTAAAATCCTGGGAAACAGCGAAGCGAGCAAACACTAAGTGTAAATGCTAAATACTTATCACTCTAATTTACCGCGGACTTATGTTTGTTTGAAGCAAACATGGCTTACAAAATGTTAGCCTGAGCCTTATGTGGGAATACCCTCGATAATTTCCACAGGCACTGGACAGCGCTAGGGATTATACCCTGTAATATATTAATACCTTAGTAATTGTATAGTTCTCTACGATTGTGGATCAAAGGAAGTGCTAATGCCTTTATAATCTGTATAAATACAGTATTTTAGTTGGAAAATTGTGTTTGAGAATAAGCGGTTATTGTAATTTTTTTTTTAAAGTAACATTTTTAATTTATAATATAATTGATTTGGTTCTGAGTAAAATAGTAGATTTTTATTGTGAGGAAACCCTTTTAAGGGAACGCCGACCGCTTCGAGTGGATTATATGGGACTTGCGGACTGGCAGATCTAGGCTGTTAGTAATACCCCAGAAGATACTACGTTACCCATTTTTCGACGACTTCTGGAGGCATTGCGTGTTGAGTGGCGCTACTCCACGCAGCGATTTGCCTGGACATCAGAGCGAAGAAAGGAACATATTAAATATTTCATTTCCTCGAGTGGGAATTGAACCCACAACCTGTCGCATTTACATTCACACTGTGCCTGGTCCCACTATAGTTATTATTCTATGCGTGGAAATAATGATAATATAATAAAGTTATTTATATTATTCTAATAGTTTCGAAATCGACTATAAATGCTATACTGTCAAATTGACAAATCACACCATGGTTACATCACAAGTCTGAGAAGTTCTTCGAAAATTTGCTTCACAAATCGCTTTATTTGTCCGAATCAAATAGAAGCGTATCTCGCACATGAATATAGTAAATAATAACAGCCAACAAACTCTATCGATGTTTGTCCTTTGGCAACTTTTGCTCGTCTGTTAATTTCTATATATCAATTTCCAATATTTATTTAAATCATATAAAGTTTACAAGTTGATTATTTAAATAAGTTTATAATAAAAAAAGTGAAATGGTATTCGGGTTGGCTAGCTTAGGTTGGCTAGCTTTACTGTTAATTCGTTTTCTAGTCACTGACAATATCTTGGGGAAAGGAAAACATTGAGAACGTAAATAATAAAATTTCTTTCCGTTATACTTATTGACTTTTGTCTATAAAAATAACGAAATACTGCTTTGGTCCGATTATGTGTGGCATTTTATGTGGATCGTCCGTAACACTTGCCACTTGTTTGTCGAAAGGAGAAGATGTAGTGATGTTTCACTAGCTTCCATTGTCACTAGCATTGATTCACAAACAACTTATGTAATACTTTTAAGTATGATCATCGGAAATACGATTGTGTAGCTTAGCAAGTTAAGTGTAAGCGCTTACTAAGTTAAATTCTATAAAATGGCATAAGTGTTGAACAAAACAAATAAGAATGCACTTTCCCGATGGACGTTTCTTTAAGAACTAAGCTTAAAAGGTTTTGACTTTCCTTGTTGGAAAGCTAGAAACTGTATAGCACGAGTCGGAGGATATAGTCTGTGACAATATTTACATATTTTATACAATACCGAGATGAGGTGAAGCTTGTATAGGAAATGACTGATGTGTGTATTGGTGATGAGTATCCGGTATCTTTTAGGTCGCCTGTGCCTTAAAAGGTTTGTGTGAATTAAGTTTAATATAAATTTTAAAATAGGATTTTAATATCAACTTCTTTTTACATATATTAAAAAATATTATGAAAGTCAAATTATGTGAGAAAACACATCTTCTAGATATTATTGCTGTAGTTCAAAACGATCGGTGGCTGGCTTCCTAGCTTCTGTACGATTCATTCTTGTATAGACTTGTTTATTTTCTTTTAAATAAAGTAATTCAATTATTATAAATAATACATCAATAGGCAATGTTAATATACTATATGTCAGAATGGATTCAAATCCTCAACGCATTACTAAAATTATAACCAGACCACTATATTTTATTGCGTGCTGCAATAATTAGGAACGCCATGATCGATCTCTATAAATTATAAGCTTTCGATTCTTAATATTTATAACTAGAGAACTGAACTAATATCAAATATAAGAAATTAATTTTATAATACCAACCGTTAGCGTTGTATTTTTAAATTTAATATATAGAGAACGAAGACGAGCTTATTTTAATTTATTGCGATTATACTTTCAAAATGCGAATTTGACCTACTTGTTTCGTATATTTAAATATTTTTTTGCAATCTTCATTT
Source organism: Heliconius nattereri (assembly GCA_013403645.1). NCBI lineage: Eukaryota > Metazoa > Arthropoda > Insecta > Lepidoptera > Nymphalidae > Heliconius > Heliconius nattereri. The sequence goes on from JAAIXI010000237.1 coordinate 2,955,088, forward strand.
TGACCACGAATTTTAGCACTGGGTTTATCTAAATGACATTATATATCCACACATTCAAAGTAAATTTAAATATTAAAGAAATTTTATATAATAAAATATAACAAAAAGATATTTCCTAATGGAATATAGAAATTTATTATACATTTGTAAGTATTTGTGTTTGCACAAACACTTCGACTTACACAACGGTTATTTCATTTTGCATTTTGACGAGTGGTATGACAGGCGCTCGTGAGCGTTAGTTGCTTTCTCAAGAAACCTTTTGGTTGCATTATTCATGTACAATTCACGAGATTAGGTGCTTCGGGCTGTGCTGATAACCTGTTGATTATACCTCTCTCTTGGAACTAGGTTATAAAAAGTTTTAAATTAATATTTTTTTTATGTAGCTATGATGTAGGTAGATATTTTAAATGTAGAGCATATTTATAAGTGTAAAAAAAAACATAAAACAAATCTCCGCGGCTTTGAGTTCTGCCACTCAACACGTAATGCCCCTAGAATTCGGCAGAAAGTGAGGAACGGAGTATCTTAACACTAGGTTCCCTCCATCTACTCTGCTGTGTGCGGGATACAGCGTGAAGGTGATTTATTTTCATTTAAAATCTGTTTATTTAACTAATTCTTCAAATATACTTGGTACCTACCATTACATTACATTACTTACGAGTATACTGCCTACAATATACTCGTAAGTGACAGTACATAATGTAAAAACTTTGTGATAGATTTTAACTGAAAGAACTCTACAAAAATCTTATTAGTACTATTAATTTTGTACCAAGTTTCCGTAAAACTAAAAACGTTGCAGAAAATTGCTCAACATAAAGGATTTCAGCAGGAACTTAATTGCGCGCTATTTTCACTACACTTAGCCTTTACACATACAAGATATACATTTTAGTAGAAGCTTAAATAGTATAGCATCTTGAAAATTGGTAGTCTCGTATTATATGCTTTCTAACAGTTCTTTGTTTAATATACTCGTAGTATACGATATTCGCTATCACATTTAAATAGCGCGCAGGGGCTCATTCGTGCGTCTGTTACCGCCGTTGTAGGTTCGATATAGTAATTATTTATTAATATATTCTTTTCTTCACTACTTCTGTACCAGATACAGAATGCCTGGAAAAATTCGCTGGAATGTGGGGAAGGTGAAATACCCTTTAATACATTCCACACAGTGTTAGATGGGGTGTAAGAAATTTAGATTTTCATGTAAAAACATACGAGTTGTATGCTTTGTAAACTAAGGTAAAATTACAAAAGTGAAGAGCGACGTCGGAAATATAATTGTTTCTCATAATAGGTATTAGGTGTCCGTGAAACTGAACACCTGTATATTTATTATATTACAATTTACTTCCCAACTTTCTATGAAAGGTGTTATTATATTATCATACTATAATTTCACATGTCAACATGTCTACACTTCTACTTATTACACTTGTTATATAAATTATAAATTTTGTTTGTTCGTAAATAAGTTGTGGGTTCAACTTCTCAACACTTCTATAGTAAAAAAGACTTTTGTAGTAATAAATGGCTTAGTCGGTCAGAGTTCTTGGACGGTTTCCTAAGAGGCGCGGGTTCAAAAACACGCTGCGTTCAAATTTTTATACGTTTTCTTAACAAGTAGTAATAAAGAGGTTTTATATTTTTAGGTGCGATTCACACTTCCGTAGCTTACGCGTAATTACGTTCTTGTCATTTCTATGTTACACTATAAACTTTGACAAATTGTGTCTAATAAAACGATCAAGTAATTTACATATACGAGTACATCATTAAAATATATGATACTCATAAAGAAACATAATCTGTGGAGGAAACTACATCCGCCAACTGGTATGTTTGCGTCATATTGTAGGTATCTATTATACATTTTTTAAATATTTTACCTTCTCATACGGGAATAATCTGGTAAACCTAAACTATAATTGTTTTATATTATTGGAAATATTTGTAGTATTTATAAATATAAAAATTGTTATAAAATTTAAAAAAAAATTTGGACCATAATATCTTCTTGTAGGTTCTATTTAACAGATTGAATTTATTAACTTTAAATTCAAATTTCTTATGAAATAACCGTTACAAGTTTTGCAAAAACAAAAAATTAAAACTGAATCAGGTTAAAAATAACAGAGCATATATCACTAATCTTAAAAAATATAATGTCATTAGTATTTAATGTCAAATATAACTAACATTCAATTATATTATTGGTTTATTCCATTGGATTAATAGATTTGTTACTAAAATTAATTCAAAGTTTATTTCATTATTTTTTGAATTTATGTTTTTATTTTCTACTCTTTCCAATTCGATATTAACTCATAATCATAGTATTAAGGTTGAGATTGATATCTGAAAGGTTAAATGGATAAAAGACATAAATTTTGAATTCTTTCTAAAAGTTAATTAATTTGAATTAAAAAATAAGCAATGAAGTCAATAAATACTTTAAGCATTTAATATTTGAATACAAAACATATTTCCTGTTTGGGATTTGAAGTAGCAACTATTGTGGTCAGTTTAAAACTTTGTCACTGAGCATTCAATTCGTTAATATTAATTATTATCATATAAAGACAAATATATAAATGGGAAAATTAATTATATCGTTATTAATGGGTTAAGTATATTACAGAAATGGTGATATATATTACATGAAATACCATTTTAATTTCCACCTAAATTTTTAAACGACTTCCACTTTCGGTTCCTCATTAATAAGAATATTAGACATGTCAATTTACATATTTAAAATATTAGTTTAAGTGTTTTAAAACTCGACCATGCATTGATTTTAATGTAATAAGTTCAAATTTAACTTGTATATTCAACAGCTTCTACTAAAATAAGAATTTGGGTGTATTGTATCTGTACTAATATAATAAAGCTGAATAGTATGTTAGGTTGAACGCGTTAATCTCAGAAACTATTAGTTCGAATTGTAAAGCACGTTTTGTGTTGGATATTGCATTTATTGAAGAATGGTATATGATATAGATTCTTCAGTACGACGCTTTTAATGAGTCGTGGTTAATACTCTAATAGAAACTAGATGTTTACAAAAACTTAATACTAAGTCAACAAATCTCTCACAATACAAATGATTATTGCAACATAAAATTCTCATAGCATCTTATTATTTCGTGTATTTTAATACATCTTAAGAAAGTAGGTTCAGTGTAACAAGACAATTTAGTTTCACTTGTGAAAATTAAATAGTGTGATATGCAAGTCTTGTCTAGAGATAATAGTAATTTTGTTCTCTAGCAATTACATTTAATTTAAATACTACGTAACTGCCGCTATTTTGTACTACATACGGCTGTTGTGTGATATGTTATTTGAATGTAAGCACGACGGCTATTGGTTCGATTGACAGTGAATTCAGAGTGCATGAAATTAAAAAAATATATATATTATCGTTTCCGAGCTCTGGTTACAAAACAAAGCTCAGCGCTGAGTTCCGCCACTCATCAGTTAATGCCTCGAAAAATTTAGCGGAATGTATAAGAACAGAGTGTTTAACATTAGGGTTCCCTCTGTTTACCCCGCCATGAGCGGGATACAGCATGAATTTATAAAAAAATAATAACTGTAAACTTGTAAAATTAACCTGGTAGAATGTAGATGACATTTATGTACAAATATGTAGTTTACATTTAAAGTTTTTTTAAATATTTTGTTAGATTACTAAGCCTAATTTTTAATTTCAGGAGGCGAATCTGATCATATATTCCATCTCCACGGCTACAGCTTCTATGTGACTGGGGTACGACATTTCAATACCAGTTTTGACAAGGAAGTCATCAAACAAATGAACAACGAGGGAACCTTATTCCCTAATAAGAACATTATAGATCCAATTGAAAAAGATACAATAGTTATACCAAAATTTGGTGTGGCATCTCTAAGATTTAAGGCAGATAACCCAGGATTTTGGATGATGAGGGATGAGAAGTCGGCACATTGGACAAGAGGATTGGATTTTGTTTTAAAAGTTGGTGACCAGAGGAACTTTGTGCAAGCACCGTCGGATTTCCCTAAATGTGGTTCCTACGTCGGACCCGAATATTTCTTGATATAATCAAGACTGATAACTTTATTATTACACCCGGGATGTGTTTGTAACTCGCATGTACAATAATTACACTGGTAGCCCTGCAAAAGTTGATTCATATAGCTCTCTCATACAAATAATATTTAGAATCAATTTAAAATAAGAATATTATACATGAGGCTCAACGGTTGTGGGTTCCGAATCTCACTTGGGGGAATGGATTATTATTTATTATTATTTTCATTTCTCTGCTCTGGTACCAAGGCAACGCAGTATTAAGTACCGCTCGCTACTCAACATAAAATGCCTTGAAAGTTCGGTGGAAAGTGGGGAACAAAGTGTCTTAACACTAGGTTCCCTCTGCCTATCCTATTATATGCCTGTTAAAATTACCTTCCTGACTAGCAACTAGGATGCAGCTTACAAACATGTATTTCGGGCTTTATTATAAGTTAATTATTTATTCTAATGTGATATTATTTTAATTCCAACCAAGCGAAGATCGTCTTATCAAATTTTAGTTTCTAGATCTAGAGACTAAAACTAAATTTGACGGGATTTCTTATTTTTTATATGTTAATATTATATTATACTTAATGTTCTAAGTGACCTTATATTATTAATAAATAAATTTACAAACTAAAAGAAACATTATTACTTACCCATTATTACTATATAAGCTTATCGTTAGTATATTTAAATGTCGCATGTTTACAACGGATACAGATATTTAAGTCTGTTGCTTTGTTTCTTTGTGAGCGTTAAATAGAGATGTGAGAATTTATTACTGTGCCTCGCCGTTTACTCGGTAAAGGATTTTGCTTGAATGTGTTCGAGTTATTTTATTTGTTTTATTATGAACATATTGTTTGTTGTAAGATAATATGTGTGCGTGGCGCGGATTGTGGGTTCGATTCCCATTCGAGGAAATCAAATGTTTAATATTTTCATTTCTTCGCTTCTGTGTAAAGACAAAACGCGTAATGTGTCTAGAATACGGTTCTGTTAAATTGAATACGTTCTTCAAACATTTTTTATTCACAGTCAATTTACTATATATCTTACATCTAAGTAAATAATATTTCAAATTAATATAAATCTTGCCAAAACTAATATTTCTTTTGTATAGAAACGCATACGATCGTCAGCTCAGAAATAAAAATAAAATATTCACATGTACTCGTATGTACATACAACATCGATAAGTAAGTTACTCAATTTTTCTTTAGAAATCAAATAAGACAAGTAAATGTATTGTAATGTAATGTTATGCTCAATATGTCAAATAACTAATGTAAATATACTTATTTTGAAATAGCTTTTATTTCTCCAGCTCCGAACGAAATTGAATATAACTTGTCCCTTTTCAATAAGGAATATGTTTTTATAGTGTCTGTCATGTTATATAGGATGTAATAGTTATGTTTTTTTTATATTGTAGTTACTTAGTTTTATCAAGCCTTTTTATTTAATTTAATTTTATTTTACCCAGTCAATAGCGGGTATCACTAGCTCAAGATGGAGAGATATCAGAAAAGGCGTAACGTAGGTAAGTGTATACCTTCTGAGCATCAGTAGATTGGGTTTTAATTTAATAAGGAATTTATTGTTACGACTCCGTTCTCCACTTTCTACCGAATTTTACTAGACATTGCGCGTTGTGTGGTGGAACTCAACGCTGCGTTTTTCCTCTACACCTCAGCAATGAAATGGAAATAGAAATTTAAATAAATATTTCATTTCCTCGAGTGGGGATCGAACCCACGACCAGTCGCGTTTACAGTCACACACTTGTGCCCCTGCGCCTCGTCTAGCCTAATACATGGATTTTAATTTACTAAATGAATAAACATTGTTTTAAAACAATGTTTTAGGTTATAAAATAAATTAATCCAATATACACTTTTATTACTCTTTTAAAATCTAGATGTCCATCACTTCTTTATGAAGCGTACATTATTAACGTAATTTTTTATTTATTTTTCTCTAAATTTGGCATATACATTTGGCGAGTAAATGCTCTAGATAACTGGAGAACTTTTTGCGTGATTAGAAAACGTAAAACCTTTCACGCTTAGGTAAGATTAAGATAAAATAGGATTAGAGATTACCTTTAGATCTAAAGTAAGATGAAATCTCAATAAGTTTTTCCGCCTCTGATGTGAAAGATAAAAACCAAGTAGAAGATCTAAAAACAAAATATCATAAAAGAAAATGTTCTAAATTTTCTATTTAAAAATGGGCGAACTAAATTATCTTAACAATAGATTTAATGTATTGGTCCTCGGGGCACGGTAATACAGCACCCTTAGGCCCCTTACACAGAGATTTATACCCCCGGAATACCTACAACTTGCTGTAATTCAAGCGGAATTTTCACCCGTTTTCATAATAGTAAATTGGCTTCATTTAAATGTAGGTTAGAAGATAACGGGAAATGAAATATTATACACATTATATTATATATTTTTTTCGGCTCCTCGCTGTATCGTAGCAGAGTAGGCAGAGAGATCCCACTACAATAATTAATATACACTGTTCGCCTGTAATAACACTTTTCGCCGAATTTTTGAGGGATTGCGTGTTGAGTGGCGAAACTGATAGAGCGAATAAAATAGAAATATTAAATATTTCATTTCTTCAAATGGGAATCGAACCCAGAACAAGTCGCGTCTACATTTCACGCCACGACTGGTCTCAAATATATAATTAAGCAATATCGAATGACAAATACTAGCAAGGGAATAATTATTCCAAAGTGAGATTTTATGCTTCTGTCGTTATAGTGAAATGGTATCGTAAAACAGCTGCAAAATGCACATTACAAAGTAGCTTTCATGCTTCAAAGTATGAATTTATGAACACAATGAAAAAAAAAGTGGAATTTTATATTATACTCTAATAAAAAAGCTATTTTAATATAAAAATTGAAAAAAATATATAATTATACTTTTCTTTTTGGTTTCATGTTCTGCTTCTATAAATTTTAAGGGCTTATATAATATAAACTATTTAATTAGAGTTACATAATTTGTTAGTATTTCAAAACTATTTTAAAAAAACCGTACATGTATTTATTCGTATTGTCCATACTATTTAATATGATTAATATGCCAAATTGTTTTTCTACATTTCGCAAGACACACAGGTCAGACAGAGATGAAAAACATCATAAATAATTTTCTACAAAATCATTAGTTACTTGTTCTTTTCTTTTGAAAATATATTCTTATTCACAATTTCTCAACTTCAAAACGTCCGCGCCCGGTCACTGGGCTTTTCGTTACATTACCAAAACGGAACTCGTTATACCTCGCTACTTTCACTTTTTAAACGGCACTTGATCGATAACTGCATTTTTACTTTGCTTGTTTTAATATCGCCTCCATATTCATTTAATATATAGAAAATCTCTGTTGTAATAGTTTGTTCGTTGGGTAAAATATAAATGAAACTATGTCTGTTCACTCTATAGTGTATTGCATTATAGATCTAATTTCATTTCTTCGTTCTACTAAAGCGTAAAAATGGCACAGTAAGTGGGGAACACAGTGTCTTAACTCTCGGTTCCCTCCCCCTACCCTGCTGTATGCGCGATACAGCGTGAAGTTAAAGAAAAAGACTATATAGTTAATGTATTAAAATGGTGACTGTAGATAGGTAACTGTAATTTCTAAATACGTGGGTCGGACTCCATTTGCGAATAACTAAGTGAAAGACGAATTGTCTTAATAATAGAATGTTGTGTCTGCCATGATGTGGACTAAATTTAATATAAATGTAATATTATATTTTTATTATTTATTATCATTTACAACCGCATGTGCTCGAATGTTTTACTTTATTTACCCAGTAATAGTTTAATATTACAAGGTTTTTGTTGTAGCTGGCAACACTTTTTATAATTTAATCTGCGACTTTCCTAATAATTAACATTTTTAATATTATGTATTCTGTAATTTATTACGTTTTGGGACACAATTTATTCAAGTTACGTTTCGAGCATTATTAATCACTTATAATATAAATTAATGTAATTTACTATGTTTAAATATATGTAGTCACGCAATTCTGGAGCGATAAAAAGGGTAGTCGTAAAAATAACCTTGTTAAGATATATGTTACGTGACAACACTTATTATTAAGTTAGGAACTTTCAAAGAATTGCTTCTTATTAGGCACGACATTTACTTTTAGTTTATATTAACGAAAGTAAGATAGAAGTCTTTTTAAAACATTTAAATGTATTTTTTGTACAACGTAATAACAAAGTTTGCTTATTGAAATACGATTGCCATTTTTTATTCGGGGAAAAGAGTACTCTCTTTTCCCCTTCTTTTTTTCTCTCACTTTTGTACTTTTAACTTAAAATAAGATATCGGAAGCTGATTATAAGTATCCCAGTTTGATATATACGCACTCTATTAGATATCCTTACTTGTATCTAAAATATAGAAAAAAAAGAAAAAAGAAACAGAATCTAGAACAGAACGGAACAGCGAGAGTTTTGAGGCTAGGCTTTCTTTGCCTGCCCCGCTAAATGCAGAATAGATGATGTAACAAAAAAAAGATATAGAAAAAAGAGCCAAGTAAAGACTGGACAATAATAGATACAGCCTCTGTACGCTTTAAATCTTCGTAACATAGTAAATGGCACTTAACATTTAACAGCTGGTTTCAAATTGACAACGAAAATGTTATTCAACTTGATAATTTTATCGACAGGCTTTAATAAGAAAATCAATATTGACACCATTAGCGCTCTATAGAAAGTTATTCTTTTGAATTGTTTGTTTTGTAGTGTATGGTGCTATGGGAAGTGAAGTGGATTACATGAATTAATAAGCCACTGAATGGCCGAAGTTTCACGTGATTGTATATTATTTTTTTATTTTTAGGGTTCTGTACCTCAAGAGGTAAAAACGGAACCCTTATTACTTTCTTGTTTGTCTGTCCGTCGGTCAAGGTCCCGTTTATCTAGCTTCAATCAAGCTTCTTAGTCAAGATGATACCAGTATGTATGCATCGATTTTATTGCATTTTATTGGAAATTCACCGCATATTCCAAGCTCTCTACAGGTATAGGGTACATTCCATGGATCTACAGTTTAAAAAAATTGGCATGTAAGAACTTACAATACATAAATGAAGGTAAAAATTTGAAAAGTGAATGTTTATTTGGTGTTTATTTTATACAAATTGAGTACATACATATGTCCATTATTTTTATAAACGTATAAAAATTTGGGAATTACAACGGTACTTCCCGATGACCTGCAGTCTTGAAATTGGTACGGAAGCCTCGGTGGACGAGTCTGACTCGCGCTTAAATTAACACATTTTACGTAGTTGAGAACATGCGATTTTTGATCTTTCCGTGTGCAAATTCCGAGTATTTTTAGACAATCAAGAGATTCTCCTGTCGCCAGTCGTGGCACAGGTGCGACAGTCGTGGGATAGGTGGTGGTTTCGATTTCCACTCGAAGAAATTAAATATTTCATATTTTCATTTCCTCACTTTGGTAACGAGGCATAGCGCGGCTTTCAGTTCCACCACTCAACACGCAATGACTCTAGAATTCTGTGGAATCTAGGGAACGGAAGTGTTTCAATGGCAAAGGAGTTTCTTAACATTAGGCTCTCAGATGCTGAGCAAGTTAAAAAAAACGGGAAATTTACAACAATATAAACAGGGTGCGCAGGCATATGGAGATATTTTTCTTACGATAAATTACCTAGAACAGATAATAACTTAGAAGAACTGAAGGGTTGTATAAAAAAGCGTTAATATTTAATTTTGATTAACGAAAGAACAGACTCTGGCTCTGGTAGTGTATTATTTAAGGTTTAATACGACGATGATGTAGGCCTGCAAGCGTCCCACGGCCGTACGTAATGTATCTTGTACTAGGGTTGAACACGAAAAATGAATAATTTAGTAGGGAAAGGCGCGTCATCAGAAATTCTGAAGTCATTCATTAAATTTATGTAATTTATTTAATTTGAAATTTTGTAACCGTAATCAATGACATATCATTTTAATATGATAATTATTTTTATTTGTTTTAACGTAGGAATATATTATATTTTTATTTTTTGATTTTTATAGACTAAATCCATAAGCTCTCTGGTCGGGAATGAATCGGACGATTCTTGATTGACACCTCAATTCAATGCTGAGAAATATTAAAATGTGCTCAACTGTCATGCTCGGAACGCCATACTTAAAGAACCATACCAAATATTGAAACCTATATAAATGATTTTTTAACAAAAAGAAAAACCGACTTCTAACAACGAACTAAAAAGTGAAAAATAATTTTACAAAGATTTTATAATTTTGAAGTCGGTGTCAAGGGGACCATTCGGGAAGCTTTACCTTTCAAATAAAAAAAAAATCAAAATCGGTTCCCTCAGTCAAAAGTTATGAGGTCACAAACAAAAAAAAAAGAAAACAGTCGAATTGATAACCTCCTTTTCTTACAGAAGTCGGTTAAAAAATGAAAATAAGCAATCGGGTAAAAAGCTAATACAACGCCACCATTAACACCATTTGTGCCAAAACTATTTTAACTCTGACGATCTGTCTCGTTTTTGATTCATTCTTTTTCAGTTGAAGCGTCGGTGCTGCTGCTGTGAGAATTCATAAAATTTTCACAGGGACGTTCACGTTGTGGGCTTACCGTGTATAGAAAAAGGTGCTCTATATTCAACCGTTTTTCAGTTTTGGACTTTTATTGTACAAAGATATTTACGTGCGAATGCTCGGTGGACGACATAAATATATATGTATATTTGTCTGTATGTATATAACTGTAAACTAGCACGCGCCTACCACGAATAATATTTCATAGTTTTTTTTATCCCGCATTTAGCAGTTAGGCTAAGCAGAGAGTTAAGAAGAGAACCCAACGTCGCGTTTTTGCCTCAACATTGACACACTATACGGTAGGACAAAAAAATGAAAATATAAAATATTTAGTGACCAGTACAATGTTTCATAGTTGTTAGTATAAAATATTTTTTTGTTATTCGCTTTCCATTATGTAATCTATAATATCTATAATTATTCTACCAAACTAAGCATTACGGGTTTTGAATATTTGCATTCGTTTACTGACAAGTTAGTTCCATTTTCTTGTATTACATACTTCCTACATCACCTTAATATGAAGAGTGACTTTTTTTATGATTCACGAATAAAGCAGCAGCTGGAGGCTAGTCGTGGCGCAGGGGCACGCGCGAGGTTGTTGGTTCAATCATCATTCGAGGAAATGGTAACGAGGCAAAGCAAAGAACGGAGTACCTTAACCTAACCTATTCCTCTGCCTAGTTCCTCTGCCTACCAAGCTATCAGTGATACAGCGTGAAGCTGACAAAGGTAAATATAATAGAAATCCTCATATAAACATCATAACGTTCTCAAATATTATCTATCTACCCTCCATAAATTGGATGTTGCCTACGCACACATGCATAACAAATTAGAAACAACTCGATTGAACATACACACAAGGATAAGCAAACGCAATCCGACAGCAAAAGAGCACTCGTTGCGCTTTAGATTTGATTGGCAGTTGATTGAGCAAACAGTATCGACAGTCGGTCCTCGTGCCAAATATGGCAGATGCTCCGAGTTATGGCTGACTGTTGATAGTTGTAACATTTTAATATCGAATAGAGATGTACATTATTAACTTTAACTATAATAAGTAACTGATAGCGCTAGCTAATCATGTACACCTTTTTTTTGAGTTTCACGCCGTATCGCGCCTGTAGCAGGATGGATAGAGGGAACCTAGAGTTAAAACACTCCGCTCGGCGGAACACAATACTGCATTTTGCTTCGACATCAGAACGATTTCGATACTTTACCTAAGCTGTGGCGCAACGGCTGTAACGCGACAGTTGTGTGTTCGATGCCCATTCGAGGAAATGAAATATTTATTTATATTTATTTTTTCATTTCTTCAACGTTGCCACTCAACACGCAATGTGCTCAGAATTCAGCGGAAAGTGGAGAACGGAATGTCTTAACACTAGGCTCCCTTGCTGCGTGCGGGATACAGCGTGAAGCTGAAATAACTTAAAAGCTAGTTCATTGCTTATTACAATCAACATTAATAATAAACTTAATTATTATGGTAATACATTTACTTAATTGGGAGGATTAATATCGATAGCATCGAAATAGCAGTGAAACTAATTACTTAACATAGATTTAGATTATTTTGATAGATAAAATAATTAAAATAGTGGTACCATAATAGTGGGCACCAAAGTTATGTTAACATTAAACAGGTTCAACTATCACTTAAAAGAAAAACGCCATTGTGGGACCACGCAGAGGCACAGATGTGCGACTGTGAACGCGAAGGTTGTGCGTTCGATTCTCAGATTCCCATTCGGGGTAACGAAATATTGGATATTTTCTTTTTCTCGCTTTGGTAGCGAGGCATGGCATGGCATTTAGTTCCGCCACTCAACTCGTTGCCGCGGAAGCAAATTCAGCGGAAGGTGGGGAACGGAGTGTTTTAACACTAAATTCCCAGGTTCCCTCTGCCTACTGCTATGCTAAAAAAACACTAAAAACATATGTATCTATTTGATTATTGGTATCATAATATAAATAATAGTAATATTTTATAGAATTTTTACTATTCAAATAGATCTATTTGAATAGTAAAAATTAATACTTACCTCCCTTGTTTCAGAAGGAAATCTCTAATGAGTAAATTTTTTTGCTAAAATCTCTCAAACACGTGGGTAGTGCGGTAGAAACTTTTCATTTAGGGACTTTACCTTTATACCGCAATACCACTCTTAATGGTAGCTGACAGTAAGTTTGCCTTAAGATAAAAGCAACACATATTTTTATAATTTTTTTTACCAATGGAAGAGATTAATACATACATTTCCTTAGTTTGTATGTATTTATATATTTTTCTTATTGTATGGGTTAAATGAAAAACTTTTGTATAGATTTATGCCTTAATTTCTTTTCCACCATCCACTATAGTAGATTCTTTTTCATTCTACAAAATTGCAAAACTAGGAAACGGAATGAGTTATTTACTTTTTTTCTATGCCACAAAATGTAGGAGATAACTAGAACTAAAAAGAAGTAAATTATTACGGAGTTTCTTTACACTGATAGGTGTAATCTGATAGTACCATACCGTAAACTCACATTATAGGGTAGTCTTAAATAGACGAGCTAGGACGTCTAAAAGCTAAAAGCACGCGATATCGTCGTTTATCTAGAAAAAGTAAATTGACACTGCTTTTAGTACGATCCTTGAATTAATATGTTATTTCACTTTGTTAAGTATCGTCCCAAATATTTCTATCGCTTTATGATACAAATTTCACTTATTTTCCAGTAGGAATGTTATATCTAAATAGGCCACCATATCGTGTCTTGGATGTAGCAGGGGAGACAGAGGGAGTAGAAGGAGTGGGAGGGAGGCAAGTATTAATTAAATATACATTCCTCGAGTGAGAATCGTATACAGCTTATGCTCCTTCTCCACGACAGGTCTCAATAATATAATAATATCTCTACAATATTAACCTTACGTTGTTTATAAATTCAATAACTCCATGTCGCATAAATATAAGCGATAGAATTTATTAAAGTTAAGATAACTATACCAATTAAATTATCTAGAAATAATTATAGTAATAAATTTTAAATCTATTTGAAGTTCTAATCTTCATCAATGTTATAGATATTTTATAATAAAGAGTATGGTAAATGCAGCCGTGCCGATTTTTTAGGCTTGAATATTCCAATATAAGAGGTTCCAGATTCCAAGACAGAGAGAGATTCCAATATCGTGAAATCTGAATTTAACAAAAAAAATAAACCTAAAAAAGAAATTAAAAAGTTTCTTACTTTGTTACTTTTGTACGTCTGCATATGAAACTCTCGTCAAGCAGTACTTAGAAATACATATTCATATCAAACAAGAATTGATACTCGACGTATGGCGACCTTCACTTTCCACGTCAATTATTCAAAACCGAACACGACAATAATAGTAATAAGTACAATCATTTACACTGTTAATCGTTAGTTGTTTCGTAGGGCCGGACGTTATGACCCACTTTCTATATTATTTTTTTTCAGCTACTCGCCGTATCCCGCACACAGGATAGGTTGGAAACCTAGTGTTAAGACTCTCCATTCTCCATTTTTGGTCGAAATCTGGCGGCACTGCGTTTGGAGTGGCGGAACGCCACGCTTTTGCTTCGACACTAGAGCGAAGAAATGAAAATATAACCCATACTTTCTCGAGTGGGGATCGAACCAACCAGTCGCGATTGCAGTCGCACTTTGTGCCACTGCGCCAGGAGTGACCTCAACAGAACTTTCTATATTACTACAAGATATGGCAAATAGAGCGGAAGAATAACTAATTTAGTATGGATCCGCTTGGTGTTAATAAATTATTATAGGAAAGGATTTAATGTATGGAAGTATAATTTATAAGAATGCTATTTTTCTTGACGTGTTTGGTTATTTATTGTCAAATTACGTCATATTAGACAAAACAGTGAATATTTAAGATGGCGGATCTGCCCATTCAAAATGTTTTAAACATAAGCAACGTTAACGCCACTTCGTTAACAATAAATAAAATATTTATTATTTTATTTCTTCGCTCCGGTGTCGAGGCTTCCAGAACTTTGCTGAAAATGGAGAACGGAGTGTTTTTAACGTAGGTTCCCTCTGCCTATCCTGCTGTATCCGGGATAAAGTGTTAAGCCAAAAAAAGAAAAAAAATGAATATCTAGCATGGTGAAATGAAAATCTAAGTAAGTGGGTCACTTGATATCGTTAGAAAAAATCTGCCCATTCAAAATATTGTAAAAGCGTTGCTTACGCTTACGCTAACTATAATAAAATTTGAACCCGTTGTGTGTTTACGAAGATGGATATTTTTGAACGTATAAATAAGAAAATTTTACAGGAGACCAATTAACCACAGATTTTTTATTTATGTTCTAGAAATCTAAAATAGTGGTTAAGGGTTTTCTCCTTTATATCGTTATCGTTAGTAAATTTTTGGTTGTTCTATATTATTGTGTTTGACTTTTAAGTTATGAATTTTTAAATCAGATATTCAATACATGAGAAGATATATTTAGTATTCACATAAATGTGAGACCATTGTGACGCAAAAGAACAGTAACGTATAGATCGCAAGTTCTAATTCCACACGGAGGAATGAATGCCATATTTTCATTTCTCCGCTCTTCTAAACAAATATAAAGCGCGGCGTTAAGTTCCGCCATTCAGCACGCAATTTGTGAGGAATCAAAAAAGAAAAACAGCGATCTTGACACTTTATTAAATGATATTTATATTAATTTTTTAACTTATGTTCTATTTAATTCTTATATAAATTTGTTGGGGGAGGCGTTGATAGATAGCACTTAATGTTCACCCGAAAGCTTGATTCGTATTAAATCAAATTATATAATTTTTACAAGTATCATAAAAATTTATTACTTCAACACAATTACTATATAAGTATTGAAAGTGGCACGCTCCAAGTGAAACGACGAGCTAAAGTAAGAAAAAAATAATAGTTGGTTATACCTCTATAATTACAGTGGCGGTTAATGACGGCCGCTACCCCCCCATTAGATACGTGATGTAAGTAAGGTGATTGCGTTGTCATAATTAGTTCAATTTTGTTGGGAAATCGGGCACAGTTAGTATATAGTGCTGGAGGAAAGTTCTAAAGAAATCTTAATTGATCAATTAGTGTTATGGTGAAATTGTTATTGATTTTAATTTTTTTTTCCTGTTTTATCCTTTTTTATATAGCAGGGTAACAGAGGAAATCTAGTGTTAATACACGAAATTTTAAGCCGAATTCAATTTATTGCACTCTAAGTAGTGGATCTTAGCGCCGCGCTTTGTATTACTAGCTTAGGAATTAAAATAAACAAATGAAATCTTTATATTACGGCACAGAGGTAGCAGCATGCGACTATTAACGCGATGGTTGTGTGTTCGATCCCCACTTGGGGAAAAGATTATATTTAAAATATTTCCATTTACCCACTCTGGTATACATACATAGTATGCGTTGGGTTCCGCTACTTCCATCCATCGATCAGCCTTTCAAAGTCCACTGCTGGACATAGGTCTCCCCTAATGCTCCCCACTTTGTCCAGTTCTGCGCCCTTTGAATCCAGCGGATTCCGCTACTTAACACTTAATATTATGAAAATTGGGTCAAAAGTGAGGAACGGTTGGCCTTAAACCAGAAACGGAGTGATATAACGTTATGTTCCCTCCCCTACGCACTACTCTCTGCCATATATTAAAAGTATGTAGATATTTGTGATACATTACGATTTGCATGTTTTAAAATACATCCTTTAGAAAACCTGGTCAAAAGAGAAAGTAATAAAATTTGATTACAGAATATAAATTGAGTGATCTAGTCAATTGTTATATCTTAAATAAATCAGGTTTTGAATGAACCTATGAATAATAATACCATAATACATTGTTATAAAATATAGATTTGTAGTTTTACTTGTTTTGAATATAATAATATTTAAGTGTCACATGGAGTTTATTATGACTTATTAAATAAATTAAAATAAAATAAAATCATATCAGCTTCATGCTGTATCGGCAAACTGCACACAGTAAAGGAGACAGGGAACCTAGTGTTAAAACATACCGCTCCCAACTTTCCTCCGTTTTATTCAAGGCATTGCATTGCAGTGGTGGAATTTAACGCCGCGTTTTGCCATAGTACTATCAATAAATAATTCATTCCCCCAAATGGGAATCGAATCTACAGTCGTCGCATTACAGTCACACGTCCCTACGCCATACCACTATATATAGCGCAGATCCAAACAAAATATTTGTTGTAATATTTATAAATTTTACCTATATTTGCTCTTTTCATTTGCACAGTTTTTGTAGTGATGAAGTAATTGAGGTACCCCATTCCTTTCATATTATTTGCTTGGCAAATACATCTGCCAACAATTTCGGAAAAATCTTCCGCGAATAAACAGAACGCAAATAATTAAGGATCCTTTCAATAATGCTTAGAGGACTTCTATTCACATCACACAACTGAAGAGGAACATTTAATTCTATGTTATTAAGATGATTTCTGGTAGATTTCTCCATTTTTATTGATATTTTAAGTAAAACTAAAAAAAAACTGATCTCCGTATAATATACATAATTGTTAGAACAAACGCCTATGTGTAATAAATAGCAAAAATACATACATACATTTCTTTCGCTTTAATAATAACTTTTTGCTATTACTTTTGTATAATATGATCTTATTGTTTCAATTGAATAACCTTAATAAGTCCCTACCATAACTCTTTTCGAGGGGAAAACCTCATTCCGCTCAATGACAAAAACAAAGGAAGGGCTTACTATTAAAATGTAATTTAACTTTTGCATTGGTTCTGATACACCGCATACCTACAATAAAAGGGGGAATCCCCAAAAGATTTCGTTAAACTGGCAACAAAAATCAAATTGAGGCTTTTTCTATTAAAGTACACAAGCGGGTTTTTGACAACGTATTTCCTCGGCTATAAAAAATAATAACCATGCTATTCCCTCGAGCTCATTATTGAACGAGCCTTAATAAAACCTAAGCTTCTATTTTACCCGCTTCGTGGATGGTATTATCTGTTTTCTTTTTTAGTAGGAAAACCATATCATATTTTAAAACCGTTTTTATTAAAGTTTTATAAGTTGCACGATTTAAAATGTTAATTAAATTAAAAATAGTGGCCATTTTGAATAAGAAATTTCAGTATACTCTTATGTTTATTTATATTGATTGCAGCCACATGGTCACCAGGAAGTTAAGTCATAGCTTCACGCTTTATCCCGCACACAGCAGGGTTGGCAGACGTAACATAGTATTAAGACACTCCGTTCCCCACTTTCCGCCGAATTCTCTTTCATCCGCTCCAGGGATCCTCATGCTTTTTACGTGATATACGAGTAAAACTCTGTTAATAATTACACTTAAGTTTTTATTTCAAAACTGTGTGCATACTTGTCTTTGTGCAATATATTATCTTCGATTTAAGATTACCCAAAATACTATACAAAACGTAATTTATAAAGCCTTACTTTTAATCTTTAGAAATTTAATATAAAAAATGTAACATATATTCTTATTAAATAATTAAGCTTCGTTGACCTTTAGTAGATAAAGCGTTGGCTTATGTTTACATAGTTCATGTAACCCCCTACTCGTACCATAATGTCAAGATCGCGTGGAATTGTGCCATTTTAATAGTTTCGTAGAGTAATTGACTTATTCGTCTCTGATTTTTCATGCTTTTACTTTAAGTTTATCAAAGTAGGTGAAGTCATTGCGGTTGATTGTTTTTTTTTATTTAGAATAAATGCACAAATGAATCAGACTTAAGTATTATTCTTTTATTAATATTAAATTCTGAAGCTAAATAATCTATTAATATAAACTTCAAATAAGCAATATATTTTGGAGCAGGGGCACAGATGCGTAACTACAAATGGGACGGATTGTGGGTTCGATTCCTACCCAAGGATATGGAATATTTAATATTTTCATTTCTACGTCTACTTCCGCCTCAGCTCTCCTTCTACCATGCTTTGTGGGGTGTGAATGAAGAATAGGTACGATAACGTATATAGGCCAAACTGGACTATCGTTTACAGTTTACACAATGCAGTCAATAACAGTCAACACGTCACATCAATCACGTCATATTTTTATTAAAATTTTAATTTTTCTCCGTTTTTTTTTGTAATACTGAATGTTAACAAGATGATTTTACTAAGAAAAATAAATTAAATAAAATGCTCTCCAAAAGTATGTATTTTTCTACCATTACAGTGTAATTCCACTTCCATTATTTTTGTACTGTTATAATTCCATGTGTTCTAGTTTTTTCACAATAAATATCCATATATTTATTGAAATCAAAGTTACATTTTGTTTATACTATTTAATATTCTTTTAAAGCAAATATACGTTTAATTCGTTGAATAGCTATAGTTTTCTTTATTATAATTGCTATTTTAAGTACACTTAATAATCTAAAAAAGATATTTTTCCACATCTTACATGAAATCATTTATAATATATATAATGCATGTGCAGTATATAATAAAGAATAAAGCCTCAAGATACATATCTGTTACAGTCAGGTCTTAGAAGACTTCCATTGTATTCTTCCCCAAGGGTTAAAACGTTCGCCATTACTCTTTTACGACTATCGGCTGGCCTAACTGGAAAAATATATAATGGCAAAGGTGGCTATTGTTATATTTAACAAAGCCCTTGTCGATTATGAAAACTGTTTTTTTTTCAGCTTCACGCTGTATCCCGCAATATAGACAAAGGGAGCTTACTGTTAAGACATTCTGCATTCTGCTTCATTTCTAATATTATTGCCAAAATCAATATTTAGTACATTATCTTTCAATTTCGTATTGCTTAAATTAATTTTAATAGATATGTAAATTTTAATTTTATTATTCTATGTATTATTATTTTGAAAGTTATTTGTAATAAAATCAACTAACTCCCTTACGCAATTTACCTCAGTCAACATTATAAGAAGTATTTATATGTCAAACAAAGAAATAGAAGCTACGCAACTGAAATATGTAATTCGTTGATTCACGAGAATCACTTAGAAGTTTGATTTGGACGTCGGATGTGCTCCCTTTATTTCTTTTATCTAACGCAAAAAGAAAATATGTGAATAATAAGTTATGAACGAAACTTAAGGAACGTTAAGTAAAACAATCGCAATGGTTTATTTTTATTTTTTGCTGAATATTTCTTACTTCAAGCAGTTGAAAATATGTGAATACGTTTACCATTTAGTTAATTAAATGAAATCTCTGTTAAGGATGTTAAATTTCACATAGTATATATATGGCAACACGAAATCTAGCATTATAAGCACTTCGCACACCTATAGTTAATTTCAGAACCCCAATATATTATAGTAATCTAAAAACCTTTGATATGCCAGCCTTTATTGTCTACGTGTGGATGTGAGTCAATAGCTTTACAGTTCACACGTTTACATCTCTTTGGTCTACGAGTATATTCGTTTTACGCTCCGTTAGCATTACGCCTGCGTTAGTTTCCTTAATTGGACTTTCAATTTGATTAAACACCATTTCAATAGTTGGTATTGGGATTTATTTACGAATAGATTGATATAAAGCTGTTTTTTGTTTGTTTGGATAACAATTTTAAATAACTAGTTTCACGAAAAAAAACGAAAAAACAAAAAGAAACGTTATTTAAAATTATTTACTTATTTAAAGCTTTGACAAGCAATTATTTTACAATCGTTATAAAAATGAAAACAATAAAATGTCTAAAAAAGAACCTTCAGAAAGCTTTATATTATGTTTTAGAGATAATTTTATATGGTACCATAAAAATATTTTACATACAATTTAATAAAACAAAAAGGAAGGGAGCGTAAAGAAAAAATATAGCTCCTAAAGCACGAAATTTGGGCATATTACTTTGAAATGTGTATCATGTTTCTCCGGGTCCTACGGCGTAGCATCGCTACGCAACGACGTCGTGTGTTATTATATTGTACTTATGAAGTTTCATATCAGGATTCATTTATTTATTTGGGGAAAGACAGGAAATGAAAGTAGGGCGCAGTGTGTGTTCTATATACGTGTATTGTAATATTGGCCCTAAAGATTTCCCACGAGGACACCTTTTGATTGATTTTAGTGAAACTATTAAAACTCCCATAAGGCTTAGTATAATGAAAAAAACCAATGTCAATGGTTTTTTTATACTTCATAAAAATAATAGTGAAGTATAAATATTATAAGAAAATTGGTAACCAGAACTTGTTGCACAAAGAGATGTGGGATACCATGAACGTATAGAGAGTTGTTAAAAGAAGCGATGCGAACAATAGGTTCAAGTGTCACAAAGGGCGGGAAGACTAAACGAGTGAAAGCTTCGAGATCGAGGGTAGAGGGCAGAGGGTTGAGGGTGGCAGCGGCGGGGTGCGGCAGATACGGACTCGTGACTGCGGCGGGCGAACGCCGCGCCGGCCTCTCCTTCGATTTCGACATCAAATAAAGGAGATTGACTCTACAACCTGTCGTGTTAAATTAACTGTGTGAAAAAATGCTAGTACATTGATTTTGTGACGTTTGAATTTCTACGCCTGTTGCGCCATACACCCT
Source organism: Heliconius nattereri (assembly GCA_013403645.1). NCBI lineage: Eukaryota > Metazoa > Arthropoda > Insecta > Lepidoptera > Nymphalidae > Heliconius > Heliconius nattereri. The sequence continues at coordinate 2,976,414 of JAAIXI010000237.1, forward strand.
AAACGATTTCCCGCCTTCTACTCTTTTAGGGATCGCAGTTTTCGACGCTATCAAAGTAAGTGCTAATGTTATAAATTTTTTAATATAGTTAATTGAATTGTATTTCTAGTTTATTTTATATTTTTGACGAAATTGAAATTAATTATTTAGTTTTATAAGCTTCCTAAAATTGTATGTTCCGTTATTCTGCAGTTTATAACACACTGTGACCGTTTAAATTTATTATTTTAACTATTATTTATTTATGAGGAAGTTGAACATTTAACTAATAAACAAATACATTTTTAATGAGATGTAAGTCAAATTTAAATACGTATAATTTTATAATTCTTTAAGAATGTTTTACCAAATATATTTCAAATTAAATTAAATAATCTTCAATTAAATTTGAAACCTGATATCCCAAAAATTTTTAAGATTAAATAAAAGAACTGACTTTCGCTACTTAAATAATATAAAATACATTTCAGTAGAAAAATATTTTCTACATTGGAAATCGTACATTCGTTATTTCGAGGTAGTATCACGCAACAAATGTCAAACAACATCGTTACCTTTATCAGGGAATCCACCATTTTGTTTTCTCTCTTTGTGTTAACCTCAGTCGGCACAACAAAGGCCGTTGGTTCCAGTTATTATAATTTGTTCTATATTAATATACAAATACTATATAATATTTAAAGAAATGTGTAATTTCCAAAAGCAAAAGCAAAATTATGCTTTATTATATACAGAAGTTGAGTTGTGTAACTATAAAAGCGACAGGCTCTGGGTTCTATTCCTAATCGAGGAAATGAAATATTTAATATTTTCATCTCTTCCCTCTGGTGTCGGGGCGTTGAGTCCTACTACTCAAGAATTCCGCAAAAAATAGGTATGGATTATTAACACTACGTTCCCTCTGTCTACCCTGCTTTAAAGGATACAGCGTGAAGCTATATATTCAACATAGAATGTTAACGAAGCCTCTACGTTTAAGTATTTTTTTATTTTCCAGTTTTAGTTAGTCGAGCTCGATAACGATTTCATTTGTTGTCAGCTCGGTTTGCGGAGTATATAACTCACCACTCCACCAAGACTAGGTCGTTATTCTAACTAGTTAAAGTTGCTAACTTTGGTCTCTTATATTGCGTGATTTATTTCCTCGCGAATGTTCTGGAAAAACGTATGTCTTCAATTTAGATTAGCTAAAAATAATGTTATACGATATGTCTCTTTCACGCGAAATAGAGAAATAAAATATTTGTTGGTGTTATTATTATACAAGCGACGGTTGTAGGTTCAATTTTTGAAAAGAAATATTTAATTTTTTTCATTTTCTCGCTTTGGTAACGTAAAAAGAAGCCACCACTCAACACAAACCTGGATGGACAGTGAGGAACGAAAATGTAATGAGAATGAAATGTCTTAATAGTAGGATCTTAGGTTCCCTGTGCCTACCCGGCTACGGGATACAGCGTAAAGCTAAAAAAATGTAGTATTCTATAAACAAAGAAATTTATTTAAATTTATTAATTTCATTAATTTTAACAAAAAAAAAAGCGAAACGTTTATTTGCACAACACCACATATAGTCGTAATCTCTTCGATGCTAATACATTCTATTCCCCATGCGTGATTTTTCAGTACATTTTATTAGGCGACACCGCTTAGGTATTGCGGGAGGGAGATATATGAAATTCATGTTTTTCAACTTTATTGAAATAAGAATTTCGACAGTTGTACAATGATTTCTTAGATTAGGTTTTCTATTTCTAATATTTAAAAGAAATAGGTCAAAATAAATAAATATAGAGTGTAAATTATCTTTACTCTAGTGAAAGAAAATTGTAAAATATTTTTTTATTTGAACTAAAATGATGAAATATAAAAGAAAGAAGTTAAATTTATTATATTATTATTATATATTTGAAAAATTGTTTCATACAGGTGCTCTGTAGCGCTGCACTTTATAATCGTTAGTGAGTTGAGGAAACAGGAACCTGTTTCAATTTTTGTTGTGTCAACTTCACAAGGAAAATAAATACGTAAAGAAATCCTTTATTTTATTAGGTTTACCCTTGTTTAGTCTTATTTAATATGTTTACAGTATACTCTATACTATGAATATATTGAGACCCGGTGCATAAGTATACGCCTAAATGCGACAGGCTGTGGATTCGATTTCCTCTCCAAAATAAAATAATATTTTCATTTATTTGCTCTGGTGTAAAGGAAAAGCGCGGCGGTGTGTTTCTCCAGTCAACACACAATGCCGCCAAAATTCAGCCGAAAGTGGGGAATGAAGTGTCTTAATACTAGGCTCCCTCTACCTAATCTACTTACGGGATTCAGAGTGAATTTGCTTTTTTATGAATATAAATGAGTAAATTTCATTTGACTTGTAACTTTAGTTTTCAATACTTCTCTGAAGTTTAAATGAAACTTAGTCTCTGGTAAATTGTCAATCTAGTCGCTAAAGTTCTCTTAGAACCAAATTACTAATTCTCAAAACGTTAACAATTTTTAAAGTTTGGAAATTTCACTATTTGTAACCTATCCCCCTACGGCCGTAGTACGTGTTGGACGTGTACTATGTGTTAAATGACGAAAATCTTACGTTGATTTCGAAATTCTACTTCCAATTTTCGCGTGCACTAGTGGGTGTTAGCTAAAACTATTTACATTTTGTACTATTATGACTGGTCTTCATTAAAATTTAATATATTATAGTTTTATAACTATATATACCGCCGTTGGTCTTTCTTCTTTGCCGCGATGGTCGTAGGTTCGACAATCAGTATGAAAAAAGTACGTACTATGCGTCATCAAGAATGCATAGTCCTAAAAAAGGCAAAACGGAGAGCCGAGAGAAAGTAGCTTAAAATAGGGATCAATAGGTATCTGATACGTGAAAAAATTGAAAAAAAACAAAAAGAATTGCCAACACTCTATTTCAACAAAGTTAAAAAACATGAATTTCATATATCTAACTCACGCAATAAGCGGTGTTGCCTGAAAAAAATGTAGTAGAAAATCACGCATGGAATAGAATGTATTAGCATAGCAGTGGGTGGATAAGTTGAGGAAACAAAATTTTTTTCGTTAAAACTGATGAATAAACCATCGCGTTTGGCCTCGTTACCAGGATGAAGAAATAATAAAAATATTAAATATTTCCTCCAAGTAAAATCGAACCCGCAAACGTCCCGTTTACAGTCACATGCACTTGTACCACGACCTGACTTTTAATAGAATTATACTAGCGGAAATCGAATTCATAACTACCATCTTTTATTAAATGTTCAGCTTTTTAAATGGTAGCAACAACAAAAAATTATGAAAACAAAGATACTTATCTAATATATCTGTTAATATCTATTTATATATATTTGTATTTTTTTATATCAAAGTCATTAAGACCGACGTTATCCGCGTTAACTTACTTTTATTGCTCGCAGCGGTATTAAAAGGCTTAGCATATTGGACCAGCGCAGGACACATTTCAATTTACTACGGTATACTATGTGATAAACTTGTTTTGCATTTTATTTTTATTTTTCAATACGTAAAAGTTCTGTTTTTAATATAGCTTTTCTTTGTTTTTGGTGGACACAAGAGCTTCCAAGAAATGACTCTAGATTGGTGTATATATTTTTCAGTTTCTCGCTGTATTTTTAGTGCAGCCATTGGATGTCTTACATATTTAATTTTGAAGAACACTGTGCAAGTATAATTTACTCTATATCTATAAAACTGCGGAACAATGGTACGAAATTGACCCGGAATGAATGAAGACAAGGTACGGCGTTGAGTTCCGCCACTCAATATGCAATGCCTTCGAATTTATGTTTAATTCCGAAGTTTTTTATCGATCGATCGAGTGAAGCTAACAGTGTAAAGCAATATTGGCGAAATTAAAAGGGTAAGAGCCTCTTCATACCTATTGTTTTATTGATTAGTATTGTTTATAATAATTTTAATTAAAGGAAATTTAATTCTATTGAAACAGTAATTCTATCACCCCTTGAAACTTATGTTAACTTGAAATAGAACCCCGTTAGATGTTAAAATGTTGTACTAATTAATTTGTAAATCTTAATTTAAGTTATTATTAAATAGCTATTTAACTTTAGACAGATTAAATTTAGAATTAGAGTTGTTTTACTTTTTACTATTCGCAGGATAAATAAAATATATATAAAATTTTAAAACCGTCTATATTTTTGATTCAGTGGAATTTATTCAGTTGTTTATTACCTAATATAGTACGAGTATGTGCACAACAGACAAAATAAAAGAAGTTATTGACGTTAAAAATACACTTGCATTTTTATCTACATTTATATGTATATTTTTTATATTGCACACAAAAAAATAACGCCAGTATTTTACAGTCATCTTGTTCCCGCGATATCCGTGCAAATACTATCTCTAAATACAGGCTGCATAAAGCAGGGTAGATAGAGGGAATCTAGTGTGATGCCATTGCGTATTGATTGGCGTAACTTAACGCCGCGCCTTGTCTTCTTACCAGAGTTGAAAAATGAAAATAATTCATTCCTTCAAGTAGGAATTGAACCCACAGCCATCGCCTTTACATTCCGATGCTCAACTATTGTATTACGTTATAATAAAGTTATCAATTTTATTTGAAACCGTCATGGCGCAGGGGCAAAAGGGTGTAACTGTAACGCGATTGTTCTGGGTTCCATCGTCAATCGAAGGAATGAATTATTATTTATGACACCAAGGCAAAAGCCCGGCCTTGAGTCTCGCCGCTCAATGCAGAAAGCCTCGATAAATTTAACGGAAAGTGGGCAACGGAGTGTCTTAACACTACCCTGCTACCTGCTACGTGCGGATAGAGCGTGAAGCTTATTTTTTTTATCACATCTATTGGAGAGAAACATTTGAATGTGTTTTATTTAAGTAAGTAGTTTTCTATGATGTATTGAGTTATAATATCGCCAGACCGTCGACCGGCATGTAGCAATCGGCTCGGGTAGCGTAATAAATTTTAAATTTCCCCGCTGTAATATGCTACGTGTATTCTATATAATACGAGCATATGGCGATTACGGAATAAATTGATTTTGACTATAAATATTCTGAGTCAAGGACGTTTCGTATTCATAATATGTAAATGGTTTGTGTTTTATTTTTATATTAGTATGTAAAAACGTTTTAGGTAGCGTAAAAATAAAGAAAATGTTAGAATAAAACAAAAAATTTTTATGAATTGAAAAATGAATTTTAATACATTAAAAGTAGTCCATGTATTATAACATCAGTAAGTAATTTAATATATTTTATTTTTTATGAAAAGAATCATTGTCTCTATGTCTATCTTTTTATTGGATTTTAAACTCATTGATTAACATGTAATGTACAACCGAAACTACTAGAATAGAAATCTGGCGTTTGGGATGAAGATGCCCTGCGAAGTATATATAGAAAGGTTTCCGAAATTCGTATGAGAAAAGGAAAAAGGTACCTTATTTTAGATTTTAGAAGTCCACGCAATAGACATTGCTATATATAGACTCTGCAATATATAGTCAGCATTGCGTTATAAAACTTATTATTATTTTAAGAATTTATTTTTTCCAAGCAGTTTTTATTATTAAGTGTTAAAATCAAGAAGTGACAGGCAAAAAAAATACAGTCGAATTGATAACCTCCTTTTCTTACAGAAGTCGGTTAAAAATAATATCATCATCATCATCACCATTATACGCCTGTCCTCGTCTATTGTTGGACATAGCCCCCCCAATGGCCTATGTCCACCAAAAATAATATACATTATATCAATCTACTTTACTTAAATTTATATATCTCTCAGCTTACAGCCACCATACTCGTATGTCACATACTCGTAGTGCAGAAATGTATTCCCTTTACGACAAAGTAAAATGACTCATTACACGGCTGGATACACTTTGTTGCTCGACTCGTGTCAGTCAGCCTAAAATAACTATTACTGTGGTGACGTCATATTTTATACAATATTTATATGTCAAAATGTAAACATTAATAATCAAAAATAATAAAAAGAGATTTGTTTCTAGTAATGCCTTCTTTTTCCAATACAATATTAATTATATACTCGTATGTAGTACATGGGGTCAGTCGTGGTGGGAGGCACAAGAGTGATTGTAAACACAACAGGTCGTGGGATTCCCACTTGGAGGAATAAAATATTGAATGTTTCTATTTCTTCGCTCAACGAAGCAAAATGTGGTGTTAAGTTTTGCCACTCAACACGCAATGTTTCTTGAATTTAGAGAATGGAATTGTCTTCATGAGCTTAAATAACTATATAACAATAATTAAAACTCAACTTGCATACACATATACATATCATTACATTCATATATACCAGAATCTGGCAGTTCATAATTCATTCATTTATTTAAAATTTTCTTTACTCGAGAGATGAAAAAATATATCTATATATAAAAATTTAAATCTTTGATTATATAAATCGCCATTGCTCCTCGCATTAACAGTCTTTATTTATAAATTAATTAATATGTAGAATCGGAAGTAAGCAAATATTATCAGGTAAGCTCCTCCAGCTTCCAGTAGCGAACTATTGTTTAATATATGCAAATTTGCCAAGACGAACGATCCCTGGTGATTAAATTACAACACACACATGTATTGAGGCCAGTGGTGGCGCAGAGGTACGAGCGTGCGACTGTAAGCGCAACAGGTTCGATTCCCACGGAAATTAAATATTTATGTTTTCATTTTCTTCGCTCTGGTGTCAAGGCAACAGCGTGGCGTTGAATTCCGCCACTCAACACGTATATTTTTGCTTCTATTAAAATCTGCGTGAATACGAGACTACATATGGAATTTACATAATATAAGTTGAAACGTTTTTTCTATGAATTTAAAAGTTATAAATGTAGTAAATTAAGACGTTATACTTTCTTTTTTTGAGTAATGACATCATAATACGCACCTAAAAGTCTTAATAAAGACCTTGTCTGTGCACATTTATCTGAGTAAAGTACAATTTAATACTACCAAAATTACTAACTGGTAACTCTTCAGGGACAGTGTTACCTAATCCCCCCCCCGTGAAAAAAATTGGTAACAATACATTTGCGGCTTACTATAACATAGCGAAAATAGGACTAGAGGTTAGTTATTACTTTGGGAACCTAAAATCCCATCAGTGAAGCAAATCATTCGTTTTGGTACTCTATGTATGGTTATGTCTGTAACCACCAGTCAGGTCACGCGCCGGCGACGTGCGTGGGTGCCGACTGGGGCGTAAAACTTTTATAACTCAGCCCTAATCTAAACTTGCACTGTTGTTGTTATTTGTTGTAATGTTTATGTTAAAATGTTGGTAAGTTAAGTTGAAATAAAAATGGTACGGTTAAAATGAAACAAGTTAAAATTAATTTAGTAAATAATATCTTACTATGTAGAGGCGCGGATAGGTAATAAAAATTACACTTCCCAGGAATAATTCAAGAACTTATATGACCATTTCTTATTCAGTCATTTTGTGTGAAATATCACCATTTTCTACTTTATATAATACTAGCGGCCCGCCCGCGGCTTCGCCTGTGTGAATTACGTACAAGAGAATATACTTTTATTAAATTAGTGAATCAATTTTACATTTTTAAATATAAATTATTATAAAAAAATACATTACATTATTAATTATTACATTTACGTTATTATTAATTTCTGTCTCCGTGAGTACCTACGTCCTATAAATGACGTCCATGCAAAATTTGAGACTCCTAGCATTTTTAGTAACGAAGTTTCATACAAACTTTTCACCCCAAAAATAACCCCTTAGAAGTCAAATATTGCACCTACGCCATATAAATAACTCCTATGCAAAATTTGAGATTACTAGCACATGTAGTTACTGAGATTTCGTAATGAGTGAGTGACCTTTCGATTTTATACATATACTCGTAGATATTGTAATAGAAAAATAAATAAAAAGTATTTTTAATATACATATCAAAAATATATTATTTTACGAGTATATTGAATAGAGACACATGTGTAATATCAATATAATTCTATTATTGATAGACGTAAGCCGTAAGTCCTCGGGGTGTTCTCTTCGCGTTGCTAGGTGTCAAAGAGATAGATTTATCACTGGTAATATTTCTTCAATTATTTCATACTCTTTTAAGATTTTTAGAGCACATTTACATAATTTGGTAATATTAATACTAAATTATAATTAATTTTTGATATAGGAATTTAAAGAATATTTATTAAATCTAGTTTATCAGGCGTAAAAACTGCGTCAGTTAAATGTTAAATGTTCTTTAGTTTTTTTGTAAATTATAAATGCTTAATTAACTTTATTTGTATAAAAAAGTCAGTTTTTCAAAATTTTAAGTTAGAAAAGCTGGTGCGAGTGGGACTCGTCCACTGACGGGGCCGTTCCTTTTTCAGGGTTATAGGTCAACGGGAAGTTTACAAAGTTAAGTTTGCGGGCGTAAACGTTAATTTTTTGTATGAAATGATCATCAGTTTGTAATATTTTTTCTTCGTGATTAATACACGTTTTCACTCTTTGCCAAATTTCATTACTAAAGGTCTGATAGGTGTTGATTACGCAGTGAATTTGATATAAAACGCAGCAAAAACGATGTATGCAATATGCTTATAGGATTTTTCCATTGCCCCCGTATGCTAGCAAATTACGTAATAGACGTATTCACGTCAAAACGGACCATCTTTAGAGGTACGGAACCTTAAAAATAAACACGACATTTCTAAAAACACTATTAAAACTCTTCAAATGACGAAAAGATGAACAGAATTCACAATTTTTATTAGAAAAAGGTAGAATGTACGTCGAATGTGTCAAAAGAAATGAATTTACATTCCATGCAAAGTAAATCTACTGATTTAGCTTTGCATTTTTGGCTTCATTCTGTAGAAATTGTTAAAAAGATTTTAAAAACCGCCATTAAAAATTCTGCACATGGTTATTTATTTAGTGTTGTGATAATCTGTTGTTTGTGTCTGTTATTGCAGGGGTAATGGCTTCCATGTGGAGGTGTATTTGTTAACCAGAACCACGAGTGAAGTGGTATTGTTGAATTTTAATGAGAGAACATGTTCCATTATCTTTCAATAGCGTAGCAGTTGAAGGAATTTTTAATTATTTATCGTACTTTTGATGTTTAAATCCGTTGATGAATTCTTATTGTTTTAATTTGTAATGCGTGATATTAATATATTGTTGGTAATAGTTATGGACTTACTTCTGTTTCACGCTATATTCCATATAGCAGGGTAGGCGGGACTTTTACGCATATGAATAAAGACAGCATCGTGTTTTAAAATAGTAATTATTTTATAAGACTACTTATAATCTATATATATAAAAGGACTTGTCCTCACTGAGGTAAGACACACGCACAGCCGTAGCCGCGTAGAAACGTGGAATTTGGACAGATGTTTACTTTCGTAATCTGGACTGGATGTCCAGAAGGGATTTTAAAAAATTTTAACCATAAAGGGGTGAAATAGGGGTTGATAGTTTGTATGAAAAAAAAATCTGCACAGATTTCTATAATATTGTAAACTCTTAAAAATATTTAACTGAACATGTGTTTCACGGTTTTTTAGAAGGGTAAAATGTTTAAATCGCCACCGATTTTTATAAAATTATAATTTAGACTCTTAAAAATATTTCATTGTACACATGTTTCGTGGTTTATTAGAATTCACCCCTAAATAAGTAAGCGAAGCTGCGCGCGTCCGATAGTATACTATATTGAGTCCGAGAAAAGTGTAATATATTGCTTTAAAATAAAGACGATTGTCATGACGCCAATTAAGTGTCTATCAAGTTATAATTATTAAATTATTAGCATACAACTATGTATTTGAACAAGTACAAAAACGAAAATTCCTGTTACTTTGACAAAACTGGACATAGCAGTAAAACAATTTTCACAAGCAGCGCACTAGAAAAAGCTTTTCCTGTTGTAGGGTATAAGTGACAAAGGTTCGCAGTAAGCCTGGAAGACAAACCACCATTCCGCATTTCGCCTTTTCCCTCTTCAATATTTAAACACTACTTGTCAAAAGAAAAGTTTGGTGAAGAAAAGCTCGTGAAATTTATAACTGACTTACGCAATAACAATTCTTAGTTTTATTCTTAGTAGATTTCTTGATTTTCTTCAAATGTACCGAATACTAAGTACTTCCTAATTGCATTCTGTCCTAGTTAAATTTACTTTTAAATAAATTTGTTCAATAAACTATCCTTACGGTGTTACCGACTGCATACTGTTACCTCCACATACCACATAGTAGGGTAGGCAGAGGGAACCTAATGTTAAGTCCGTTTCACTTTCCGCCGAATTCTGGAGGCATTGCGTGCTGAGTGGCGGAACTCAACGCCGCGCTTTGTCTCGACACTATAGCGAAGAAATGAAAAATAAACATAAATAAATATTTAACTTCCTCGAGTGAAGATCGAACCCAGAACCGTCGCGTTACAGTCACACCCTTATCCCGGCCTCATAAACAATATTTTTAATAAATATAATCCATATATCAACAATGAATATATTGTTCTAATATTCTCATAGAATAAAGTAATAAATTGGAACACATAAGTATAAGTTTCTCCTACTTTCATATTTTGCTGTTATCTTCATATTGAAAAATGAGTGTACATTCATTTCTATTTGAGTATATTTTATTTTATTTCTCTTTCTTTCTGTATAACATAAATATTTTTATTCTGTACATTTTTTTTATTAATTATCTTAATTTAAGATACGTAAAGTTTCGATAAAAACAAACATGTTTCGTATTCTAAAACAATAATTTTTGATATTGCAAAGTTAACAATATTAAGCTTTATAATAGGGTGAACAAGACCGAGAATAGCTTTTTTCGCTTTACTCGTACATTTAAGAGCCCTGGCATACCTAATTTTATTTATTCCCATAAAAATCTCGAAATATTCCCAAGAGAGACATGTTTCAGGCCAACTTGGAAAATTATTTAGTTGCCACCTTCGTCTGTAAAAGTTTGGGTCATACTTTTGTTTTTCATTGTTTTTCCTTTTAAGAGTTAAATAAATTATTTGGGTTTTGTGTGAAGTTTGAAAAGGCTTAGAAAACATAGGGTTTGTTTAGTAAATGGAAGATGAAGAATGCAATCGGGGTGGGGAATTGGGCAATGCGTTGATACGGAGTCTTAACACTAGGTTCCCTCAACCTACCCTACTATATACGGGATACAGTATGAAGCTATTATAATTAGTCCAACAATAATTAATAGTCCAACTTTAACGTTAAATATTTTTATTAGTAGAAATATTATTTTATTTTGAAAGTATTTAAGTATATGTTTTGATTTAATTTAAATGTTATTTTACTTAGTAAATTTGTTATAGTTGAAACAAAGAAAACCATGGACAAAAATTTTCCTTAAGGCATATTTAAATTAAATATCCCTGAATCAATTCGAGCTTTCAGAATTTCTTTTAAGTAGAGGTATAAAGAAAAACTGATAAATTCAGTTATAATATGTATCTTAAAAAAATGAGTAAAAAATGAAATTTATGAAACGAAATTATATTTACATCTACTAAAATTATAAATGTGAAACTTTATAAGGATTGTTGTTTCTGGGTCTCTAGTATATATAAATGCTAAAGGTATATCTAAACTTTAAAAGCATATATAGATGCGTAAGCATATATCCACCCAGGAGATACGAATCTGTTCTTTACATTGAAATTAAAAACCTTATTTCAGTTTTCCACGAGTCTTACCAGCCCAAGGGACGCCACTTCGTCGCTAACCACCCTTTACTTTCGATGTTTTTACATATTTTCTTTCGTCTATCAAGGGATCTAAAGTTGTTTTAAGAGTGTTTCTATTTACACATTTTTGACACAACCATAGATTTAAAGATACATCGTGGTGCAGTCTGACGTGGTGTTTGTGAGTTCGATTCCTACTCAAAGGTATAATAATTAAATAATTTTCGTTTTCCTGACGGATTGAATGTTACTTTGCCAAGGTCACGTTTTATTGAAAATACATGAAGTGAGTTGACCGGTAAAAAAGATCAATTTTGCTCGGGTTAACTGAAGCGTCCATTGATACTGACGTTGACGTTCCGTCAGTCAACACTCACTGTCGTAAATTCTGACGGAGTGACTGAAATTACTTTGTCTTTATATTAGAGATCATAAAAATAAATTTAAAAAAAACATTATATCTATCTACTATTAAGAACAGTCTATAATCGTGTCTAATTATGTACTTCGAAAGCTTTATACTCGTAAATGATAAACAGTTTTCATGATAATTAACTTTTCGTAGTACCCCCTCTTTAATTATTAATTTTTAAAATATAATACATGGATTTTGCAGCATAAGTTAGTAAAAGCATAAAAGCTGGTTTTCGTCAACGTGAAAGCGGAATGATCGCACATTTCCCAATTTATTTCGCAGCTTATCCCTAAATGTATGGACATTTTTTTCTGGTTAATCAGATGTAGTAATGTAGGGATGCGTAAAGATGACCAAAAATTCTTATATTATAGATAAATAATGAAGTAAATAACCATTTGTGACCAGCTTTGGTGTTAACTTACTACTAAAACATGGAGCACGCTGCGTAACTGGATAAAAAGAAGAAAGAGAACGAAAATGATTCAAAATAACGTATAAAAGATCGATACACCGTTACAATTACTTTGCATCAATAAGGAACCCTTATATTCAATGAATATCAACGGCGAGATTTATTTTGCTGATTTCAATTAATAATTGAGTGGTTTTGAAGGAAGGAATCGAGGAAAAAAAGAGAACGTCTTCTGTAGGACGTTCCATTTATATTATTCCATTTATATCTTTAAGTTGGAAATGTTCTCGAGTTATTGGAATTTGATTGATACGTTGTTTCCGTTACGAATGTAATATTGATAATGTCAGAAAACATTTCTTGAAAAGTTAATTTAAATGTTATTTTATTATCTTCTTATATCTACAACATTTTATGTTGTAAGTTGAGAAAAAATAGTAATATTCTCATACTATCTTCACTAAATCAGCTTCACGCTATATCCGTAAGTGGCAGGGAAGGCAGAAAGAACCAAGTGTTAAGACAGGTTTCTCACTGGCCGCCAAATTTAATACTGCCTTTAGAAGCTGAATCGTACTTTTACGATACTGCCTTTATTATTTTAAACATGTTTTCTGTTACATATCATAATAATAGAAAATTTAATTTTTTTAGAGAAAGGTGCTTGTAGCTCTTAAACTGCCTATCCTTTCGATAGAAGAACCGTACTCAAATCGGTACAGTCAATCAGGAGCTACAGACATACAAACATACAGACAGAGACAGAGGTTAAACTTATAATACCCATCTTTTTGAGTCTGGAGCTAATTAGTATGTATTCCTTTGTATTATCCAATCAGAATATTTTAATAATATCGACTTACCAAGAACCATTGTTCAAGAAAAAACATTATTTATTTAACAATTTTATAAAATGAATTATTGTAATACTCAGGCTCTATAGCGTAATAAAATTCCGCATAAAAATAAAAATGAATGAATATTTATTTTATGTAAATTGTATGTACTATTATAAATAAACCGTGATTGTTATCAGCCATTGTGTACGAGATAATGTGAAATATTTAAATCACTTTTATCTACATATTTGGTAAATTATTTGTATATTGAGGCCGGTCGTGGCGAAGCGGCCGAAAAGCTTACTTATACTTTTCGGGTTTTTTTCCTTTATTTATATTGTAAGTTATTACTTCGTGCCAGATTTCATGACCCCAAGGGAAGTACTCTATAGATTTTGATTATGCGGCGAATTTCATAAAAAATGCAGCAAAAAAAGATGTATAAATTCTCGTATATTTTGATTGAATTGACTAAGAAGTTAAATTTTTTATGCTTTAAGGACCGTAAACCTAAATATTTGATTATTATTGCAGTCTTAGGCATATATCAACAACAGCAATATGATGCTACAAGGCTTCCGTTTTTTCCTTTGAGGTGCGGAACTCTAAAAATGAAGGTAGCGGAATTCGAATCCGTGTCTCTTTGAAACCATCCAAGAGCTATACCACTACGCCATTCTTATCAAGCAACGTCAATATTCATATACGCTCTCTAATAAATTGGTACAATTTATGGTGCAAGAGATTCTATTTATTATATTTAACGTCTCTTGGACGCGGCAAACTTTCAACTAATATCAATGTATTAGTTAAAAGTTTGACCGCGTCCAACAGACGCTTCAAAGCTGAACTGTGGAACGTTGTTTTAAACTTTAGGTGGTAAACGATTTGCGTGTTTTATCGTTATTTTAAACTTAATACATTTTTAACGCCATTCTACGAGTATTATATTTATCAAATATTTTAAAATGTTGGGTCTTTTATGACTAAACTAGATAGTTTAGGCTATCGAGGCAGTAGAAGTACACCAGTTTTAGAGTTCCATATCCAAAGGGTAAGACCTATTATTGAAACTCCAGTGTTCGACCGTCTGTCTGTTTGTCCATCGATCATCAGTTTGTATCTCATGAACCATTTCGTTAGACAGTTGCAATTTCCACAGACGTACATGTATTTCCGTTACCGCAATAACAATAAATACTAAAAATAAAATAAAATGAATATTTAAGGGAGCTCCCATAAAATAAACGTAATTTTTGGATAAAAGTACGGAACCCTTCGTTGCGCGATTCCGCTCGAACTCAGCCGGTTTTTTATATAAAAAATCAAATCAGCTTCACGCTGTATCCCGCATACAGCAGTGTAGAGGGAACCTAGTGTAACACTCCGTTCCACATTTTCTCTCGAATTCTGGACGCAACGAAAACTCAACGCTTTTTTATATTAATGTCTCCTAAATTCATTCATATTATTCCTAAGCAAAACCAGGTCATGTCGCTGGTATTCAATATATCATTTCCTGATTTATGTAAAGCCATATCTCAGAATACCCCAGTACGTAACATACTAAGGTACACACAGCCAGTACACGCAAGCTGAGCTACTCGGGCCCACATTTAGATCTTCATCGGGCGAAGGTTAATTGTACGGCTCGTCATTTGATTTTATTGGGTCGAGCGCCGAAGGGTTAGGCCGGAGGGACCGTATATCGTAAAATAAGAATAAAACGAATACACGAGTCGCTACGGACGAAGTAATTGACAATTTTCTCATCATCACATACAATATGGCTTTTGTATTATTTTTTGTCTTAGATTTCGAAGTATTTTGGACCTATTTTCAATACTTTCGAAGTATTTTTATATTATGTTGGTACTTACTTAATTATTATAGAAGAAAATATTTGCAAAACATGAGTAACAGGTATCATTTTTTTTGTATTACATTGTAGGAACACAGTGTTAAGACACTGGTTCTCCATTTTCTGGCAGACTCTGAACGCATTGCGTATTGAGTGGCGTACCTCAACGGAACCTTGACACCAGAGAAACCTTGAAAATAATTATTAAAATATAAGTAAAATACAGAATATAAGCCTCCCTTTTTAAATATTAAACAATATTGACACATGCTCCTGATAACGTGTGCATGGAAATCTGAAAATATCGCGAGTGGGCGGCATGATGCATGGATATCATTGATGATTATTTATAGCAGTGCATATTGTAAATTACACCCACTGATCTTGTAGTGACGCCATCTGTTTGTTTATAAATAACATATATATGTTGGGAAATAATTAATTTAATTTGTTATTGAAATACTGCGAATTTGGAGCGAAAATATAATTATAACTTTTTATCAAATTCGGGAGCTCCTATTTTCGTTTGCGAGAGCGCCGAAAGTCACAACGGTACATTAAAGTCAGTCAAGTGCGCCTGCGCCACAACTGGCCCCAAATTAATAGAATAATCTATTATTTTTTAAAATTACTTACTCTTTAAAAAAATTAAAATCAGCTTCACGCTGTATCTCGCACGCAGCAGGGAGGGCAGGGGGAACCTAGTGTTAATACACTTCGTTCTCGACTTTTCGCCGAATATCGGAGGCATTGTTGTTGAGAGTGGCGGAACTCAACGCCGTGCTTTACCTGTGTATAATTGTAATCCATTTACAATTAATGAGAACAGTAAAAGAACACTAGCATACCATTAAAAACCTACCAAATATAACAAAATTTTCACCCGGATATTAAATTTATCAGTATAACGTACACAATCGTAACACAATTTCAGTTTCACGGATGTGGGGGACCAGCCGGGCGGACCCCGTTAATTACCGGATTCGACGGTAATTACGTTTCCCGGGCGACGCGACGGGCCATTGGAACAATTAACTATCATTTGGTTCCCTCGTTACTTCCATATGTATGTATTGTGTACTGTAGGAAGGTGAATAGGCTTTTATTACTATAGCTTTAAGGTCCTTATTACAATGATTTTAAAGTTTTGAATGTTAAGTGGGGAAATTTCGAATTTATGTCGTTTATTATTATTTTGTAGTATGTTCATATAATATGCTGCTACTAGATTTGATTTTTCAGCTAATAGAAATTGGGGATATGTTTCTCAAACTTTGTAAATATCCTCATAAATATTTATGGGGAACAAATTTGTCTTTTCAGCATAAAAAACTAATGTTTTACTTGACTTATAATATAAATAAGCTTTCATAATATTTTAAGAAATATAACCTAATCTTGAGATATTACTTTTTTAGTTAAAAATTCTACTATAAAATATTAAAAAAAATGTTTTTTTTGGAAATTACTATATTTTATAGTTTTAAATTAACTACAACTTAAAACTAAAAGAAACCAAGCAGTAATTCATCTTCCAGCCTTAAAACAAATCCGCGTTCTCAGTTCTCAGTTAAGGCACAAGCTGTCAAACCCACTGTCGGCGCGCGAGGCAGCAATTACAGCGCGACAGGGTAAAAGTGCATCGACAATGCCTCTTGGAAAAATTGGATTATTCGTTAGTCCCAGTTAAAATAGAGTAAGAAATTTAATTAAAATGTATCAAAGCCAGACCAATTTTATTCTTTAGCGTGTGTTATTTGTATATGTCTAATGAATAAATAACTCAATTTGTATTTTTACCAGAGCGAGGTAATGAAAATAATTTATAACTCCAAGAATCGAACCCACATTTACAGTCAAACGCTATCCTTCAGCGCCAAGACTGTCTCCATAATTATAATTCAAATGTTTAGAAAAATATCCATATATCCATTATGTGCATGCAGGCAAATATTATAAATAAAATATTATAAGAACTTTAAATATTTTTAACACTAGCGTAAACCTTAAACAATAAATATTTAGTGATGTGTTTTCCTGTTGGTAATTTTATTTTATTATTGTAAAACACATAGACAAACACACACACACACACACACACACACACACAAACACACAAATTAAAAATTTATTCGTAATATAAAGTTACTTATGAAATCAACCAAAAACAACATATTTAAATATCCATAAAGATCCAAGAGCAAATCGCTGGAGAATATTTCATTGTTAGTTGGCACTGATTCGTCTTTGTCGAGTTTTGCATTCCGCAGATGGCGTTCCGCGTCAAACGGCGAATAAGCTCGTTCATTTCACCCGTTCTCGTACTGGCTCTCGTTCTCGTATGTAGAATTGTGACTGGAATATTCCTTATTCTTCACTTCCATAATTCATGCTGGAATTGGAATTTTACTATATTGTGCGCGCTTTAAATTTTAAAATGGATTCTGTAAAATTGAACTGTGTTTCGTCTGTATAAAAATGATATTAAGTAAAATTGAACTGTGTTTCAAGTATATAAGAAATCTAAGTATCTAAAATAAAAGTTTTGTTTTTTTTTATGACCTTAAGGATTACGCTGTTTTCGTGTAGCAAGGTGAGAAGGAACGAGTGTTTAGTGTTATGACACTCTGTTCTCCACTTTTTAACCAACTAACAAAACATTGCTTGAGTGGCGAAACTCAACGCCGTGATATATAAGAATGGAATCCAGAAAAGCTTCTGTGTTAAAAGTTTTTATGATCTAAAATGTACAATAATAACTATAACTAAGCATGGACTTACACGTAAAAGACATATTCAAAGTACTTTTTCATTTCATTGATAAAGAAATGCATTGACAATATTCTATTGTATCCCGTAGAGTAAGCAAACAATATTTGTAATAGATTTTTATCAATTGCATTGTATTTTTCTTATTCTATTTACAGTCAGACGGAGGTTGATACCGATAGAGGGATAGCAATTGTTATGTTTTAATTGTGTTACCATTAAAGCTTCGTTCTGAAGCTTATTTTAATGTTATTCCACAATGTTTTATAAAGTACCGCGTTCAGTTCCGCCACTCAACACACAATGCCTTCAAAGTGCGGAGCATAATATTAGGTTCCCTGCTGCCTATCCTGTTGTGTGCGGGATACAGTGTTTAATTTTGTAAAGCATTATTCGTCTATTCGCTAAACATGGTAATATTTCGCACCGTTTTTCTATATAAATATAGGAATTTCGAAAGGCACGAGACTGGTAATTGGATGGGTAGGGAGCTCCAGTCATGCGGCAACCCTAGTACCGCCTGGTTGACTTTGAGCGGCCAATTTATTTCACCGAATACCGGTGCTAAATTATTTCTTTCCTGGATAATCAATATTAGTCAAAATATATGATAATTGCGGAGTTGAGAGTGGTATTTGAAGATTTTGTAAAGTCAAGATATTATTTGCACTTGATACCTTCTATTCATTGATTCATATATAAATAAGTAATAAATACAAATAATTACTTTTATATACCTAAATGATGATTAGTTCATTATATTGTTAAATAGAATCTAATTAATTTTACTAACTGCAGTATTCATCCTGATTTTCACGTCTGCATAGAAATTTCGAGAAATCACTGTTTGGTGCATCCTTACACTCTATTGTGCATGTCAAATTTCTATTTGTTTATACAACACCAGCGAACCGCCCGTGGCTTCGTCAGCTTGTAATATGTAATTATATATTTTTTATCTGGATTACTTTCGTGATCTATTAAAATTATTAATTTATGGACAATATACATACAAAATTGGAAAACAAAACACTTATTATGTACCAATATTTTCGCATGCAATACCTTATATTGACATTTTTATTTATATGAAACAAACAAGATTAAGGGATAACTGCCAAAATATAACAGTGAAAACTGCATTTAAATCGGTTAACCCGTTTCTGAGCTTGAACAAATGCACAGACAAGCAGACGAAACGTTTTAAAATAAGCTTTAGGATTTATTACATTAATAAATACTGCCAACACTAGATTTTCTCATAAATCTTCCACGTCCAGACAGCAATGAGTTACAGTTTTATCATATGTACTGAGTACTCGTATAGATAGATAGGTTAGACAATTTGCATACATTTCAGTTCTGTCAAAGCTACTTCATTATCTATCTATCTATCTATATCTTCATCTTCAAAGGTCAGTTCAGCTAAATGGAGCTATCGAAAGGATGGGTCACGTTTCCGAACATTCGTCTAACAAGCTTCGCGACGCCTCAGCCAAGACCTCTTCTGACGATCAAGAAGAAACATTGTGCTTTGTTATACAAACTTGCACTACTGATATTGGCACGTACTCGTATTCTGTTCATAATAAAGTGAGGTTTTTGCCTTGGGGGTTTACGATGGTTTACAATGTGGGCGGACGCTGCATCATTTATTGTGAGGCTGAATATAAAATCTGGTAGTAGTTGCTGGGATTGCAGTTTTTCGTTGTGTATATACGAGTATGTAAATTCACATATAGTCGGCTTAGAGTGTAAGCCTGGTACAGTGTGTCCAGTAAATTTTAAAGGGGCTAACAACTTTTTTAAAAAATCTATGAGTGTATTGTAGAAGGTTTTTGTTTTTTCTACTATATGAAAAAGTAAAGTAGATTTAGGCCGAGAGAAGGGCACTGAAGTGTCTTAATAGAAACGGGGTGTCTTGACACTAGGTTCCCAAATTCCCTCTGCCTATCTTGCTATGTGCGGGAAACACACAGCATGAAGCTATATTAATCTATTTAATATTTCGTTCCGAACAGTTATAATATAAATTAGAACATTTTCGAAGATTTCAGGCTGACTTTTGGGCTATAGTCATTTTAAGTTAATATTTTAATGTCTTAATTTTCACTCTTCCTCTTAAGTTAATATTTTAATGTAAAACTACTGTAGCTTGCCTGTAAGTCTAGACTTATGTATAAATCCTAATATTCATAGAGCAAGCCACAGTACCTAGATGATAAACGAGCAAGTTGTTGAAATTTGTTAATATGTTGTCAACCTTGTAACCTTATTATTATATAGTTAGTTATATTTTCACTGGACCTATTATTGTTATCGGTCTAGAAATAATTATGTACATATTAATTACATCGTCTTGTTTACATACATGTGTATATGACCCATACTTATCACTTAGGTATCTATTGTATAATCAATGAAAATATATATTAAAAATATGTTTTTTTATATATCTTTCCAAAAATTATTTAATTGGTTAATATAATTTTTATACAATATATATATTTTTTAATTATTTTACCTTTATATACAATATAAGTTAAATATTTTTTTAGAGATTGAAATGAATTTATGTCATTAAAGTGTGCTTCGCGCATGCTTAGAGAGTTTTTATAATTGTTTTACAAATATTTCATTAATTAACTGTAAATAGAATATGTTATGTTTTGTGGATAACATTTTATTAAAATTGTAAACAATCATAGGTTTGGAATATTTCATTTCTAAGAACTTGCGTATACGACGTTACGTTATACATAAGCTTCTCAGGCAGCTTCGATAAAGTCAGCCTGTTATCAAATCCAAGCTGACATTTGTTATTGTGGGTGACGAGAATGTGATTGTGTCGTTAAAATGAACATTAAAAGACTAATTCATTGTATATTATTTTCCATTCTGATAAATGTTTCAAAATGCATAAAAACAAAGGAGTTGAACCATCCATTACCTCTCACAGAATACGCTTTAAAGTCCACGGAATCATTAAATAAATTTTGGTCATATTGGAAGGCTAACCTGGACTCAGCAAACGTTAAACATTCAAGAAAACCAAGATCTCCAGGTCCTCAATTTGACTATGCAGGCTCTGATGATGCTGATTATTATGATGATACTCATTTGTATCTAAACAAAAAATATCCTCTAACAGGATTATTTGAAAGCACTTTTTTTTACAATCCAGCTAATGCTCCATATTGCCAGAAAGGCGGTAAATCCTCTTCTCGTCGTCCGTATAAGCTCCTTGACTACGACTACGATAGCGATCCATTTATTAGCGCATATGGCATATGGCATTTATTAGCGCATATGGCATTAGACATTCCGAAGCCTCCGCCTGAGTTTCGTGGGTCGGTCTTCGGCTAAGCAGTGAAAAATTTGTTTAAATTTTAGTTGCAAATTACAAAAAGATTTATTTTGTATTAAAGTTTGTCTTCTAAATCTATGTAAGTAATTTAGACCAATAATAAAAATGACTATATATATTTTGTCTATATATATTTTAATAGCCTACCAGCGAGTGATATTTGAATTAGTAATAAAATTAAAAATCCCTATTGTCTACAAAATATAAAAAATTGTTGAAATTTTACAGCATTCGTGAATTTACAATATGAAATATATAATATTTATGGCTGTGAAATATTTCTTAATAGAGTTGCTCTTAAAGTGGCATTGCTCATACATTAGTCTCAAAGACTATATTCCATGTTTACAATTCTGGAAATTGTATCTAGAGTCTGTGGTATGCTTTGACTGTAGACTACTTTGGAGAGTACATTCTATTTATTAATATCAGTTGCAGTTTTCACACTTTATTATACAGATGTATATCATAATCTATATATATAAAAGGACTTGTCCTCACTGACTGAGGTAAGACGCACGCTCAGCCGTAACCGCTGATGATAGAAACGTGAAACTTGGACAGATGTTTACTTTCGTAATCTGGACATCCACTAAGAATGGATTTTGAAAAATTTTAACCCTAAAGGGGTAAAATAGGGGTTCAAAGTTTGTATGGAAAAAAAATTAAATCGGCACCGATTTTTATAAAATTTGAAATTTAGATTTTTAAAAGTATTTAATTAAACAAGTGTTTCATCGTTTTCTAGAATTCTCCCTCTAAGGGTGCAAATAAAGGGTTGAAAGTTTGTATGGAAAAATTCTTAACTCGCCACCGATTTTCATAAAATTGAATATTTAGACTCTTAAAAATATTTAATTAAACATGTGTTGCATGGTTTTCTAGAATTCACCCCCTAAGGGTACAAATAAGGGGTTGAAAGTTTGTATGGAAAAATCTTTAAATCGCAACCGATTTTTATAAAATTTGAAATTTAGACTCTTAAAAATATTTAATCGAACACATGTTTCATGGGTTATTAGAATTCACCCCTAAATACGCAAGCGAAGCTGCGCGCGTCCGCTAGTATTATATATTACTAAAATATTTTATCATTTTCGAAAAGACGTAAAAGAAAAAGCTATAGTATGATATTTTATTGTCACTAACATCTTAGCATACGTATACTTTAGATATTGACTGTATCTAAAACTTTAGTGATCTTGGTAATCATTTGACTGCCGTTTAAAATACCCTCTCTCGTCTCCTGGCAAATTTAATATTAATTAATTTATATTAAATATACATTTATGTCTTTTGTTAAATGTGTTTATTATTAATAATACTAATATTTTATTTATAAATAATAAAATATTATTTTACGCCTTCTTCGCTCGCCCCCGCTCTCTGGCTAACAACTAGTTATAAATAGGATAGCGAAATCTATCGGCAAAGTTTGTTTTAATTGGATCTATATTCATATATTTGTTCAAAAAATAAACGTGGTTGAAACTTGCTATTTTTACAACGTCGCATTTCAATGAAAATGGTATTGTTTGTATATGATATGTTTTATCTATCGAAGGACTGTTGAAATTGAAATCGTTGAATTCTTTGGATTCTAAATTTTCAATTTTAGACTACATGTATACAATTGTAGCTTTTCTGTTTATAGTATTTTTTAGTCTAGCATTATTAATATAAGCTTTTTCAGCTTCTTTTCAGCTTAGTGGGAACCTAATTTCGTTTTCTGTTTTTTTGTATGTTGTATCTCAACGCCGTACATAATTACACAAGCATGTGATTGTAAACGCGACAGGTTGTAGCTTCCACTCCCACCCAGGTAATGAAATATTTCATATTTACATTTCTTCTCTTTGGAATAATCGCTTCGCTAATTTCGCATGAGAATATTTTGTAACTAAATACATAGCGGAACATTTTAAACGAAGCTGGACTCGAACCTGTGCCCATTAACACCGTTTGTATTGAGCTACATATATTTTTTATATAATTCTCAAATATATATCTCATCTGTTTTCTTATTAAAATATATCAAAAAGAACATCAACCATATCTGCTATCTTGAAATATTATTTATGTTATGTATTAGAAAGGGCCCTAGAGCAGAAATAATCTTAGATTACACTTTTATAGCAGCATTTACCCACTATCCGCATTTTGCCTCGCAGCTACGTAGTATTGCAACGCTCCGGAGAGCTCCAGCGTCCAGAAACAGAAATTACTGAAGTCCCCATGGATATCAAAATTTGTGCATACCGTTTCGCTCGTATTTGACAATTTGAATTTTCATATCAGAGTGTATGGAAGTTATAAGCTTCGTTGCGTTGTCGAGTTTTATTGTACTGTGAGCACAGGTATTGTTATAGTGTATGTTTTAACGTACGACTATTGGCTTGTATTTTAAAAAGATTTTTTTATATTTAACATAATATAATATTTATTTCTTTTATTGTAAATAGTCTGGTTAAGAAATTCAATTAAGTGCGAGTCGGATTCCCCCACCGAGAGTTCCGTACCAATTTCAGGATTTAAGATCAATGTTAAACTTATAAAAATTGCCATATTTAAGTTTGTGAGCGTATGCACTTATTTTTTTATGAAATGAACTACAATTTAACAATAATAAAATGATCCTATAAGAGTTCCGTTGCTTTTGAGGTACTGAACCCTAGAAGGCACGGATACTTAAGTTTTTGCAGTAAAGCAATTCAATCATTTAAAAAAATACATTTTTTTATAGATATATCAAAATTAATTTATTATAGCTTTTTGTTGACATGTACATTCGACGATTCAAAAGTGCTTTTATAGTTTATTTGAATAAATAATATTTTGAATTTGAATTTGAATTTCAAAAATACAATTTCCGACACTTGAAATATACATATAAACGTATGCATGTAACATAAGTTGTAGAAGGCAAAACAACTTGTAGAATAAAATATCAATAAAATTTTTGTTGCACAAACTTCCTCATGCAACGAACATAATGTGTGTTCAAAAACCACAAAGTTCACTCGCTGCTTGCTTGTGAATTATATTGCTGCAAGAACGAGCTATAATGTCGCTAGGCGAGAAATAGGAAAGAAAAACTGTAAAATATTTTTCAACTGAAAGTGATACTGTATTAATAAGTTATATTTTTTAGTTTTTTTTTGGTACATCGTGGCGCAAGGAAACAGACAGTGTTTGATTGTAAATGAGGTGGTTGTAGGGTCGAATTCCACTGAACTCAATGAGAAATAATTATATTATTTTTCCCCAGTCTCCATCTCCATCGCAAAATGTGCAATGTCGCAAATAGATATTTAGTTAGTAGTAGCAGGTAGGTAGATAGTTTCTAAAAATCTGACATTTTCAGATCAACTTTTCTATATTGTTGAGAAATATATAATTACAACGGAAAATAAATTTCTGCAATAAATCTAAATGATTATATAATATTCAAAAATAGATACTAATTTCATAAATAAAAAATCGCACCAAACGCGTCGAATGTCATAGTGCCGCTTTTGACGTCAAGTCTGAATAATCTGTCAGTACTTAATGCATACAATACAAAGTGTCAATTCGTTTGTTTACCAAGCCGTGACGTCAATCGCTTTGTTAGGCGTTTAACAGTATGGCGGCTTGTCGTATTTTGTAGTTTTATATTTTCTAAATACTTGTTAATCCTAAATTTCATAATAAAATTAATGCATATTTTGTAATTTATTAATTGAGTTTAATAACACACAATTTTAGTGCTTATAATTAGTATTTTTTTAAATTATATTTTTTCTTATTGTTGTAATGCCTATTCTGGAGAAGGTGTGGAACGGACTAAATTAACACTATCCACTTACTGAATTCGTTAAAGAAATAAAAAAACTACATATTTCGATTTCGAAAGTCATGTCAAAGTCAAAGTCAAGCTTTGACTTTGACATGACTTTATATAAAAAAATACATGAAAAAAATTGACTATCCGTATGGTTAACAGTTCTGATGAATTTGTTAGATAAGATATTAAAAAATGCGAATGTGTAACGTACTATTTACAAAAGTATATTAAAACAAAAACATTTTATCACTTACGCCTGAGCCGTTAAAAACGTTTTTAATTATATTGTTTTTGACAATACGCGGTGTTGATTTTCGCCACTTAACAGTCAATATTTCAAATCTTTAGCTTGAACCTCCTAACAAAAAACAAAAATTAATATTTATTGATTTGTGGTTTTACTATTCCACATAGCAATGTTTAGAAAATTAAAAAAACATTTATAATGGTGGCAGGTGTATATTGTAGCAGCAATTCCTTTTAAAAGAAATTGCAAATGAAACTTTCCTTTGTTCCTCGTGTTATTAACGAAGTTTCCCTCCCGAGAAGCCACGATTTTTAAGAAACCACTCCCAATACTGAATCGGAATGGAATTTTAACCGGAAAAACTTTCTTAGAAGAAGAAAATGTCAGCAATTACGTTCTATTTTTCATTTAAAGCTTAGGTAAAGTTTAAAATTAGCTAAGGTAAAGTTTCTAAAGAATATCTATGTATTTTGTGTAGGTATGGGTACGTGAATGGTAAAAGATTCTATGTAATTAAATTATTTTGTCCTTTTAAAATAAATAAAGGGACTTATCAAATAAATATTCTGATATCAAACTATTAGTGATTATAAAGTAAACAGGATGCGGACCGAGCTTTAGAAAGTTAAAAGTGAAAAAGTGTAATATTTCTTTCCAAATACCCTTTTAAGGAGTAATTAATACTCCTTTCTATCAAAATTACCAAAACCTTTTAATATACATTAATAAACCTCACTGCCACTCATAAAGATACTCCTATATAATACGATATCCTATAGAGAAGTTCCTTTCGCATAAAAAGGAACGGCAGCTAATAAAGCGTCATAGTAATTGTATGAAAAGATTGCGCGCCTGCATGTGCCTGTATCGTGTCGGTATTCACTTTATTGCTCTGCCGAATGCATTGTTAGGAGTTGGAGTGTCTTCCACAATACTTTGAAGGCAGTCAAGCCTTAACCGTCGCGTGGGACGCACGAGCTAAAGGTTAGTAAATAGTAATATCTGAAGAACCCTGAAAAATAGCCTCGTTTAGAAATAGCTGCTTCTCGTAATTGAAGTTAGTTTTCATCTTAACATCTTTGCTAAAAATGTAAAAGGTTTACTAGAATGAAAATCAGTTAAGTACGAATCGGGCTCGCCCACCAAGGCTTTCGTTCCAATTTCAGGATTGTAAGTCAACTATTGCAAATGCAGTAAAATCAATGCATAAGTGCTCGTATCTTTTGATTGCGTTGACTTAGAAGCTTAATTTTTTCTGAACTTTAAGGGACCATAAACCTGAACATTAAATATCCAACTTTGATATTGACCTCGATACCCCCACGAGATCTTGATAAATGGTCTTGACAGACGGACAACTAAGTGGTCCTATAAGGGTTTCGTTTTTACCTTTTGAGGTACGGAACCCCAAAAAAGCTGGTTAAGCAGTAAGGTTTCATGTGTTTTAATGACCTGTAGAGCGTAAAAAACGTTTGGTATAATCCATTTGCATATAATCAGTAATAACGTTAGGTCAGCACCAAATGACGAAAGATAAGGTTTATAGCTTTTTTCAAATAAAAAAGCTATAAACCCTTATCTTTTACATAAAAAAAGGAATAATTTTAAAATAATTTTAATAGGTGCTTTCAGGTTACCCCTTTCGATAACAAACTTTGATAATAGTTAAAATTTAATCATCGCGTGACTATAATCTTGGGAACTCTATTTCCGTTCGATTACCGTCAAATAAATGCTTACCTTCCATGTATTGTAGAGCACACTCCGTTAACTTCATACTATTACTTGGAATGCTACATATAGAACATTTCAATTGAAAACGTATATTTTAAACTTCGGAATAGTGGAAGTGGTAGCTATTAAAGCCGTATGGCTGAGTAAAATGTTGGGAACAAAGGAAAGATAACAAGTTTGTTGGACAACTTTATGCACGGCGCAGTTCAGCTCGCGCTGTCTTAGTCAAAGATTTACAAGCGCGATTGCGAAACTTTTCTTAGATCCCTTGCAGTTTTCTGTTATGTACGACAGCAATGAGATATTAAGATGTCCAAGTTTTCCTTTGTTTTATAAACTAATATGGATTTTAGTTTTCCAGGTTAAAAGTTATAAATATATATTTTTTAATATCACACACAGTCTTTATCAGGATTTTTCCATTTTTCAAAATTTATTGAAAAATCACTCCATTTATATTATGTACTTTTGTCTTATCTGTCTATACGATGGTGTCATCCATTACTAATACTTAACATTTTCCCCGTTTATTTATTTACGTCGGCCTAATAAGTATGCTATGATAAAAACATAACCTTTATATTTATCTCTAATTTAAAAGTAAATGTCATAATATCTTATTCTAAGCATTAAAGTGAAAAAGGATCGCAGTCTTCCCTTAACAAGAAACGAGTGTCATTATGCCGAAGAGATAACAGGACTTACAAGATAGTGTAATTGGGTCCTGCAGTCACCTTGCGTACGAAACCCCTTATATCCCGGATTTTATTGACTTTCTCATACCTTACAACTTTAATCTCTTAACTCTATATAGAGTCTTTATATTGTGAGTTGGAAACATTCTGAACGTCGCATCGTATCCCATTTGTTCTAAAGAGGGTATACGATACCGAACTTAAACGTATCGATTTATCCAAAATTGGAACGCGCTTTCCGTAGGAGAGATTACATAAGTTTAGAACAAGAAAGGCGTAGAGTTATAGAGTAGGTGAAGAAACTTTATGTTTAAAGTTTCTATATTTAGAAACTTTGACGTTAAGTATTTAATAAAGATTTATGATGCAGTGAATTATACGCCCGTGTTAGAAGTTTCAAAGGCCTAATCTTCGATATAGCGTGGGTGACCTATTTAATATGTAGGTAGTCGTTCATTTTAAAACTAAAGCTATAAACGTAAGTTACCGCTAGAGTGTTCCGCATTCCCCCCACATACAAAACGAATATATCAAACGCATATGACTTGATTTATAGGAAAATTGCAGTTTAGAAAATGAAAAATTTTCATTTCAAAATGGAGCTCCTGAGGACAGGTTTGGCGTAAATATTTATTTTAATGCCTCCAGAATTTGGAAGAAATTGGAGAACGGAGTGTCTTAACACACGGTTCCCTCTGCCTACTCTGCTGTATGTGATATAGCGTGAAGCTAAATTTATTTGGTTTTATTTAATTTAAAATGGTGCTTTGTTTGAGGGAGGGAGGGAGGCTAAGGCAGATTATTATGATAAGAACTCTATACCGCCCTTCTAATCCTGGGGGTTGTTTATGATCCCTCAGACACCAGGAGATAACTTGATAATCTAGAGTGTAAGTTGCCTCACTCGATGGTTTTCGCGTCGTAGCTGTCTGAAAACAATCGCGTAAAGCAAACATTGTTCAAGCGGTATCCTGATAATCGAACGATATCTGCGTCACATTATTGGAAGGCGGCTTACGAGTTTTTTTGTGGAAATTTCTAATGAAAAATAATATTACTTATAATTTTCTTGAAAAATATGACTGAATTAGCTAAAATACTCTTTAATTTTTCATGTTTCTTCCATACATTCTTGAATTTTAACCATTTAATTAAAAGTCTTCTCTCGCAAGCATGTTTGTGTGCACGTGACAGGTAGTGGGTTCGATTCCCAATCAAGAAATGAAATATTTAATATTTTCAATTTTTTGCTCTGGTATCGAGGCAAAGTGCGGCGTTAAGTTCCGCCATTCAACACAGCATAGCGCATTGCCTCGCGCACGCTGTCTACTTTATACTAAGTAGATATACTGGTTATTTCAATTCAGCCTAAATACACACATCAATAAGAAGTTAGTAAAAAGTTATTTTAGGGAGCTGGTTGCCAGGGCCGGTTTTATCCTTGAACCTTTGAATATCTGAATATGGTGAATGGCGTCGTTAAGCATTTTTTTATCTTTTGGTCCGTTTTTCTATTATCATATTTTTATATTTTACGTTAAAGTGGTTTGTGAATATCGATGAAAATATATATTATATATTTACAATGTACACATACCTGGTGGTAAAAGCTTTGGGATTTAAACTGCGTTTTTTGGTTTAAATTTTTTGTCTTCACGCTGTATCCCGCAAATAAGAAGATAAAAGTAGTCTAGTGTTAAGACACTGTGCTATCCACTTACCTCCAAATTTTTCGGGGCATTGCGTGTTGAGTGGCGGAACTCAATTTATGTAAATACATATTATAGTATTTAGTAATATATATTTATATATTTAGTCATTTCTATTTATATATAATATAGATACAATATGGTGTTACAAAACACGAATATAACTAAAGTCAATATACACAGGTTATTTGCATGGACAATATCCATGGTGTTTTAGGGGGTCGCGATAGGTATACGAATTTAGGCTTAAGCTCGGGATTTACGAGCGAGGGCTATGGGCCATGGTAACGACGTTTCTTTGATATTGGATTAACGGAACAAGAACAAATGAACATTACGGGATTATGGAATCTCTGTAACGGGATTTTTTTATTTACAACAAAAAGTTAATACGCACTTAGGATTGTATATTTTAGATACGTGTAATAGAGTTTTTTACAGTTTCACGCTTGTTCCCGCATAGTTAGTTATTGAATGCTGCGCTTTGTTAATAGAGCGGGATAAAAAAATAATTCATTGCCCCAGAAGGGTAATCATAATGGTCATAATGGTCACGCATAATTTTATAGATCTGATAAGTTACAGGCATGGTACTTTAAACTAATAGGTCTAAATGGCGTCACTAGAATAAATATGTAACTGTATTTCCCTCCATCGTATACGTACCTTCATCAGGCCCCGCTTGTGTTTAGATATTCTGGCTCAAGGCATGACAATGACAGAAATAAACGTCTTATCAGTATTACAGGAATAGTAGAGGCTCCTGGTCTCGGTAAACATTCCTTATGAATTATTTTTGTAATTTATAGTTTCTTTTAACAATTTGCAACTTATATAGACAGATTTATATTTTAAAATCTTATCAAAATTCTGTGTTCAGAGCGTCATCGAGGGGCTGTTGTTATTTTTGTTATACCCCCGAGAAGCTTTGCAGAAGCGAGGGTAGTTATAAATTTATATGGCGCTGAATTCGTGTTTTAAATTTAGGATGACTTTGTAGTCTGGAATTTATATCGTACCAGATATTTTGCAAGACTAATTTTTATTCATATTATGAATGTTATTTGGACTATTATCCATATAGTAGATACCTTCATTAGTTAAAATAACTGTGGATTAATTTAGAATATTTATTTCACCGGAAAGTGGGGAACGTAAGTGTCTAAATGGGAACGGTTGCTTGTTGTATTAACATGTGGGTCTGGCCTTTTCCCAATGTTCAATTGAACTGATATTTGGATTATCAATATACTGTCGTTAATCTAAAATGACCGCTGCAACAAAATGGAGAATTATAATTTTTTGCACAGCCCGACTAATACGATTATAAAAAAATATAGATAGCTTGTTTTTAAAAAGATTTTTTATTATTATTTTACTTATTACATATTTGTAATTTATTTTCAGTTTAAAGATCTTTATTCTCATTACGACAACGTCATTTACATGAGAAATTAAATAAAAGAAATATATATATATATATAGTATAAAAAAAGACATTAGTGAACAAAGCTTAGAGTAAAAATAAAATGTAAATATAAAGTTAACATAAAAATGTAAATATTAGGTAAAAATAAAATGTGAATATAAAGTTAACATATAAGTAAGAGTAAAATTACTAATAAAAACATACAAAACAAANTACTTATTGGTTTGAAAGCTACACTAATGTCTGAATGATTTACATGACGGAAAACGAAACCATTATAAAATTCGGGAACATTGTCTTTAATTAACGATTGCAATAGTAGTGGAAGAGCCTAAATCGTTTGTTAGACTGACTGGGAAAGTAGAGAAAAACTTTTCAAATGCAATGGCCACTTCCAAATCGGAATCAACAATGTGACCGTCAATACTAAGTTTAAAATTAGAATCTTTCACCCTAGTTCTCCCAGTCTTCGCATTAACAACCTTCCAAGTGGCTTCAATTTTATTACTACTATTCCTGATTTTTGTTTTAATAAATAAAGATTTTGCAATTTCGCAAACTCTTTTAAAAACTTTTAGAGTAAGATTTTAAGTACTCTTTAAACTCTTCACCACTATTAAACTGTTTTTCAT
The DNA here is from genome assembly GCA_013403645.1 of Heliconius nattereri. NCBI lineage: Eukaryota > Metazoa > Arthropoda > Insecta > Lepidoptera > Nymphalidae > Heliconius > Heliconius nattereri. The sequence continues at coordinate 3,008,122 of JAAIXI010000237.1, forward strand.
AATATAACATATACAGCGTCTCCCTACTCTTATGAATACCTGCTGTGGCCCAGTCACCAAAGATAGGACTATCAGTAATTGTAATCTGTTTGGGAGAAAATATTGAATGAAATTTATTAATAAAAGAATAAAAAAAAGAATTGTACAAAGAATTGGGAGGTAAAGTTGTATCTAAAACCAGTGAAAACGACTAACTGTGACAGGTACAAAAGCAATTTTTGTCTTAGCCTCCTGTTTTTTCTTACTATAGAATTCTACTAGCTGACCAGAGTGGTTAGAATCCAATTTATTAATAATGCTTTTGTAGCATGGAATAATGTCAGTAAATATGTTATCTATACAAGTACTAGTCGTAGGAGTTATTATGGTTGGCTCCATAAATAAATTAAGTAAATTGTGTGACTTAAAAATACTTAATAAATTAATGGTGGGACTTAAACTTTCCTGTATACACATATAACAATGAATTGCTCTAGTTGAACACACGCTAATTCGATTGAACATTCTACAGAAAGGGACACAATATCTTTCCGTTCCTTGAACTTAAGGTTCTTGTTTAATATAATAAGCGACCCCCCCGTGTATTGTGTTGATTCTGCAGAATGAGCTTCCTACCCGGTGGTTTCTGAAATTAAACATGAGCTGGTTCACCTTTAACCAATGTTCAGTAATACACAAAATACTAATTTCTTCCGAGTTCATGAATAATTCCAGCTCTAGCTGCTTGCCCCCCGTCAAGCAACGGATGTTCTGATATATAAAGAAAAATAGATATATAAAGTATATGAATTGAAAATTTGTTACTTTAAAAAATATGAAGTAATAAATTGAGTAAATAATGAGACAAGTTATGGCGTAGAGACACTAGTGTGATACTGTAAACGCGACAGGATGAGGAAAGGAAATGAATTCGGCGGAAAATGAGAGGCCGGAGTGCCTTAGTACTAGGTTCCCTATGCCTACTCTGTTATGTCCAGAATACATGTCCATAAAGCAAATTTTTAAGAAATATGAAAGAAATGAAAAATTGATAAATAATTATAATTTTTGTATAAGGGAGATCATTATGAAATGCTTTTGCAATTTTTCCCTGTGGGATGCTAAAAAACAAGCAACAACTGTCGTTTTATTGTTCCACGGTCATTGTTAAAAGGGTTATCGAAATATAAATATCGTGTTTCTGGCTCGTTTCACAATTGAAGCCGTTTTATACGGGTTGATGGTGAAATTAAATATATTTACTAAATATATCACGGATGTATTTTTTGGGAAAGTATTTATTATTTACAAATATTCCAATTTTGGGCTAGTCATGGCGCAGGGGCACAAGTGTGTCATTGTCAACCCAACTGGCTGTGGGTTCAATCCCCCTCATTTCTTCTAAGGAGTGTCTTAACACTAGGTTTTCTCTGCCTAGGCTGCTAAGTGCGAGGTATAGCGTGATTTATTTAATTTTTAAATATTCTCTTTTATCTTCAAAATTGGATTCTGCTACTATGGAAAATAGAGTGATGCGTGAAGATAAAAATACAATATAATTCTAGTGTAAGCCTTAACGATAGATTTTTTAATAAATTTTAGTTTATATTTTAGTTTCCACTCTAAGGCCATTCTTAAAAAAAATATACTATAACATTTTCAAAAGAAACATCCATATGAAGTTATCAAGCTAGAACCAGCACAAATATATGAATAGAGATCCACTTTAATATATGAAATGAGTTATGAAAGCGAAAGATGTTACATAAGAGTTGTTTACTTCACTTCGCGAAACAAGACCGTCCAAATTAACCCAAATAAAATATGAAAACGGACTAAAAATAGAGAATAGTGAATGAAAATTGCCAAGCTGTGATTCGTTAAGATCCCAAGCGGTCCTGGAAATCTAGAACAGAAATGGCACAGAATAAGTATTCAGTTCGTTATCGTGTCGAGAGGAATTGTGAAGGCTTTTCAGTTGTAAACTTTTACTGAAAAATACGCCTTTGTCGTTCACCAGTGCGTGCTAAATTTTTAATGTGCCTCTACAGCTACCGTCGCTGGACGATTTTTACACTAGTATTGTATCTTTAGTGAGTTAACTCACTAAAGATACAATAGTATACACTTTTACTAACAGTAAAAGAGCTGTACTTAAGTACAGCTCTTTTACTGTTAGTTTAATTCAGAATAAGCTTCACAAAGTATAGTAATAAAATTTAAAGAGTTAAAAGGACATTGTCAAAATATTTTCTTAAAAACATTCTTAAAGCTTACAACTAAAATATTAATATTGAAAAAATATTCATCTAGGTTGGTATTGAACTTGTGTTTTCTCTCTGTATGACTCATTAGGACACTTTTGTTCCCCACTTTTCACCGACTTCTGGAGGCATTGCTTTTATATGATTGAGTGCATTTATTAAGTGGCGGAACTTAACGCCACGCTTTGCCTCGTTACCAGAGAGAGCGAGTAAATGAAAATATTGAACAAAGTATACTAATAAAACTTAAAGAGTTAAAAGGGTATTGTCAAAATATTTTCTTAAAAACATTCTTACAGGGCATATTTAACTAAAATGTTAATTTTGAAAAAAATATTCATCTAGGTAGGTATTTGACTTGTGTTTTCTTCTTAGTTATTTTATGCAGTCATGTTTTTTGAAATTATTTATGACTATAGAAATTTACTGACCCAACAAGTTCGCTACGATAATTTATGTAATAGTTTCTAACATAATTTGTGACTAACGAAACTAGTGGTTTATAGGTAAAGGTATAATTTTGAAGCCTTTCAGCATTCGGGAAATTAATACATTGATAAATACAGATATCTACATACAGAAACATGTATTGCATTGCATACGTCAGTATACAAGTATATGAATATATAAATTCAATTATAAATGTGTATAGATAGCTTATAGATAGCGTATATAAATGTGTATAATACAAATGAAGCTAAAAAAAAAATAATTGATATGTTGCGAAACGTACTATAAAAATAGAGATTATAATAGACTACATATATAGTCTAATAGAAGTTATAATGGACAATATACAGAATGTAATTGGTATTTATATTATTTCCTACTAATTACAAATTTTAAAAGATATCGACGATTTGAACTTGTATTGTTTATTTAATCCCTAAAAATAAGCACAATGCGAAGCTCACAAAAGAACACAGTCATTACTCCAACCAGCGAACCTAACAAAGAGTGGAAAAAAAGTAATAAATACCTCATGACCTTCAATTGTACTCTTTGAAGTACCCACATTTTTCATATACTCAAAGTGAGGTAAATAAACGGTAGTTTAAAATAGAAATTCTACCATTGACGATAACTGGACCGCGTCATGTTTCTCTTAATATCTTGATATATGTTTTCTTGAAAAGAATATTTTTGCTATTTTTGCGTAGATATGCGGCTATTATCCTCTACTGGAGAACATAATAGAAGATGAGGCTTGAAAAATGAGGCTAACACCTGTTGCTTATTGTGCCGAGATATTTACTGCTCAGGAAGCTTTGGTATTTGGCTTCCAAATATGTTTGTTATTACTCTATAGGTTTGGATCGAATACTATTTCTTTTGTGATATCTTTATTCTGTCTCTACTGAAAGTAGAATATAAGATAAATGTTTTTGGTATAACAGAATAATAAATAATAAGTTGCTTTAGAAATTATCATCAGATGGAAAACGACGGAAAGGAGAGAGCGGAGTATACCCTAGGTTACCTCTACCTACCCTGCTACATACGGGATAAAACGGGAACCTCAAAAAAACGTAATTCTATTATTAAAGCCTTGCGAGACCAGTTAGAACTAAATACGTTAAGGGAATTAGTAAGAAAAGCAACGTTATTTAAATATTTCTAATTGACTCTAATACCGTTATACAAACGACGCAAATTAAATTACAAACTTAAGTCTGTTTTTCTTCTCCCTAGTTTATTTAAATGTAAATTGTTGATTTTGTGGCAGACAAATAAACTATTGAAATTATCATAACTTTTAAACTTATTATAATGAACATCGTGGAGCAGTGGCACAAGCATGTGACTGTAAACGCGACGGTTTTGGGTTCGATCTCCATTCTTCATGAGAGAATGAATTATTATATATATATATAAAAGGACTTGTCCTCACTGACTGAGGTAAGACGCACGCACAGCCGTAACCGCTGAAGGTAGAAACGTGATATATGGACAGATGTTCACTTTCGTAATCTGGACATCCACTAAGAAGGGATTTTGAAATATTTTAAGCCTAAAGGGGTGAAATAGGGGTTGAAAGTTTATATGGAAAAAAAATTAAATCAGCACCGATTTTTATAAAATTTTAAAATATATATTTTCAAAATTGAACACGTGTTTCATCGTTTTTCTAGAATTCTCCCCCTAGGGGTGCAAGTTATTATGGATACATCTTTAACCTATTTTTATAAAAATCGAAACTTAGACACTTGAAAATATTTCATTGAACACATGTTTCGTGGTTTATTTTAATTCATCCCCTAGGGGTGTAAATAAGGGGTTGAAAGTTTGTATGGAAAAATCCTTAAATCACCACCGATTTTTATAAAATTTGAAATTTAGACTTTAAAAAATAATTCATTGAACACATGTTTCATGGTTTATTAGAATTCTCCCCTAAATAAGCAAGCGAAGCTGCGCGCGCCCACTAGTTTATTAATATTTTCATTCCTTTGCTCTAATATCAAAGCTCGGCGTTGGGTTCCGCTACTCAACTGAAATAATAATAACACTAATAAAAATAACAATATCACTGAAAACTGGACATACGTTAAAAGTATACAGCAACAGCACAAACACGCCGTGTAAACACTTGCAGCGAAGCCTGTGCGCGCTCGAGCGTGACGTGATCGACCCATTGTGCTTTAGATCGAGCAACGGGCGCCCGTTTGTTTAGACCCTGCGAGTACAATGTACGCACGGGGCGTACTAAGCCGTACTTTACATGGTCATTTGTCTCGCAAACATCCGTTAAATAGATAAAAGGCTTTGATTTTANTGTTTACTTTCGTAATCTGGACATCCACTGAGAAGGGATTTTGAAAAATTTTAAACCTAAAGGGATGAAATAGGGGTTGAAAGTTTATATGGAAAAAAAATTAAATCAGCACCGATTTTTATAAAATTTTAAAATATATATTTTTAAAATTGAACACGTGTTTCATCGTTTTCTAGAATTCTCCCCCTAGGTGTGCAAATAAGAGGTTGAAAGTTATTATGGAAAAATCTTTAAATTGACCCCGATTTTTATAAAAATCGAAACTTAGACTCTTGAAAATGTTTCGTGGTTTATTTTAATTCATCCCCTAGGGGTGTAAATAAGGGGTTGAAAGTTTGTATGGAAAAATCTTTTAATCACCACCGATTTTTATAAAATTAGAAATTTAGACTCTTAAAAATATTTCATTGAACACATGTTTCATGGTTTAATAGAATCCTCCCCTAAATAAGCAAGCGAAGCTGCGCGCGCCCACTAGTTTATTAATATTTTCATTCCTTTGCTCTAATATCAAAGCTCGGCGTTGGGTTCCGCTACTCAACTGAAATAATAATAACACTAATAAAAATAACAATATCACTGAAAACTGGACATACGTTAAAAGTATACAGCAACAGCACAAACACGCCGTGTAAACACTTGCAGCGAAGCTTGTGCGCGCTCGAGCGTGACGTGATCGACCCATTGTGCTTTAGATCGAGCAACGGGCGCCCGTTTGTTTAGACCCTGCGAGTACAATGTACGCACGGGGCGTACTAAGCCGTACTTTACATGGTCATTTGTCTCGCAAACATCCGTTAAATAGATAAAAGGCTTTGATTTTAATATTATTGTGTAGGTATTCTTTATAGCATTGTGTAGTAATTAATGAATCAAAATCCAATCAGCTTCACGCTGCATCCAGATTACAGCAGGGTAGACAGAGTTAACCTAGTGCTAAGACGCTCCGTTCCCCGCTTTTCGCCTTTCACTTTCAATTCTGAAAGAAGAGTCAGAGCGAAGAAATGAAAAGTAAAAGGTAATTTATTTTGAAAAATATATCTTAAATATATTTTACGCAAGAACATTAAATATGAAAATGTATCTATATTATAAAAGTATGTATTTAATTCTCACGCCTATATAAACAGTATTCTCAGAATATCACGTAATATATTTATCCGAAAGCTTTCACATCAATTATTCGCAATAGAAAATACAACGTTTATTTATTTTATGTTGGGCTTAAGTAGATCTCTAGAGACTGTTAAATGTTTTTTTTTTATCTTGGCTGTGTTATATTGTGTATTTATAAGTTTATTAAAAATGCTTCAAATTTTATAAACTAGGCATCGCTCACAATTTTACGAGTGGACTTTTAGATGTAAAATTAATAAAAAAAAGATTTGTTCAAGTAGGTATTTTCGGAAATCTTATCTTAGGCCTGAATTTATAAATACTTCGAAGCTATTTCATTAATTATTTTATTTAAATAGTATACTTACTAACTGATATCTTTATACACATTTATAAAGTTAATTTAATTTACATAGAAGGGAAAAATACTTAAATATTCTATGACCAGATTTCTGGAACAGATCTGTTTTCAGTACATGAATTTTAATGTAAGTTTAACACCCTGAGCTGTTTCGATCATTATTTGGCCTCTAGATATTATTGCAAGCTCGGAACTTGTATCATGGCGTAATAAAACTGGTAAAGCTATAAACTTTTTTATGTACTTCTTTGTTATCTAAAAGTTTTTAATGTTGAATGTACTTTTGCTCTAATTATAAAAGTTTTATTTAATTTCTTATTAACAGATAAGAAAAGTATTAAATAAATTGTGGTTAATGGCTGCTAAATAACTGAGAAGAATATGAATTACGAATTGGGAATATTGTCAATATTAAGATGTATAGTAATATTAAATGAAGTGACTGTAAGCTATGGTTATATGATTATACCTTATATATATATATTTCTATTGGAAGGAATTAATATTTTTTATTTTGATTAACTTAGCAAAAAGACTATGGGTGGCATAAAATTGCTTAATAGTTCCGTCTTAACCGTTTTGGGTATAAAATTGCAAAAAAAAATCGTAAATCTTAGTTTAAATAACGAAAATTAAAAAAACGTGTTCTAAATTTCATAAAGTTTAGGAGATTGTTAATTAATTTTGTGTTGTGATACGAATATTCTGATTTTAATAATATCGAATTTGATTCATATATAATTCAATCTAATGAAAATTTTAATTATTTTCGACTTCTTGATGTTGATAACCGAATTATTGTAAATTCTACAATTAAAAATAATTTCACATCATTTTCATTTACTTAAAACCCTAATTGCGTATAATATAAAATTTAAGAAAATAATAAAACTGTAGTAAAATATTTTTATTTAAAGCTTAATTACAAGATAACGTGTTGTTTAGAAGCGCACCTAGATAATATTTTCCAGTTTTGCCGACGCGACGTAGACTAATGATCTTAAGCGGGACTTTTACGTGAAAACGTTGACGACCTCTGACATTTAATACTTTGAAAGGTTATACTCGTATATAGTATATATTGCTTACTTACTTCAAAATATTTTTATTTGAGGCCAGTAGCGGTGCTGGGACACAAGCTCAGTTCGATTACGCTTTTAAACGCAAGGCTTTTTTGGCTTCGATAATATTAATAAATAATAATTAATTTTCCCGAGTGGGAATTGAACCCACACTCGTGTCGTTATTTGTATGTGTGATCTGTAAATATCAAAGATTTATAATGTTATGTCGTAAAAATATTAGGCGAAGCCTTAGGCGAAATACTACATATAAAAAATATTTTAGTAGGTATTTATAATTATTAATCTGTTAGACTCTTCATCACAGCTTGTTGCTTCATCCCATTTGGGAGTTGGACCGGGTCCAGCAACCGCTAAGCCTTAATGAAAATTTTGTATTTTTTTATAAAACGGGGTTTCCATTCCGAAGAGCGATGTTTAAAGTCATAATGATTTACAAGTTTCTATATTTATATTTTATTATCAAATTTCAATTACTTATTTTCTATGAGCTCTAAAAATAATTCCAAAAAGACTGACTGAAAATAATTTCAATTAAATTAAAGAGGAAAGTTTTTCTTACTTCTTACATAATATATTGTGAAATTAAATATGCCGATATAAAAATACACTAGATCCTTTCTGTCCACGCTGCTGTGTGCATAAAGCGTGACTCAGAAACAATTAAATGTTGTATTCCCCCAAGTGGAAATCGAACCCACCACCTCACGAAGCTGAATAATATAAAACAACACAGAACACTGTACGTGTTCCGTATACTCGTAACTTATTTATGCCATTCATAACATTTAGTTAATTGGTAGCCCGCTAACAACGCAAACTTACATAATTTCAACCATTGTGGATACTTGACTTGGCTCGACTTACTTAGCCAAGTTAGTTGCTAAGATAGCGCTGTCAGAGTCGTAACAGGCCCAGCGACGGCTTATCTACTGCATTGTGAAGCCTACCTGTTGCGAGTTGCGTCCACTTGTTTTCTTGTTCTCGTTGGAAATGCAGCTTCTATTCGTATTGTATTATGACTGAGTTGTGATTTAATTAAAGTGTACGGTAATTTTACACCGTAAGGCCTTAGTTGCGCAGTACAAGGGTGTGACTGAAAACGGTTATAGGTTTGATCTTCATCATCACTTAATACGTAATGCCTCCAGGATTCGGCAGCGATTGGGGAACGGAGTGTCTTGACACTAGGTTACGGACACGAGATACAGCGAGAAGCTGATTTATTTATTTTATTTTTAATACATGTAAAATATCGTAGTTCGAGTTTATGCTCGCTACATTTAATATTGTTTCTCACAAAACAACAGAAGCTCATAGAAACTAATGCTGTGACATATAGGCGATATATTGTCTTTATGCAAATGGAAATGGAATATTTCCATAATAGCATTCTCGTTCCTCACTGGGTAAAATGTACTTTGTCAATATTGGCGATAGTTGCTTTTATAACTTAGGTAAATAATAAATTGAGCGTGTTTACGGAATTATTGTGTAATGAAATGAAACGTACTTATTATTATAAAAAGTACCTACAAAATTCCGAATTCGCGGGAAGTACTGTTTTGATTCCCTTGCGGCAAAACGGCTGTACCTTTTGTCAGCCGTTAGCTTAGAAGTTACATTTTTTCACAGCTTCAAAGGAACAGTAAAACTGAGTATTTGATATAAATTGTAGGTTGATAACTCCACGCGTTCTTGAGTAAAAGGATCTTGACAGACGGACAGAGGCTCAACAAAGTGATCTTATAGGAGATCTGGAAGGTTTTTCTTTCGAGGTACGGAATCCTAAAAAATCGAAGAGCCTGTACTTAAATATAAAATGTCAACGCGAAGTACAAAATGTTATATTTGCGGACGTAGCTTTGCATTAATTTTGTATAAAATAAATTACAATTATATTTATATTTTCAAGTTTTCCTTTATTTGTACCGTAAGTTTCACTTCATACCAAATTTCATAAAGTAGGTCCACGGGATGTATACTATCCTGATCTAATTCGATTATATAATTTAAAGTTTAAAGATACAAGCCAATCCATTTTACTTATTGTTAGTAAGTGTCAATTATAGTGTAATATTATAAGCAAGGAGTGGAACTTAAATCGATAGGCGATAAAATCTTATTCCAATCGGTCTTGCTCGGAGAGCACCTCCTTCTATACTTTAATGGATTTTCAAGCTTTATCAACGATACGTCACGTAAATGCAATAAGGAACAGTATAATGACAAAAATAAAGATAGAAGTCTTCAAAAATGCTGGAAATTTTAAAAAGAAATGAATGAAAATATTTTGGAAAAATGTCGATAAAATCGCTACAAACATTAGATAATTAAATAAAGTAGTTACAAAGAGAAATAAAGATAATCTTAAGATAAATACAGATCATGCGAACGCGATCTTACTATTCATAGCAATCTTTAAAAGACAACCCTTGAGGACAGGAATTTAGTCTTAAGAGAAACGGATCTATTTACTTAATATACGACTTCAGGCTCCGCCGAGAGTATACTGTCTCTGAGTCTCAATCCATATCGAGACTCCATATTGAAATCCATATTTCAGCCAGGATCGGGTACCGTGGACGCCATTTTCACCTTCAGAACTTTGATGGAGGCATACAGGGAAAAAAAGAGTGCTCTGCATGTGGCCTTTTTACATCTGCAGATCTCTTTAGATCTTTGACTGTGTGCCTCGTCATTGTATCTGGTGGGCATTGCGATCCAAAGGGATCTCTGAGGCCTATATTGAGATTATAAGAGACATGTAACACGATTCCGCTTCTATGGTTAGGACTGCTGTTGGCGACACCCCCTTCCCGATTACAGTGGGGGTTCATCAGGGTTCGGCTCTTAGTCCGTTCTTATTCAATGTAGTGTTCGATACTTTCTCGGCTCACATCCAGGACCAGCCTCCATGGCTGATGATATATGCCGACGACATAGTACTCATTGACGAGAACCGACTGTCGCTGGAGCGTAAAGCGAACCTCTGGAAGGGTATGCTTGAGAACGGCGGTCTTAAACTAAATGTGTCGAAGACAGAGTACATGGACTGTGGGAGCCTGGACTCGAGCACCATCCTTATAGGTCCTGAGCCATCCGTTAAGTCGGAGAAGTTCAGGTACCTTGGATCCGTTATGCACGAGTCTGGAGGCATCGATCACGATGTCCATGGCCGGATGAGCGCTGCCTGGGCCAAATGGCGGGAGGTCACTGGTGTTGTCTGCAACCGCAAAATACCGCCCAAGCTCAAAGTGCTGATATACAAGAGCATCGTCTGACCGGTTCTTTTATACGGCAGCGAATGTTGGCCAGCACTATATCGGCACACTCAGGAGCTTTACGTCACGGAAATGAAGATGCTGAGGTGGATGTGCGGCGTAACGCGGTCTGACCGCATACGCAACACATTCATTCGAGGTAGTCTTGGGGTCCGTGACGTAGCGGATAAGCTCCAAGAGCGTCGTCTGAGATGGTTTGGTCACGTTAAGCCTAAGCGCGCCGGCCTAAGAACTATGTCGGACGCAAGTGCCTAGCTATACCAGTTCCTGAGGCGTGACCTCCCGGACGCCCAAGGAAGCGCTGGATGGATGTCATGATGCAGGACATGGGAGTCTAACCACCGAGGACGCAAAAGATCGTGCAAAGTGGAGTAGGTTGAGTAGAAAGGCAGACCCTGGTAATAGCCGGGATTAATGCCAGGAAGAAGAAGAAGACTTTACTTTTCTAAAATCTTTCTTAAGCCCAATGAATATAAAAGTAGGTACAACATGACTAGACCAAAATGAACAACCAAAGTACTGGCAACGCCCTACTAATATACTAGAAGCAATATGTAAAAGCTATGTTTGGTATTAAGAACCAAATATATTACGAATATCTAACATTAATAGTGCATTTCCTTACTACCTCGAGACAATATCAGAGCAGACAGATATTGTTCTATTTGCATAATAACCGCATGGGCAACGGAAACCTTTACGTTATGTAGATACTGAATCTTAACTGCAGAAGCCACTTTCCAAGTCAGTCTACATTGACGTTATCATGACTTATGTTCATATGGAATGTTGATTTCTTATATATATGTAAATATTTATAATTTTTTATATATCTATTCTGTCCTACGCTTCCTAAGCGATTTAATTGATTTGGGAGGTTACTTCAGCCAGTGTGTACTATACTAGGCGAAATAAATAATAAAAAATCATGTCAAGCGCGAGTCAGACTTGCCCATTGTGGATTCCGTATCTATTTCTTGATTATCAATGGGAACTACAACTCATAAACTTATGTTGGAGCACTAATTTTGTATGAAATTAACTACAATTATAAGTTTATATTAATTTTTATCTTTAATAAAAATATATATTTCTAATTTTTAATTTTGTCTTTACTTGTACTGCAAGTTCTCAACTCTTTACAAATTTCATAATTGTAAGTCTACGGGAAATAATACCTTATAGGTTTTGATTACGCAGTGAATACAGTTACATACATAATTATATAACAAACATAAGTATCCACTAACTTTGTATAAAACGAATTATAGGTATAATTTTCTAATAGTTTTTTTTTTTATCATTTTTAGCTTTTGGTGTACGATCGAACGAACCCTGAAAATGAAAAAAACACACTTTTATGGAGGTTCCTTTCCGAATGGACTCGCTTGTATGTACATAATATATGTTGTATATTCTACGTATTCTATAGCATATAGTAGTAGAAATGCAGTCTGTACGAAGTAAGAGGTCGTTATCTGAGCTCTAAACAAGAGTTGATTAATTTGGCAGACGGTAAACTGTCTAAGTTCTCAATTCACTAAATTGCATTCTACTGCAGTCGGGAGCGAACGACATTACGAAACAACATACTATCCCATTTCACTATAAGAATATTGAAGTTGGCGACAATTTTAAATATATTAACTATTTATTTATATGCATAAAAATGATAAATTGAGTAAAAATTGTTTATAACTTTTTCTATTTTTATGTTGGATTTATGCTTACTCAGTGATATTTAGATAAAGGTCTATGTTGTTAAGGAATTGAAACATATTTCAACCGCCGCCAATATAAATATTAAGTAATGCATCGTTCTGGACTTACAATAGACCTACTATTTGGATGCCGGGTTCTGTATTCACTCGGGATAATATTTGAGCTCTAACTCTCTGTCATTCGACAATTTTTTACTTATATTTTCCAGTTAGTGTACTTCTAGCTTGTACTGGACTTTTAGTTTGGTATTTACTATTACTGTTATAAAAAATAGCAAAATCAAATTTAGAGACTACCTAATACTTTTGTCGCTGAAATCGAGAAACAGAATATCATTAATACTTTGTAATTTATAAAATTGCCTTTGATTTTAAAATTGTTGTTGACGAGTAAGTCAAATACAAAAATGACGATGTTTAAACGTTTAATCACATCCAATTAATTACAGCTGCAATTAAAGAGCGGATTTTAACAAGTGTGCTATGAAATTTAGCTTACTATTTTAGTTTGAAATTTAGTTTACTTTACGAGTTACGAAAGTCTCAAAAGTAACTTGAAAAAGTTCATATAAAATATACATCGTATGTTTTGAGCTTTTTAACTTGGCTAGACACATTGGCGCGTATCTAGATAACATAGGGTTATGTTTTAATATTTAAAAACTTTTGTATTATTAAATATTAAATTTCCACTGAATGTGTGAAAGTAGAACGAAATGGTACACCCCAGTTTCCATACCACAGTTAATTTCGCGCATAAATTTATCAAAGTTCTTAACTTCCACAACTTAGTGTTATGAAGTTGCTTCTTCCTTCAAGTTTATGTATGCGCACTTGGTGCAAACTTGGGCTTGCGTTATTTTAATAAGTGAAACTTTTCAGTTTGTATCTAAAATTGTTTACATGTTTTATTTCTTTTTATTTTGTATGTTTTTAGCAAAATTTACTTGGACGTTTTTCTTAGGATCATGTAGCAGGGTAGGCAGAGGGTACCTAATGTTAAAACACTACGCTCCCTACCTTCGGTCAAGTTTTGGACGTATTGCAGTTGAGTTGCGAACTCAACACTTCTCTTTACATTGATTCTAGAGCAATAATATAAAAATTTCGATTTCTCGAGTGGAGTCGTACCCACAAGCTGTCGCCCTTACAGCCACGTGCATCATCTGCATCACGACAGGCATCATATATGAACCCCATGAATGTAATTATGCTGTAAGCTTGTAAGGACTCTATAGTTAATAACTTTTTTCAATTAATGAGCATTGAAGCACATATAAATAATGTAATAGAACATAAAAAAAAATTTTTGAACATAACAATTGCTTTACAACCCTAAAACATTTTGTAGAATTCATTTTTTTTTTATATTAAATACAAAAAATAAAATTGCATTTATTTATATTGGATTTTTATCAGGAAAAATTGAATGATGCGGAACTCCAAATACGATTACGTTCGTGTAATGTATTCATATGGTTCACGTATAAGTAATTTTGTTTGTAACCATAATGTAGCCATTGTTCAGTTCCCAATAAAATCTAATTCTGTGTGATTTTGATAGGGGCACAGAAACGTGCAGGGAATAATTAATTTTAGCACAAATTTGATATTTCCTTTCCTTCCTATAAAAATACGATATGCTGAAAAGCATACCTGTACGTATTTAAAGTAAAGTTATATTTTTACGGAATCAATAACAAAGCAATAAAAGAAATTCTTAAGTTACACTTCTAATAGATTTTGAATATCACAATTAGTATATTTAGTTAGGGAAATTAATCATAATTCTGTCATTTTATATTATAATTTGTTTATCTGCCGAATTCTGGAGGAATTGCGCTTTACCAGAGGTAGGAAAAAAATATTATAAGATTATTTTATTACCTCGAGTGGGAATTGAACTCATAACCTGTCGCGTTTACACTCCCAAGCTTGCGACTGGCCTAATCTTATATTATACGACGTTGAATTACGTAAAGTTGGAGAAAGGAAATTAAACGAAATTAATGATAGCAAATACTTCGCGTTACATTATTCCTTAATGTAACCATTGTCATATATAATTAAATATAAGATGAACATTACAAAAGATTGTATTATTAACCTGACAGACTAAATAGGCCATGATAAATTACTTAATATAAATTTAATATAAACTGCTAGCAACGTCTGATGGGGCAGGTCGTGCTCAGTGTTAAGGAAACAGGAAATTGAGTTACTGTTATATTTTAATAATGCAAGTGAATCACGTGCGTTTTGTAGGTAATATTTTTATAAAATATATTTATATTTTTTAAATTCAATTTTTATTTTAACAACTCAATTTTAAATTTTTCGTCTATTATAGCTTGTTACACAGAAAATTTAAAAAACGACATCTTCATATGTCAAAAAAGGTCCAAGCTGTCTCATACCAATCGATTCATTTTATGAAGCATTATAGTTTTTTCAATTTGTTATAATTAATACAACTATTTAATATAAATTAATTACAAGCATAAGGGTCTGACGTAACACAATGCTTGTGGGTTCGATCCCACTCGAGGAAATGAAATATTATTTATTAATATTTTCTTCGCTTTTCCACTGAGTAAAAGTCAGGCGTTGAGTTTTCGTTATAGTTTTTTTTACGATCACAGAGTTACCAGACACTCATAAATTATATTTTGACAGGTACATGCCTATATGTATTGGTAAGCCAGCAATTCATTTGCCAGGGGGTCTCGGCTATAAATATTTTACACGGCTTTTAGGATAACGAAGATCCACCCATATGCTAACAAGTTGACTTCCTATCTATTACCTGCGGCCATCCGGTTGCAATAGTTATTACTGTTATAGAATTAGCCTAAAATTTGATTAATTTATCATGAAGTTATAAAAGCCGTGGGCCAGGGGCCCAAGCGTGTGACTGTAAACGCGACAGGTTGTGGACTCAATCCCCACCCGAAGAAATGAATTATTTAATACTGGCGTCAAGGCAGAACACGGCGTTCAGTTACGCCACTTAACACAAAATGAATTCTTCAGAATTTGGCAGAAAGTGAGTAGCGGACTGTCTTAACGTGAGATATGCAGCATGAAGTTGGAAAAAAAAAGATAGAAATGGAAAATTATTTCATAAAAGACTGATATATAACTATTGTAATATTATATTGTAATAATATATTCTATTTAAATTTATAGTGCTATTAAGGTAATTGAATTTAAAATTAAACAATTAATATTAATAAGCATTAAGCAAGAATTTGTCTTAATTCACCCCGTAAGGAACGAGGATGGTCATACTTAAATATTCCAAATGGACGTGATAATAAATTGTGTTGGGATGCTTTCATAGAATTAAAATTCCAATAGATTTTCTTTTGTTTTCACTAACAATGTTTGTACGTGAATGTAGAGAGGCGGATGACCAAAATATTTGAATTGTAAGTTATAATAAATAAAACAAATCATACGTATGGCTTTTATTACTTATGTAATACTATAATTTGTACTTCAAAGGGATCAAATTTCCAACCACTGCTTTTACAAACAGACACTATACAGCTGCTACACAAAGAACTTTCTCTAGTGTTTAATCAACGCTTTAAAAATACAACGCTTAGAGCTTAGAGCTTAGAGGCACAAGCGTGTGACCAAAACCGCGACGTTAAATTCCGCCATTCAACACGATTCCGTGGAAAGTAGGAAACGGAGTATCCTAACACAAGTTTCCCTCTGATTACTCTGTTATATGGGGGTTATATGAAGCTAACAAACACTTTTCAACGATTATTTTAGCTAAACGTTTTTTTGATTCCATTGTAAAATATATTCAGATTTAACCGTCTTGTCTTACATAAAATGTACATTCTGTTCGTTGTCACCCCCTCATTGTGGATGAGCATCACGGAGAACCCTCACAATTTCCATCGCAAGAGGCAGTTTTATTTTTAGTACTACTGTCCAAATGAAACATAGTACGCGAGGTGAATATTTAGCGTTTGCTAGGACTGAGTGAAAATAAATTGGTGATAATTAAAATTTTAGCAGCTACATGGATTTTATAGCTGGTGGCACTGGGATTTAACTAGCATTTCTATTTGAATTTAATTTGTTTTTTATTTTTAAAATATTATTTTATCTTTATGTTATATTGATCTTTATATATTTGTATTTTTAAGTAATTATATTATGGAGGTATAATTTGTATTTTTAAGTAATTATATTATGGAGGTATTTGTTTTTTTTTACTAATACTACCTCGGATTTGAATTTACGACTTTAGCCAGGTCTAACTTATAGTATAGTTTAATTTCAGTTTTTTTTCATTCTATATACCACATGTAGCAGGATAGGCAGAGGTAGCCTAGTGTTAAGACACTCCGCTTCCCACTTTCCGCCGAGTTCTGGAGGCATTGCATGTTGAATCACGGAACTTAACTCCGCACTTTGCTTCACCACGAAAAACTACATATTATTTTTATATATTTATGATTCAAAATATCACTCGTTTTTAATAATAATTCCCTGGATTTGAATGTACGGTTGTGGTATACTATATATCTAAGTTCAACTATAGTATATTACATCATAACTACTATTATTTATTAGACTATTTTACAATTAAAAGTAAAAATAAACTAAAAAGCTGGCTACGATCTCGCATCAATGATAAATGAGAAAATGAGCGGAAAACGAGGCACTTAACTAACGGCAGTTAAGTGTTTAAGTTACGTAATGATAGCTTGATAAAATGTTATTCATGAATTTAAAATAATAATATATATTTAAAATTTACTGCTCTTTTTTTAGGTAGAGGGAGGCTAGTGATAAGATACTACGTTAACTAGTTTTAACCAAATTCTGGAGAAATTACGAGCTGAGTTTCGGAATTAAACGCCATGCTTTTCCTCGTCCCAGAACGAAAAAAATTCCCTCTCTCTGTTTATCTTGAAAGCGTGAAGCGATAATTTTTTTTATATTTTTGTAAAATTTTCCATTAACATAATTTTTCGAAAGTCAGCTATCGAAAAGTGATATGAGTGAGTAGATTAATAAAATCAATATTATTACAAAATGGGAAGAAAAACACATAAAATATAATTGAAAATACCTGTATACACTGCTAATATATTTAATTTACCCTATAAATATTTGTTTGCCAAGTTTATTTAAGAATTCTTTTAAATTTGCATTTCCTTGCATTTACAGAAGAAACGAGTCTATTCAAATATACTTAAAGAAGAAAACTCATTCATTCTGATTTAAAATTTAGTATATTTTATCGAATAAAAGTTTAAGCGTCGCTATCTCTGCCAATTCTTCGATAGCATTGTTTATCTAAATAGATAGAGAGTGGCAAACGGAATTTATACAAAATATAAATTGTCATAGCAAAAATAGTGACAGTCATACGATAGGAACGAGAAATAAAGATAAGCTTGTTACACCAAGTTTTCGCCTCCAAAAAGTTAGTAAATCCTTTATAGGTCTGAGTATACGTGTATATAATAAATCCGCAGTGTATTCTTAATTTGCCACTACCAAAATTTAAAATATCTGTAAAAAAAATTCTAACAAGTAAAGCATATTACACTGTTCAAGAATATTTAGAGGATAAGCATGTATGGAATTAATATCTATTGAATTTAATGCAGGATAGCTGCCAGTTAATGTTTATAGATTGTACCATTGATTTTGAAAAGAGCAACTGTTGAGTTTCTTGCCGGCTCTTTTCGGCAGAACTGCCTTCCGAACCGGTGGTAGCTTTTTGTTCATATGTTCATTCGACGATTCAAAAGTGCTTATAATAATTGCCTATTTGAATAAAGAACATTTTGAATTTGAATTTGAATATAATAAATATTACAGGAAATACTTAAAGAAATCATCTTTAGCCAAAAAATAGTTCAATGTATTATTATTAAAATGAATGAAAATTATTTTTACTTATTTTCAGGATGAATAGCATGAGAAACAAGTGTTTCCATTTTTTACACGAATTCGAGATTCTCTCGAGTGGGAGTTGAGCCGACGACCATTTCGCTTACAGTCATATTCTGCCCCAATGTTACGATGCCCTTATATAGAATTAATGGGTCTAATTTCATTTTATATATATGGTCTTTTAACTTTTAAATTACTTAATGAAATATAGAAAACCGAATAAGCTTCGTACATCTGGGTTTACCGAGTACATCATATAAAGTCATGAGGGTGCTGTTTTATAGAGAGGGTTGTAAAACGACCCCCGAGAGAACTTGTTACGTTATAATACGTTGAAACTCTAAAATTTATAATGACAGAATACTCTCCAAGAGAATGAATGTACCTACGTATAGACTAATATATTGATTAAAAGCCAGACAGAGTTCACCTATATACTTTAATAATGTTTATTTTTTATTTTTCTTTATGAATTTTTATTTATTCAGTTTCACGTTGTATCCCGCCCACAGCGGGGTAGGTAGGGAACCTAGTGTTAAAATACTCCGTTCCTCACTTTTGGCCGAATTCTGGAGGCACTGCGTGTTGAGGGGCAGAACTTAACGCCACGCTTTGCCTCGACACCAGAGCGAAGAAATGGAAATATAAACGTAAATAAATATTTCACTTCCTCGAGTGGGGATCGAACTCACAACTGTCGTTACAGTCACACCCTTGTGCCACTGCGCCACGGATTATTACACAGGATTTTTGAATATGCTAAAAAAAAGATGATGCTTATAGTTATTATTATCGTTATCGTTCAATCTGCACAATAGAGAAGGTAGAGAGAACTTAATGTAAACACAACGCAACGTCTTTCTATTTTAAGGCTTTTGTACTGTAGGGAATCTAGGTGTTAAGACGCTCCGTTCCTCAGGTTTTGCCCACACCGCGAGTTGAGTGAAGGAACTTTGTCGCTTTGTCTTCCAAACAGAACTCGAAAAATAATCCCGAATCGAACGTACAAGCGTTTTTTTATAGTAAGATACTTGGGCATTGCTACGAAGGGAAGCAATATAACCAAACATTCAGTCATAATAATAATATGAACGACAAATATTACAACAAAGGATAAAAACAGTTGTATTAATTAATTTACATCGATTTATAAGACCTCTCTTACATCAAACGAGTGTCAGCCCAAGAATAAGGGAGATAGTTGGGGCGGTCAGCTCGTTACCCTCATTGAGATATATAGGTAGATGTTCAGAGACTCATTGAGATGTAGGTAGGTCTACACGGTAGCTGGTATTATTTGTTATGCCGCCCTAGTATTCCCTTTTCATCTCGTTTTCAAAGGAAAAGTTATGTTTTGTGCTATTTATTTCAACGTTTGACATTGACGTGTTGGGTTGACATTTCTTTTCGTAATGGTGGTCCGATTGGAATTGTTGAAATTTGAAATATATCAAGAAGTAAAGGAGGATTCAATTGTTTTTTTTTTGTTATTTCGGATAGCTTCATGTAGTAAGACAGACAGAAGGAACCTATAATTAATATTAACATTCATAACTGATTATATATAATTCTTAGTAATTTTCGTTTGACATCAGAGACAAAGCCGTGGATGAAAGCTACTTAAAAATAAAATCGTAAATAATCTTGCCACGTAAATTGGTATATCATTTAAGCAATTTATTTGGATTTCATTTAACTCTATGGGTTTTCTGTCTATTCTGTATGAAAGGCCCTTGCGGTACCTGGGAGTAGAGTTTAGTTTAATTTTGTTGAGTAGAGATAGAAGATCGCACAGTGGAGGTGATTATTAATGCACATTTTTAAAGAGGCTTCTTAAGCTTACAGTTGGGTCACAACTGCCAGGCATTGCTCCATACTGCATCGCGATGGGCAGGTCTAATCCATGCGCTGCAAAACCAAGTTTCTTGTCAAGATATTCGCAATATTTGTTGTAATATACCGAAAGTGTAGACCCAAAATATGCAGTACCACTTGTCCCTGTCCATTTCATTTAGTTTTTAGTCAATAATAATAATAATAATAATAAAAATCTTTATTGCACACTTAAAAAGATACAATACAAAAAATACTTAAAACAAAATGCACAAAGGCGGCCTTATCACTACAAGTGATCTCTTCCAGGCAACCAAATTCCGGAAGGATATAATTAAAAGTGCGGGCATAATGCGGTGCAAAGTGACGCGAAAAATAACTAAATAAATAAATAAGAAAACAAAGAAATAAAATAAATAAATAAATTATATAATATAGCCATACATACATACACACATACATATATACAATATTTAGTAAATTAAAATTTTGTGTGCAAAAAGCGAACAACAATGTTCGTTTCAATATGTTTAGATGGGAATAAATATTTACTATCATACAATTAATAGAGGTTATTTTGGCTTTGTTTATTTATTGTGCTACTGAGCAAATTGATGCTCGGAACACACACACACAAACAATATATATTTGCACCTAAAATAAAAATAATAAATAATAGAGGCCATGGAACACGGGCACAAGCGTGTGACTGTAAATGCGACAGGTTTGCTTTCGGTTCCTACGCGAGGAAATAAAATAATTCGTATTGTCATTTCTTCGCTCTGGTATAGGGGCAGTGCGCGATGAAGAGCTCCACCACTCAACAGAAAATTTGATGGGCAGTGGGAAATAGAGTGTCTTAACCCAAGACTGTCTCTATCTACCCTGTTACGTGATTGGAAAATAAACTATAGAAAAAATTACATATTTTGTCCGCTAGTATAATTACGACGGTCGTGAGTTATAAAGCAGTTAAGTACTTTAAACATTCTGACGTTAATTGATTTTGGTACCGCTTAAAGTCCATTAGCTTAGCTGGTTGTGCACAGCCACTGTACCTGAAAGCCACGTACAAGCATTACCCAACCCTCAGCGTTTTGTTCACTTTAGAACATATGTAGTTTATTTTAAATGGGAAATTTTAGGATATTTGCATTATGTTAAAAAAGGTTCAATTTTGAGACAAAGTCATAGACCTGAATGATAAGGCTAACTAACTTAATCTAAGAGAAGAAGAAGGTCAACACCGGATCTGAATCGAAGGTAAATCTGACTCCTGGTAGGGATCATTGAGCCCTCTTATAACACTTTGAAAAGTATTAAAATACTTTAACAGATAATAACAAATTACAAAACGACAAATGAAAAGAGTAAAAAAGTGCACGGACGAAAAAAGTATGTGGAAATACTATATGAAATAAGAGAATAACTATATTAACAGTTAATTAGAAAAAAATATTGACTATTGAATACTTCTTCCTCCTGGCATTAATCCCGGCTATTGCCAGGGTCTGCCCTCCTACTCAACCTACTCCACTTTGCACGGTCTTTTGCTTATATTATTGAATACAAAGGAGAAAAAATTCAAACGCACAGATTAAACAACTTAGTAAAACATAATGTAGAGGTAGATAGATATCAACAAAGAAATTCGTTTACCGAATGCAAAATTCTATTAAGGAAGAAATGGGATGTCAGAATGGATAAAAAGCTTAATTTTTTCCCTAAAATGATAGCGCGGGGCTATCGTGGCTCAGTGGATACGTCTCTATCTGAATATACAACATTAGAGTGGAGTATGGAAGTGTCGTAATTTGGACGAAGTGTCTTAACAGTGGATTCCTCAAAAGAAAATTAACTCCCTTGACTGTTTGTCCCACCTAAACGAAAGTTACAGTTCATATAAAAATAGCTTAATCCATACCTATATTATAAATTCGAAAGTAACTCTGTCTTTCTGTCTGTCTGTCTGTCTGTCTTTTACGCAATCAGGGCCAAACCGCTAATTCAATTGTGATAAAATACGCATATAGAGATACTTGAGGGTCTCGGGATGAACATAGGATACTTTTTTCCCTCATATTTGTAATATTATCGATATATACCAATATATTAAAATACTTATTAATTTGACATGCAATTTATTCCGCCATGTTAACGAAAACCGTCGCTATGCGACCGTTGCCATGCAACGATTTGCAAAGTTTGTTGTTAGAAAACGTCACCCAAAATGAGCTTGCTTAACGCATCTCTCTATTGAAAACTGAAAACAACTTCATAAATATATTTAATAAATATTCGTATAGTTCAAGCGGGCATAGCCGCGTTCGGGTCCACTAGTAGTTATATAAATAATAGATTTGTCTAGGTATTAACCAGAAACCGATATAAAGTTGACGGTTGCCACAATTTTATCAACAGTTAAATTGTAGCTTTCGATGTAACACTGTGGTAAAAGTTTATATTATATTTAAATATATTATAATATGAACTTATATTATAATTACACTATAATATATAGTTTGGACTCTGTTTTTTTATTAATTAGTTTTGTTATTATAATTAGTTCTACAATTTGAGACGCAATTTAATTACTTAATTAGTTTTCAATAATATCATATATCTGTTTTATTATGTTTTAAGGCTTTTATTTATAAGGCCCCTGAGGTGCAGTGGCACAAGCGTGTGGGTTTAATCGTGACGGTTCTGGGTTCAGGATTAATTATTTATTACTTACATTTCCTGGCTCTAGTAACAAGGCAAAGCGTGAAGTTTTGCCATTAATCACACGTCTCAAAACTATCTTAACGTTAGGAATTAATGAAACTTAATTAAACTTAACGAATCAGAAGTGTCTTAACGCTAGGTTCTCCTTATCTGCTATGCTATATGCGGGATACAGCGTAAAGTTAAAAAATAATTACTTACTTTTGAACTATAAATGTCTGTGAAATTAATTTCATTACTTTATAATAACCCGCAAATACTTGAATTCCACATTTTGAGCTCGAGTATCCCACACTTGACGGTCTCATATAATATTTACTTTGATTTAGGTGGTTATAAGCTAAATAAAGAAAAGCTATTGCAGAGCTACAGATTAATTAAGGATATATGTAATTAAAATAACTCCTATTAAGAGGAAAAGATAATATTAAACGAAATACTTAATATTTCCATTTTCTCCGTTCTGGTGTCGAGGCAAAAGTGGGGAACAGAGTTTCTTAACACTAGGTTCCCTCTGCCTATCCTGCCGTGCGCGGGATACAGCGTGAAGCTGATTTTTTTAACGATAACTTTCTTCATATATTGTAAAAATTATAATAATAATAAAATGGATCTACAATTTTATTACAATTATAATTTTATTTTTGAAAAAATGAACAAAAAATTGTAGTTTATGCAGAAATAACAATAATTCAAAAGCTCCGAGTAACATTCTAGACTTCTTTGTGTATTAGTCGACCGCAATTGTGCTTAAGTTTTTCTTTATACTTTTCTCTGCGGTCTTTCATTTTATTTGAATGCTCAAAGAAATGTTTGTGAAGTAAAATTATGAAAATAAAAAATATTAAATATATTAATAGTTTTGAAAGATGTGGGTTTAGTCATACAGATACATACATACGGATTCATAGTATTGTAGTTTTCATTTTGCATTTATTATTGCAGCCATACTAATATTATAAAGCTTAAGAGTTTATTTTTGACCTATTTAAAGTGTCCACCTAGTTCCACACTTAGGAAGGCAAATACTTTCTTTAGCAAATGTATAACGCGTCTCTGGAAAATCTTCCAAGCGCTCTGTCCACTAAGCTATACGTTCTCATCAAACTACATCGAAATTCTTATAATGTCCGTCTATTGGACGGTTTTCGATAGGTGCGGGTTCAAATCCCCCTACGATAAAATTTTTATACTTAAGAGTTTATTTGGTAGAACTTGCTAATTTTAAGAACTGCTCATATTTTATCACTTTTTGTATTCTCTAGTTTTGTGTTGTTTAGCTGTGATACAGAAAGCACTTAGCAATTTGAACTTCATCATCACTTTCAGCCTTTCAACAGATTCAATTGTTACATAAATATAACTCATCATCAACAGAATTGTTTTCTTATTTTGTGACACTCCGATTCCATTGAAATACTTCTACCCCCTACGTTCCACCGAAATCTAGAGGCATTGTATAGTAAGTTGCAAATATCAACCAGGTGCTTTTGTCGTCGCCAACTCCTATTCGTCGTCGTTCGTCGAAGGAAGGAAAATGGAAAATATTTCATTTCTTCGAATCGGAATCGAACCCCAAGCTGTCGCGTTTACAGTCGCACGTGTACGCTATGTTCCAATTAAAATATATTAAAACTCATAACAATCTTATAAATATATAGTATAACATTGAATTTGTTAATTTATTTGATTAGGTGAAGAGCTTTCTGTCGCTACATCTTTGGAAAACTTTATAATTTTAAATAACTGACTGCTATGTTAACTATGTAACTTGTGGGAGAAGTTGTCTCTTAGCTGTCTCGAATATTTATATAGTGACTTTTTTCACAAAGTACACACGCTACAACATTCAAATTTAAATATACTGTAGATATAGTAAGTAAATGGACATAAAAAAATAAAGATTTCTTATAATTTCTTGGGTATAATTTTATTTAAAAAAAAGTGAGTAAAATAGTTAGTTGTTTCTTTGAGTAGGAATCGAACCCACAATGGTTGCGTTAACAGTCACGCCAGTCGGTAACGCTCTATGCCCAATTAATAAACATATCAATATTTTTGTACATCTAGTATAAACAATTATTATATATAAATTATAGCTCCATGTAAGCGTATATTATAAATAAGTATAAAAAAATTATTAAAAAAACTAAATGCTAAAGATGAAAACCAATAACCCAAAGTACCACACCACACCAGCCAAAGGTTCACCGACTCGACCAGTGTCGATCACAAGCCGTGAACCGGCAGCTCATACCATTACGCACAATGACACGCGGACGGAGATGGGCTATCAAATGATAATGGATGATCTAGGGGCCTGGGCAGTCGGTGTTGATCTGCGAGAGAGTAAAGATACTAAGAAATATATAGAAAAAATAGAATTAAATCACTCTAGAAGTAATATTAGAATTGAATTGAATTATGAAAGTTATTGGTTCGAACATTGTGGAATTAGTTTTTGTGTGTGACTTTATTTGTGTGAAGTGCTAGTCTATTATAATAATTAATGGTAAGGTGTGTGTGTGTATTTTGTTTTATTTATAATTGTGTGACTAATTGTGTTTATTTCTACATTTTTTAGTTTATTATGAACTTTTTTAACATATATGTTTTGGGGTATAGATATAGTATATAGTATATTTGTCTTAGGTTAAGATATCATGACCTTGATGATTACTCGATATGTACGCAATATATGTAACTAATATTAAATATATAGATTTAATTGACGATTCTACGGAATTATTGTTATTCTAGGTTTTATTCCGCATATGGCAGGGTATGCGAAGGGAGCCTAGTGTTAAGACTCTCCGTAAACGCTGTCCCAGAAGGAGGAAATGAAAATATTAAATATTTTATTTCGAGTGTACAGCGAACCGACAATCTATAGCTTTTATAGTTGCGCTGCCCTTCACTACATACATGCATATACAGCTTAATTAGGTTTCTTAAGCATATTTATAAAATCTAGTCGTTCAAGCACATTTTAGTGATCCGTTCACACCTTATATTTGTATTTAAACATATATTTGTATTATACATTAAAATATAAACAGCAAAATAGATATTTACATACAAAATTATGATGTTTAAACGTATTAATAAATCCACAGACAGAGAGACGAGCACTCGCAGCTTAAACCAAATAATATACCTAAGTAATAAGTTATCCCAGATAGTCCTAAACAAACTTTCATATAAATTATGTTCGTACAGGTATGGGTACTCACCAGGTGATGTATAAATAGTTGGCTCAAGAGTGTATTGTAGGCAGAATTGCGTTTAACTTCGCAGTATTTATTTACTATTGAATTTGCTAGGTGTTCTGTATACATTTACATATATGTACGTGTAAACTTATTTATGCTATAGTTGAACTGTGTGGAAAATAATTTAATTTCCGTCTTTCTATACTACTAGAAATAAATATATATACGATAGATCTTTACTATCTACCGAATATCTACGATAGATCTTTACTATGAAATATTCTTAAAAAATATATCTAAATTATGTTGAAATCTAAATTATAGATTGACCTATGTATATTTTATATTGATAAACAAAACATTTTAACAAGCACATTTTTTTAAAATAATGATATATATTTTATGCGTTAAACATTAATGAGAACTAGCGGACTTTTTATTATTCTTTACTTTTCTGATACTAAGAAATTTTATATATTTAAAATAATCATTAATAACGAATTAAAATTATATACATTTATTTTACTTATTGCTCTATTTCTTAGGTAATGCTTAAGAAACATTTGGTTGAACCAAATTTTCTCTACGAAGGTACAACTTGGAATATAAAATATAAAAATCAAAGGAAAATATATCTGATAACATTAAAAATGTAATCATATATGTATATGTATATTTAGATATACAAATATGATGCCCTTTATGAAAATGTAGGTATGTTACAACAACTCCATATGAGTTTCCCAAAGGTAATGCTATCTAAAACACGTACGACAGTTTTCCATTATCGTAGCCGTAAAATGATATTCCTTATATTACATTCATATGTGTTATTTTCCTGTTTTGCGAAGGAAGTATAAAATGTTATATTAAGTTCAATATAACATTTTGTTTCCCTACAATTGAAAATATTTACGATTCAAATGAATCTTTTAAAACGTTAGAATTGGGTGATATATTTAGAATATCTAAATCTATAAAGTAAATAATAAACATACTCGTATATTATATTATAATTTTAAAATACTGTAATATTTAAATTAAAATTAATTTAGTATAATACTCTATGTGTTAAATTATTTTTCAAAGCATCTTAAAAAATATTTTTTACAAACAACAATTACACAAAAAACAGTAGTTTCTTTACTAAAGAGACCTTAGTGGTACAGAAGACGTGGACAGTATTTGACTTTTGCTGCCCTGCTGCCCTTATTTGCAGCGTCTGAAAGCGTAGAACAGAGTGCTTTTACATTAGTTAAAATTAAGTTTTCTCTCTTGCCCTATTATATAAATAAATGCATGTAGTGCAAAGTTATAAAAAGACTAAAAAGCTAACATTAATTAAAATAATACGATTTTCTTTTCCATTTTGAATACATTTGAATATATAATATCTATTTTTCAACTCTTGACCTATATATATGTAATTTAGTTCACATAACCTTTTTTAGTTTAACGCGTTTTAGTTAGATTTTACATCTAATATTATATATCTACTTTAAATAAGTTTTTTCTTATTTAGATCAAATATAACGTCCTGTTTAATATGGGACTTACATATATTAGAGGGAGAAATTATATAAGTAGATTTACTTATTAAAATTAGAAACAGAGCACTTAGGCATAATGCACAGTATAATATGCTAAAATTCGCATTACCTTGAGTTCTAATATATTTGTTAAAACCGTCACCTTATTCGTTGTTACTTATCTTAAAGCTTTTAGCTTTTTTCTGTTGGAAATCGTTCCACTGAAACCAACTTTCCGCTGAATTCTGGATGCATTTCGTGTTTAGTGGCGAAACTTAAAGCCGCGATTTGCCCTGTTACCAGAGCGAAAAAAATTAAATAATAATTAATAATAATTAATTTCCCCAAACGGGAATCGAACACGCTTGTGTCAATGCGCTACTATATAATGTAGCCTCAGTAAATATGCCGATTTATAATAACTTTGTAAAGAAAAATAAGAAGTGGTATGTAATTTTATATACTTAAGACAAGAACAAGTGTATACTTAAGACAAGATTTAAATTTCTTATAAAGCATCTTTTACAACTCCAAGACGTTGGTATGAATTTTTGAACGACCCTAAAATAAATTTTTAATTAAGAAGAACGGTAATCCAAGCTCGTTGTAAATTCTAAGAGGCGTAAGCGGTTAATGGTGTTCAATGTTTCATCTCAGCTTGTGTTTGTTCAATAAAATCCATTCCCATATTATAAATTCTCTGTCTAAAGTAACTCTGTCTGTCTGTCTGTCTTTTACGCAATCAGGGCCAAACCGCTAATTCAATTGTGATAAAATACTCATATCATCATAGATACTTGAGGGTCTCGGGATGAACGTAGGATACTCTTTTTCTCATATTTGTAATATTTTCGATATATATTAAAATACTTATTAATTTGACATGCAATTTATTCCGCCATGTTAATAACAACCACATGCGATCGTTGCTAAGCAACGGCTTGCAAAGTTTGTTATTAGAAAACTTCACACAAAATGAGCTTGCTTAACGCATCTCTCTATTGAAAACTGAAAATAATTTCATAAATATATTTAATAAATATTCGTATAGTTCAGCCGCGGGCGTAGCCGCGTTCGGGTCCACTAGTTTATAATAAAAATGAAAATCTTTCAACTTTTATAGACATAACTTAATCTAAATATATTTATATTAATCTAAATATATTTCGATATGTATTTTAAGTCTTCTAAATATGCTGAACTTTCTTTATCATTTAGTTTAGTTGGAAGGTATTAACATATGAAATAAATTATAATAATATATATTATTCTATATTACAATATTAATAATTAAGTAGTTCATACACTTCATGTGTACATTGCTACTTTAGTGAATATATTTACTTAATCGAGTTATAGGGCGATATTGTATAACTGTATAAAAGCAACCCGCTCGCGGCTTCGCCCGCATGATACATGTTTAAATTAATCAGCTTCACATTTGCATTCCGGCCACAGCAGGGTAGGCAGAGTGAACCCAGTGTAAAGACATTCCTTTTCCCACTTTTCGTCAAATTCTGTAGGCATTGCGTCGTGTGTGTCTTGCAACGCGGAACACAACGCCGCGCTGCCTAAACACCAGCGGGAAAAAATTAAAATATAAATTTAAATAAATATTTCATTTTCTCGAATGGGGATCAAACTCGATTTTACAGCCGCCCCTTGTTCCCCTGCGTCACGACTGGCCTCGATAGATACCCTCAGTAATAGTTTCTCGTATATCTTCCATGTACAGACCAGCAACCTATTACAATTTTACTATATGTATACATTGACATCGATTTAAAATCCTCCTGCAGTATACCTAAAAAGAAAGAGGATAAGCGTAAACCTTGCCTTAGTTCTAGATTTGCGTGCGCACCTTGCGTATTCCCTCATAATATTTTACCTTCAATTGGAACATGAAATATGACTTGCTATATGTATATTTGATTTACAGATTTGATATGCAGTACAAAAACAAGTGTTTTCTAATTATATATTATTTCTATCAACAGAAATTGTATATGTTTAAGTATTATTAGTTTTGTTCGGCTTAAAGAGGAGGAGTGTCTTAGCACTAGGTTCCCTCTGCCTACGATGCCATATACGGGTCGATTTGATTTAATTTTTGATTATTTTTGTTCGACAGTTCAGTACGTAAGTTCAGTTATTGCTCTCTATTTCCAACTAGAAAGATATTTAGATAAGTATACTATAACTTTTCAAGATATATTCACTAAAAAAGATGTAAATTGCTTATAGGGCAAGCAGAGGATGTCTAAAAATATGACCTAGTGCTCCATGACCGTGGCAGACCTCACCGTAATCGCCGACCTGACACGCACAGAAATAAATGTGAGTATTGGATTTTCTATCACAATGTTACCTATAAATTATATTTAACCAACCCTAGGAGAACCTTATTTTACTGTAAATGGAGCGAAAATGCTTGTCTTGGACGTAGCATTTTCCTTCCTATTTCTTCTTGGTTCCCTTTACCTACTAATGCGAATAATATTATAAATATTCAAGCGGTGTTTGATTAACATTTAAATAAACTTTCCAAAAATATAAGGTTCCAATGAAAATTCAAAATCAAAGTAAATATTCATATAAAATATTTCAAATGAACAACAAAAATAATAATAATAGCAAAGTTTTCTATATAAAATAGAGCAATATATGTCCGTACGTAAATAATTAATATAAATTATTTGGCTGGCTAACCTTGAGGCGTTCTCGCGTGACCCGACCTTCGTAACCGGAAGTCGTATCGCGGCTCCAGTATAATACGTAGCTAGGTAGCCAAACTGAACCAGCCCGCGCCGCTTTGAGATTGCTATCTGAGCAATTAATATGGGAATTTCTACATTAGGACAGAATGTTTAAGTCAATTATTTCTTCTTTTACGTCTATATTATGTTCTTTTTATTTTTTTTGCTTTATTTCGTTTAAAATTGAAATAAATTACAATATAATTTTTTTAGGCAATGTCCATAGGCACTAAGACTCATGTAAAATCTCAATTCCTTCATTCTTACACACAAAATTTTTCTATATTTAATTTGTCACACTTTTACTAAAGTATTATTTCTAAACGGGAAGTGTAATATTATAAGCATTATTTTAAATATATAATTCCTCTAAAAGTTTACAAACGTCAGCTTAAATTATATAGTTACACTAGTGGGCCCGGACGCGGCTACGCCCGCTTGAACTATACGATTATTTATTAAATATATTTATCAAATTATCTTCGGTTTTCAATAGAATTTGTAAGAAAATATAAGCCTAAATAATTAAAATAAGTAAAAAAAGAATATTAAGTGGAGATTTATTATTAGATAAAATATTTGAGTAACCGAAATGAACAAACAAAAGAAGTACGCTATCAAAAATGCAATCATGTGGAATCGGGGATCGAAAGTTTTCGCTCGCAATTTAGGAAGGCCTCATATCACGAAACTCCGCACCCCAGTCCTGAAAGTACTGACAATCCATCCGTCATGGTAAAAACCATCCATCATGGTAAAACCCCGGAAACGTGGAGCAAGAGCGACGTGGTACTGTTCTTCAAGAAGGGAGACCGAACTCTCTTGAAGAACTATAGACCGATCTCACTCTTGAGCCACGTATACAAGCTGTTTTCCAGAGTTCTGACGAATTGTCTCGCCAGCAGATTTGATGAGTTCCAGCCGCTGGAGCAAGCCGGGTTTCGATCAGGCACTGTATACAGCACTGTAGACCACATCCATACTGTTCGACAGATAGTACAAAAAACTCAGGAGTACAATCGACCGCTGTGTATGGCTTTCGTGGACTACGAAAAAGCCTTTGATTCTATCGAAACCTGGGCGGTTCTGGACGCACTGCAGCGATGCCATATCGATTGGAGGTACATCGAGGTGCTGCGAAGTTTGTATACGTCTGCTACATTGACTGTCCAAATCCAGAAGAGTAAAACCAAGGCGATCCAACTGCGCAGAGGTGTAAGGCA